>CM042837.1:18690784-19130784 GCA_023653725.1 Bungarus multicinctus | reverse complement strand
TGGAGGAGGAATTCTGGGAATTGAAATCCACAAGTCTTAAAGCTGTCACGTTTGAAGACCCCTGATATAGATGCAGAGTTCATTCACACATACAAAAGTATTCATAGAAAACTACTTTTCAAATAATAACCTGCATGTGTGACTATCAATAAATGATAATATTTGTAGCTCAGAGTCCTTAGTGCTCTCTGAGCTTGTTTGTTTTCTTGCAGATCAAACTACCCAAGGAGCTGCTGATCCAGTTCTGCAGAGGAATTATTGAGTCTGTCATCTGCACCTCTATAACTGTCTGGTTTGGTTTTGCAACCCAACAGGACAGACACAGACTTCAGAGGATAATTAGGACTGCAGAAAAAACAATTACTACCCACCTGCCTTCAATCAAGCGCCTGTATACTGCATGAGTCAAAAAGAGGGCTGTGAAAATATTTACCCCTCATAACCGGGACATAAACTGTTTCAACTCCTTCCCTCAAAACGACGCTATAGAGCACTGCGCACCAGAACAACTAGAGACAAGAACCATGTTTTTCCAAAAGTCATCACTCTGCTAAACAAATAGTTCTCTCAACACTGTTCAACTATTACAAAGTCTGCACTACTATTGCTATTAACCTTCTCATTACTCCTTATCATCCATCCCCTCCCACTTGTGATTGTAGGGCTGTAACTTTGTCGCTTGTATCCTTACGATTTATATTGACTGTTTCCTAGTATGATTTGATTGATGATAGTACCCTATGACTATCATTAAGTGTTGTACCTGATGATTCTTGACTCTTGATGAATGTATCTTTTCTTTATGTATACTGAGAGTATTTACACCAAGACAAATTCCTTGTGTGTTCAATCACACTTGGCCAATAAAGTATTCTATTCTCTCTCTATTCTCAGATGTTTCATTACTCTAACTATCCAAAAATGCCAGAGAATTTCTAGAAGCCTGGCACTCTGACAAATCAGCCATCAATAGACACATTGACATTAACAACATCTGTAGACTATGCAAAAGAGACAATCAACCAGCCCAAAAGAGAAAAAGACTCCAGCACCTGTCCACCAATAATCAGCACTCAGAAAAGCATACCGGTAGATTAACTCCAAGGTTAACTTCAGACCAACAATGAAGTAAACAATACCTCAATCAAGAAACTGCCAAACAGCAATCAATAAACAGTCTAACCAAACAATCAGGGGTGGGCTTCAAAAATTTTAGCAACAGGTTCTCTGCCTGGTTGTTGGATGGGCGTGGCCATGGTGGGCATAGACTAGTCAGCCTCCTGCATCACAGCTGTTGGGCTCTGAGTTCGCTACAGAGTCCGCCAGCTCCAAACACACCTCGCAGCAAGTCAGCTGGCAGTGGAGAATATCACCTTAGCTCTGCAGATGCCAGATCTGTATTGCTGTTTGTGTGCTAGCCGATGGTGTTGAAGGTTGCTTTAGAATGATTCAGCAGAGCTGTGAGCTGAAGGATGGATTCTGCAACAACTGCAGGGCTGGAAATGATTTTTTGTTTCATGTATTGAAGTGGTGCATATTGTTAGTGGGGGTTGTGGCACATATAGGTGGTAATTAAGCATTGAGTTAAGACATGGTTAAGGTGGCACCAGGTGGGGATCAGTTAGTGAGGGTCGGAATAGGGTAGGGATGTAGACACGTTATAGGATTAATAGCATTTAGAGATAATAGGTTAGGCGTGGCCAGAACTAGAACTGTGTATAGGCCTGGGTGTGGTGGGGTGTGTCTCATGATAATGATAATAAAAGAAAAGAGAGCAAACTCAAACCCAACGCTAACCTTGCCTGGCTTTTAGCCATTCTTGCCTGATTAGAGTATTTGTTGTTTGCTGATATATTGAATAAACCATCATTTATTTGAATAAACCATATCCTAAAGAGGAGCTGGAATTTGGATTCATTTAAAGACAAATCTTCAATACTCAAGGACTGGCTGAGACAATGGGGGGGGTGGTGGTGTCCAAAACAGGCTGCAGGGGAATCCTGGGTGGGGCAGGGTGAGATGGGCGGGGCCAGCCAGGAATGGGATTTGGGGATTGTCCGAACTGTGCAGAATCTTAGCTAGAGGATCTCCCGAACCCTTGCAAACCCCCAGCAGCCCAGCCCTGCAAACAATCTCTAACACCATCCCCACCAAAACTGACAGGCAAGACACCAGAATGTAAAAACTGACAGCAAACAGCACTCCTTACTAGCACTGATGATGTTACCTAGTTAGGGTAATGAAAGATTTGCAAGAAAACAAGCAAGCTCAGAGAACACCAAGGACCCCTCATATGTGACTACATAATAAAAGAGCAAATTTGTTGATACCAGTTTACCTTTCTCCGAGGAATTCTGGTCATCCATGACCTAGGCAAGGTTTGAAAGATAAATAAAGGTTATCTTTAGTTTAAATACTTAGAGGAAATGCAAGGGCCATTCTACCCTTAAGATGAGCAAAGAAATACCGATCGGGAATCCAGTACTCAAGTCTTACAAAACAGGATCCAGGTAAGTTTATTTATTTATTTATTTTTATTCATTGATTTGATTTGTGAATCGCTTACAAGATAATAGGTATAAGTATAAACATGAGTAGAAATACAGGAAATAGGTACGAATAAATGGGGACAATAGGACAGGGACGGTAGGCATGATTGTGCACTTATGCACGGCCCCTAAAAAATAATTGTTCTAATTGCCTTCCCCTAAAGGAAATTCTTAATCCTAGGTAGAAAACCTAGGTGCTTGGGAATTAGCCCATGAGAGGCTTCCCTGCTGGATGGAAGATTTAGTAACATTCTTGTTTAAATTGAAGGCTTAAAAGGGAACTATTTGGGAACTGCCTAGATCAGTGGCCTCCAACCTTTTGGCCATCAGGGACCAGTTCCATGGAGAGAGGTTTTTCTATGGATCAAAGAGGTGGCGTTGTTTTGTGTGCTGCCTGTATCCTATGGATGGGGATTTGCTTGTTTATATGGCCTGGTTTCTGGCATGTTGTGGCCCGGTGCTCATCCATGAACCAGGACTGGGAATCCCTGCTTTAGATCAATGGTTCTCAGGTTGTGGTCTGCAGATTCCTGGGGAGCTGCAATGTCATACAAAAAAGCTTGAAGAAATGTTATGATTTAAATCTTGAGTTAAGTCTTGGGGGGTCCATAGCCATGGCCATGGTCCATACTCTGTGGCCACAAAAAGCATTTAAAGGGTGTCCATGGTGAAGAAAAGGTTGAGAACCACTGCTCTAGATGGAGCAGATGTTGAACCCAGGACTACCTGCTATGTTAGATCAAGGTTACAAAAGCTTCTTGCCAGGCTTGGAAGCCATTTTTTACTTGGAAGCTTCAAAGCTGCCACATTCAGTGCCTCGGAATTTGGGAGGGGGAGATTTCATAGTGAAGCAGAAGATTAGACACATCAACATTCTTTCTCAGAGAGTCAAGGACAGGTTGTCCTATACCTGGAGGGGAGTGTCTGGAGGGATGTCTCCAGAGGAGATGAAGATTTGATTGAACCATGTGATGGACTGATGGATGCAGGGGATGGATCTTTGATTTCTCTTTTGGGAAGGGAAAACTCAGAATTCTCAGATTTGGGTTTTCCAAGATGTGCCAATATGACAATTCTAATAAAATGGAACTTTGAGGACATGTTTGTCTAGGAGTTTATTGGTTTGAAGTTGGTTAGTTGGAATGCTGACACTTCTAATGTACCAAAGAAATGTCCTGATTTGGATTAAAATCTAAACCAAAGACACACATCACTGGATCTGTTCCTCATCAGTATTCCCCAAAATCCCCAGTGAATCCCATTCCTTCCATCTTGCCCTCCATCAATTTCTCTCTTTGTCTTTTCTTTTTTCCTGGAGTTAATTCAGAAAGACCTCCACCATCTCATCTGTACATGATTCCTTTGGGTTGGGGCCAGTTTATTTTATTTATTTATTTATTTATTTATTTATTTATTTATTTATTTATTTATTTATTTATCGTATTTTTATACCGCTCCCTCTCCCAAAAGGGACTCGGGGCGGTGTACAGTCTAAACATATAAAGATACAGTCAACAGTAACAGTAATTAACTCAGAATTGAATATAGATAGATGAAAATAGGATAAATGAGTAAAATAAGTAAGTAAGTAAATGATTGAGTCCCATCAAATAGAATTAAAAGTCTTATTTGAATCTAAAATTTAAAAATCTCAGAAAACTTTTAATTGGCTAGGCCGGCCTGCTTAAAAAGTAAGGTCTTGACTGCACGCCGGAAGGTTACGATGTCCGATGTGTCTCGTATCTCCGGGGGGAGATAGTTCCAAAGGGAGGGGGCTCCCACAGAGAAAGCACGTAATCTCGGGGTCGCCAGCTGACAACGATCAGGTGGCGGTATCCCAAGCAGGGCGACCCTGTGGGAGCGTACTGGGCGGCGGGAGGTTGTTTGTGGCAGAAGGCGGTCCCGTAAGTAGCCAGGTCCCGAGCCATGGAGCACTTTAAATACTAATAGTACCACCTTGAATCGAATCCGGAAGGCCACAGGAAGCCAGTGCAGTTTGCGGAGAAGTGGTGTTATGTGGGTGTCCTTGGGGGCGCCCATAATCATCCGTGCGGCTGCATTCTGGACTAACTGTAACCTCCGGAGACTCTTCAAGGGGAGCCCCATGTAGAGAGCGTTGCAGTAGTCCAAGCGGGAGATAACGAGGGCGGAAGTGACTTTGCGAAGTGCGTCCAGATCCAGAAAGGGCCGCAACTGGTAGATCAAACGAATCTTATAAAAAGCCCCCCTGGCGACGGCTGCAATATGTTCTTCCAAAGACAGCCGTACATCCAGGAGGACACCCAAATTGCGCGCTCTTTCCACAGGGGTCAGTACCTCTCCCCCTATGGTCAGCGAGGGAACAAGCTGACTGTATCTGGGAGCAGGAAACCACAGCCACTTGGTTTTGATCAGGTTGAGACGAAGCCTGTTATGACCCATCCAATCCCGCACGGCCTCCAGACATCGGGTCATCACTTTGACGGCTTCGTTGGGGTGGTCTGGGGTGGAGATGTATAGCTGAGTATCATCAGCGTATTGATGGAATTCCACCCCAAAGCCACGGATGATCTCACCTAGCGGCTTCACATAAATGTTGAACAATAGGGGCGAGAGTACCGATCCCTGAGGCACCCCATAAAGCAGGGGCCTTGGGGTCGATCTCTGTCCCCCTGTCAACACAAATTGCGAACGGTCGGAGAGGAAGGAGGAGAACCATCGTAGGACGGTGCCTCCAATCCCCAGCCCCTCCAATCGCTGCAATAAGATACTGTGGTCGACAGTATCAAAAGCCTCTGACAGATCTAACAGCACCAGGACAGAGGAACAACCTCTGTCTCGTGCCCTCCAGAGATCATCCATCAACGCGACCAATGCCGTCTCTGTGCTGTGCCCGGGTCTGAAGCCCGATTGGAGGGGGTCGAGATAACTCGTTTCATCCAGGTACTGCGGGAACTGACGTGCCACCACAGTCTCTACAACCTTTGCAACAAAGCGAAGATTGGAGACAGGACGGTAATTTGATAACAGTGCTGGATCCAGGGACGGTTTCTTGAGGAGGCGGGTAGAAACCCCTCTTTCAAGGAAGTGTTTATAATGCCCTGGAGCCAGCCTCGAGTCACCTCTCGGGTGGCCAAGACCAGCCAGGAGGGACACGGGTCCAACAAGCAGGTGGTAACCTTCAGTCCCCTCAGTATTCTGTCCACGTCCTCTATGGTAACAGGATCGAACTCAACCCAGTTGACCTCGCCGATATCCACCCCCGCCTTCCCGCCCGGAGATGCCCAGTCGGAGTCCAGTTCGTTTCGAATCTGAGTGATTTTGTCCTGCAGAAACTTAGAAAATTCTTCAGCTCGTCCCTGTAAGGGATCTTCCCGTGTCTCTACCTCCAAGAGGGTGCGGGTCACCCTGAACAGTGCGGCTGGGCGGTTTTCTGCAGATGCAATAAGGGTGGAGAGGTAGGTCTTCCTCGCCATCCTCATCGCCACTAAATACGTCTTAATATAGGAACGTAATAGTGTTTGGTCAGATTCAGAGCGGCTGCCTTCCAACTGCTCTCTAGGCGTCTTTTCCGGTGCTTCATCTCCCTTAGCTCCTCGGAGAACCAGGGAGCCACTTGGGATCGGTGCTGGGTCAGAGGCCGCAAGGGCACGACTCGGTCTAGGGCCCCAGCAGCCACCTTTTCCCAGGTGGTAGCCAAGTCTTCGACCGAGTCGTGTGTGTGAGCTTCGGGAAGTGGCCCAAGCTCCATCAGGAACCTATCTGGGTCCATCAGGCACCTGGGGCGGTACCCTTTTAATGGTCCCGCCTCCCTGCGGTCGGGGTGTGCGGAATGGAAGTTGAGCCTTAGGAGTAAGTGATCTGACCATGACAGTGGTTCTAAAGCTGTATCCTCTATACCCAGATCACTTTGCCACTGGTCGGAGACAAAAACTAAATCCAGGGTGTGACCTCCCATGTGAGTAGGGTCCCGAATTAGCTGGGTCAGGCCCATGGTTGTCATGGAAGCCATGAACTCTTGAGCAGTCCCCGAGGTATCGCCGGCAGAGGGTAGGTTGAAGTCCCCCATGACCATGAGCCTGGGGGTCTCAACCGCTATGCCGGCTATAACCTCGAGGAGCTCAAGCAGGGCAGATGATGCATGGCAGGGAGCCAGGTATGCGATCAACAAGCCCATCTGTACCTTGGAGCCGAACTTCACGAAAAGAGATTCACACCCGGTCGTCTGAGAGACAGTGGACTCCCTCAGACATAGATCTTCCTTAATAATCATCGCAACACCCCCACCCCTCCCCTGGGCCCTCGGCCAATGAAAGACCCGAAACCCGGCTGGGCACATATCTACAAGAGGGACTCCTCCCTCTGGGCCCAGCCAGGTCTCGGTGATGCCCATCAGGTCCGTTCCCCCCCCCCCCCCAGTTCAGAAGTTTCCCCAAGACCTGGAATTTAGGAAGCCGGGACTTGACAATATCACCCCCCCCCCCAATGTGGAATAATTCATGCTGAACAGATGTAGCCCAATATCTGTGAACCACTCTCATGGAAGAGTATTCAGTGGGAGGTAATGAAAAGTCTAAAGCATTTACCAAAGAGATTGCCAACAGTTTAAGATGGCAATTGTGCTGTTGTTGTACACTCAGCAGCAGCAGAGATAACTAAAGATGAATGATCAGGCAGTATAGGCACTATAAATGCACTTCATAGCTGCAGGAAATTGGGTGTTTATGTTTTTTTACAATAGAGCAGGTTATTATTATTCAGTTCTATTTTGAAGCCTTGTCTGATGCTTTTTATATATTAATACATTAAGTCATGGTTGAAATTGCTACCAATTGGTTCCTTCTTTTTTTTCACAACTACTAATGTCTCCTTGTTTGGGGAAACGACTTCTATGCTCCTATCCTATTCCCAGCTAATCCCCCTATTCTTCAGTGCCCTTGTCATGCCCTTGTTAGAGTCGGACTCTGAGGGAGAGGAGGAACAGCCGACAGGGAGTGGAAATGTGGCTCTGGAGATGGTGGAGGAGGCGAGGGAAGGATAGAGGCCAGCTGGGAAGTCAGAGGAAGAACCAGGGCCATCCCCTCTGTATCCTAGGGCATGCAGGGAGGAATGGAGAATGAAACAACTTGGCTTACGAGAGAGGAAGTGGCCATGATCCTCCTCATTGGTTGCAGCTGGGGAGAATAGTATATAAGAGAGATGATTACAACACAGCATTGCCAGAAGCAATGTGTGTGTTATTTTCAGTTGAAGTTATCTTGGTTGGCGTCCTTCCAACAGACTGTGCCTTGTTATCTCCTTGCAGTTGGTAATTACTTATCTTGGTCCGTTGTGGAATTTCCTTCATTGTAGTTTCTTTTGGTTTTTTTATTTCACCTCTATCTGCTCATTAAGTTTGGACTGTATTGCTTTCTTTTGAAGACTATTTTTGAATAAGTTTTCTCTCCAACTGAGAATTATTGAACAGTGGGGCCAAGTTGGAGGCATTAAAGGACATTTATTTATGTTTTGGATTTTGTTACATTTGTGTTACACTCCGGGTCATCACAGCCCTTCAGTTGCCCTCCCTCTCTGAGTCCAATTTTCAACCAGCCAGAAGTGGGATCAAAGGAGCCGACTGCTTCTTCTCCAGAGCACTGTATTCAGCTCATTTAATTGAATAATTTAGTTGGACCTTGGAGGTCTTCTAGTCCAAACCCCTGCTCAAGCAGGAAGCCCTATACCATTTCAGACATGTGGCTGTCCAATCTCTTCTTAAAACTCTCCAGTGATAGAGCACCCACAACTTCTGAAGGCAAGCCATTCCACCGGTTAATTGTTCTCACAGTCAGGAAATTTCTCCTTAGTTCTAGGTTGGATCTCTCCTTGAGATCCACTGTTTCTTGCTTTGCCTTCTGGTGGTTTGGAAAATAGAATAGAATAACAGAGTTGGAAGGACCTTGAAGCTTGTCTAGTCCAACACCTTGCTTACACAGAAACCCTATACCACTTCAGACAAATCCAGTCTCTTCTCAAAAACTTCCAGTGTTGGAGAATTCACAACTTCTGGAGGCAAATCGTTCCACTGGCTAATTGCTCTAACTGTCAGGAAATTTCTCCTTAGTTCTCGGTTGCTTCTCTCCTTGATTAGTTTCCACCCATTGCTTCTTGCCCTGCCCTTAAGTGCTTTGGAGAATAGCTTGACTCCCTCTTCTTTGGGGAAGCCCCTGAGATATTGGAACACTGCTATCATGTCTCTTCTTTTTATTAGACCTACCCAATTCCTTTCTTCGTATATTTTAGCCTTCAGTCTCCTAATCATCTCTGTTGCTCTTCTCTGCACTCTTCCCAAAGTCCCAACATCTTTTGTATAATCTGGTGACCAAAACTGGATTCAATACAGGTGATCCTCGACTTACAACTGTTCATCTAATGACCATTCAAAGTTATAACACCACGGAAAAAAAGTGAATTCTGACCATTTCTCACACTTACACACTCACCTTGCAGCATCCCCATGGTCACGTGATCGAAATTCAGAACCTTGGCAACTGTTTCACATTTATGACGGTTGCACTGTCCTGGGGTCATGCTGTCACCTTTTGCGACCTTCTGACAAGCAAAGTCAATGGGGGAATCCAGATTCACTTAACAATCCTGTTACTAAGTTAACAAATGCAATGATTCCTTTAGCAACTGTGTCAAGAAAAGTCATAAAATGGGACAAACTCACTTAATAAAAATTTCACTCAGCAACATAAATCTTGGGGCAAATTGTGGTTGAAATTTGAGGACTACCTGTATTCCAGATGAGGTCTGATTTACAGATTTACAGATTAACAGAGATGGAAGGGATCTTGTAGGTCATCTAGTCCAACCCCCTGTCCAAGCAGGAGACCTTGCACCATTTATGACAAGGGGAAGTCCAGTCTCTTCTTGAAAGCCTCCAGTGATGAAGCTCCCACAACTTCCGAAGGACTGTTCTCACGGTCAGAAAATTTCTCCTTATTTCCAGGTTGAATCTCTCCTTGTTCAGTTTCCATCCATTATTCCTTCTCTGGCCTTTGGATGCCTTGGAAAATAGCTTGACCCCTTCCTCTTCTTTGTGGAAGCCCCTCCAATATTGGAAGACTGCTATCATGCCTCCCCTGGTCCTTTTTTTCACTAGACTAACCATGTGCAGTTCCTGCAACCGTTCATCAAATGTTTAAGCCTCCAGTCCCCTAATCATTCTGATTGCTCTTCTCTGCACTTTTTCTAAAGTCTTACTATGGTTTAGCGAAAGCAAGCTTTAGAGAGTCAAGGGCAGCAAAAAATAGTATTAGCAAGCTTGTGAAGATCAAGGGCTTCACAGTAGCTCATCTGCTGGTCAATGACCTAAAAATAAAATCCCAGCAAGGCTGCCTACAATTAGTCACTCCTGTCCACAGCATCTGCACCAGCTTGTCTAATGCTGGGACAAGCTCTGAGTGATTCCATAATTGCTGTATTCTTAGAGAAACAAAAGCAAGATGAAAGGGAAGAGGTTGGCATATGGCAATAATTTTCTCTGTTGTAATAATTTGCATCTCCTCACATCTGGCAATTGGGTCTCCTCCATAACCTTCCTTCCACACACCTTCCGCCACCCTTATGCTGAAAAAAACTTGCATTTGCTTTAGGCATTCATAAAGTAAAGGGAAGGACAAGTCATTCATGAAGTGTCTCTCCAGCAAAAAACTGCCACCTGCTATTTGGGGCAATTGAGAAATCAATGAGAAGCAGCAAGAATGGTCGGGAGAGAGCACTGTGTAAGTAGGGAGTAGCAGGCTGACTTACTGTGCTCAGTAGGAACCAGGATGCGGTGATGAACTCACCATGAGGCCACCAGCAACTCCAGGGCTAATTAAATCCTCTTCCTTCCACCAGTTTCTAAAACTCCTCAGCATTTCCTGAAGGAAAAATTATGGGTATGTTTAAACCAGAGATGAGAACATTGCAAGAAGACCAGACAATTTTTTTGAAGTTTCTGAAGAATCTAGAAGATGGGGCAGAATTATTTGGAATTGATCTTATAGTCGGGACAAGAAACAATGGGTTTGAACAACACGAAAGTAGGTTTTGATTAGATATCAAGACAATTTTATAATGGTAGCTGTTGTTTGATAATATAATAGGAATGAGAAGCAAAACGTCTTCAAGGAAAAACAAAGTCCAGATGCCTCTTGAAAAAGTACCTTTGGGACAACCATGATCTGGATGACTGAGAATCCACATAGACATTCCTACACTGGGCAGTTGGTTAGACTAGGCCAGGGGTGGGATTCAAATTTTTAACAACTGGTTCTGTGGGCGTGGCTTAGTTGGTGGGCATGGCTTGGTGGTCATGTGATTGGCTAGGCATGGCCAACTCAACATCACTCACATCGAGGCTTGCATCTCCTCGCCTGGCCTCTCATGACTGTGGGGATGCTGCAACAGTTGTGTGAAAAATGGTCATAAGTCACTTTTTTCAGGGCCATTGTAACTTTGAATGGTCACTCCACACAAGCAAAGTATCAGCAAAGGAGGGGAGGGGGAAAATTCCAGAGACGTTCCTGAGACAGGAAGTCTAGTCCTGCCAAGAATATAATAAGGGTTAACGGAGATGCAGTTTCTGTAAGCAACACCAGAATGTTTCCTTCCTGTCTTCCTTACAGGATTAGGCCAGTAATTTCTTCTAACAACCGGTTCTCCGAACTACTTAGAATGTAAACAACTGGTTCTAGCGAATAGGTGCAAACTGGTAGAATCCCACCCCCGGACTAGGCTACTGTATCTCTAAGATACCATCCAAAAATTATAGTCTATAATTCTACAAATCTTTTAGTCTTTCTTCTCAAGTGAGATTTGAGTTCCTTCCTGACTTCAGATAATTTCTCCAATACGTTTTTTCTGCCTATCTCCATTCCCTTCTGCTATTTTTCCAGGCCACTTGTGTGCTTGAGATCTCTATAGACAACATATATTTACATAATTCAATCACCCAGGGCTCTCCTAAGTCAGTTGCCCCCATGAATGTATCACATGGACTTCCCTATTGAAGTCTCTGATCATGAGAAACACTTTAGCATTGAAGCAAAGTTTGGTGAAGTTGCTGTAAGCCACCCTGGATCCATGTCACAAGGCAGGACATAAATAAAAGAAACTTTCCCATGCAACAACCTAATAAAGATTAGGGAGCCAAGGAGAAGAAATATATATGCCCACTTCTGCACAATCACTATCAGTATTACACAAATATTTTCTTTTTACTTCTCTCACTTATAAATCACACCTCAGAACTATAAGGCAGGAGAGACAGTCTTTGACTAATATCTTGGAACATTCTCAAGAGATAAATGGGCTGACCTCAGGATGTCAACGTTAAATAAGACAAAGTCATTAATGATGCTTGCTCCTTCCATCATAGTTGTTGTCACAGTATTTCAGCTATTATAAACAAAGTGCCTCCAATTGTGGAACAAGTGAGTTTATCCACAGTAAGGGAAAGGGAAAGGTTTCTCCTGTCCACTCATATCCGACTCTAGGGAGCAGTGCTCATCTTCATTTCCTAGCCAAGGCAGCCAATGTTGTCCAAAGATACTTGGGTGGTCATGTGGCCAGCATGACTCTACACCGAGATGCATGGAATACTGTTACTTTCCCACCAAAGTGGTACTTCTTTATCTACTCACATTTACAAGCTCTTGAATTGCTAAGTGGGCAGGAGCTAAGGCAAGTACCGGGAGCTCGCCCATTGCACAATGCTTGGATCTTGAACCCGGGCTGTCAGCTTTCCTGCCCACAAACTCAGCGTCTTTAAACACTGAGTCATCACGTCTCATAAACCATGGATAGATGTCCCCCAAACAGACACACCGTCCTTCTTGTGTATATGCTAAACTACAATTAGGGGAGTTAAAAAAAACACAAGGGATAATCATTGATTGCAGGAAACTAGCATAGCAGTCCTATCACAGTCTATAGCCATGATGGCGAACCTATGGCATGCATGCTGAAAGTGACAAGAAAAGCCATCTCTCCAGGCACACCAGCCATTGCCCGTTGCTCTTCTGGGTTCCAGCGTGTACATGCACGCCAGCCAGCTGGTTTTCATGTGCATAAGCACATTAGAAACCAGAAGACCAAGTGTCTGGCACACATGTGCACACTGGAAACTGACTTTCCAGTTTCTGGTGTTCCCATGTGCACTGGGGAACAGCTCTTCTGGTTTCTGATGTTCCTACGTATGCATGCACACTCCTGTTTTGGCACTCGGTGTCTATTTGTTTATAGTGTCTCGGTGCCACCATTTGTCTATAGTGACTGACATCTTATTGTCTATGAAGATTCTCAGTCATCCAGGTCATGGTTGTCCCAAAAGTGCTTTTTCAAGAGACAACTGGACTTTTTTGTTTTTCTTCGATGATTCCAGTCAGAGCTGAAGAAGTTTCTTGGATGAGAAGTGAAAGGTCTTCAAAGAAAAACAAGAAAGTCCAGTTGCCTCTTGAAAAAAAGCACTTTTGGGACATGGCATCTTACTGCTGTTCACAGTACTGTTCAGGATCCAAGGGGGTGCATTAACTCAGGGGTCAGCAACCTTAAACTCAAAGAGCCACAAAGGCCCTAACCAGAAGCCCCGCCATTCAATTCTGGAGCTGATTGGAAATCCGGTTCCCCCCACCATAGAGTCTCCTCCTCGCACGACATCCTTTTTCTTCTGCTGACCAGAAGTCCAGTTCCCCCACCATAGTCTCCTCCTAGTGTGGTATCCTTTTTCCTCTCCTAATCGAAAGACCCTATAAATTGAGGAGCTGACCAGAAAATCCACCCCTTGCCATAGAGTATCCTCCTGGCACACCATGCTTCCTCTCCCCTTAACCGGAAGCTCCTCTCAAAATTGTGGTGCCAACCAGTGACAGGGAGCTGCAGCAGAGGGATGAAAAAGCCACATGCGGCTCCAGAGTCACAGGTTGCTGACTCCTGCTTTAACTGAAACAAAGAATCCTTTCAAAGCAACACCTGGGGACTAAAACACATACGGTGGCTTCCAAATAATTAGTATAAGGCACATTCAAGGTGGTATATCATTTGAAGATGAAGATCAGAAGATTAAAAATATCTAGAGAATTGAAAATACAGATCTTTTAGAGGTGAGAAAGGCCTGCTGATGAATAAATGACTTTGTAAAGGAAGGTAAAGCCATCAGAGAGGAACAGGTCACCCTCAGAAGGAAGTTCAATAGACTAGTTATGACTAGAGAGAAAACTTCTCATTTGACTCTGCCAAACAATATTCAGATTTTAACGGAATGGTGAAGCCTTCTAGCAGGATAGTGAGAGATCTATCCTTAGATGCAGTTTGAAACTTTTTCATGCTAGTTTCAACCTGATTTTGGAACTGATAGCTTTCATGGATGATCAATGAGATGCTAGACAGAAAGAGAGTATTCCTTTCCATGTCTGTTGAAGTGCTTATTAGGTTTCAAAAGCACCATCATGGAATCTTCTGAAGTTCTCCATTTGAAATTGAGGCTATGTCTGATAAATAGAATTCAGAAATTGGTACTAGAGAACTGATATTCCTTCAGCTTATGAGATGTGTGATGGTTCCATCTTGTTCATTTTTCTATTTAATATTCTCATGAAAATATTTAGAGATCTGAGAAGTCACTAATATATGGATTTTCTGTCCTATTCTGTCTATTTATATCTAGCTGAGAATATAGGAAAATTTCTGAACCTGTAGCTCAGGGTGTAATATAACCAAATAACTGACACTTAATTCATGCATGGCGGAGCTGTTGCAGAATGTGACAGCATAAGCAACAGTGAGAAATGTCTTATTATCTATGCACTCTTCCTAAACATGCAGAGGTTTAGCTCAGAAGGACCTCTGAATTCTGTTTTGCTTCTAAGATATTAAAGAAGTAGCTGTGGCTGTGTTTTTCCATGGCTTCAGCCTGTGTGCTATCTGCATTTTTCACTGAATGCTGGGTCGTCTTTCACACATGCTCTGTGCACACTGAGATTAACTAACTACAACTCTGCCAGAGGGATACATAGAGCACATTTTGCTGATCATGATACTCCAATTCAACATTATATACCCTGGCTTTCAGTAACGGGGAGTAATTTAAAATGGGATTTCTTCTTAAAGGTAAAGGTAAGGGTTCCCCTCACACATATGTGCTAGTCATTTCTGGCTCTAGGGGGTGGTGCTCACCTCTGTTACAAAGCCGAAGAGCCAGCGCTGTCCAAAGACATCTCTGTGGTCATGTGGCCGGCATGACTAAATGCCGAAGGTGCTGTTACCTTCCCACCAAAGTGGTCCCTATTTTTCTACTTGCATTTTTACATGCTTTCAAACTGCTAGGTTGGCAAAAGCTGGGACAAATAACAGGAGCTCACCCCGTCACGCGGCGCTAGGGATTTGAATCACCGAACTGCCAACCTTTCTAATCAATAAGCTCAGCATCTTAGCCACTGAGCCACCACATCCCTGATTTTTACTTATAGTGCCTTAAACCTGTCCCCATATAATGCTGTTTATCTCTTGATCTGTATTCACACCTCTTTTTCAGAAAGACAATGGGCGGACAAACAGACAAGGAGATGTGTTCTGATGTGTTCCAGACCAAATATAGAAAAACTGACTAAATTGCAGGACCCAATCTGAGTCGCTCACTGGGACCAAAAATTATTCTTCCAAGCTTTCTGGGACATGGTTCCTGGATGTGTGTGTCCTGTACTGGAGTCACACTTCTTCTGCTTGCTTATGGTGAGGCAGGAAGCCATACGATGTACCAGTACCACTGCTGTGAGGTGGGAGGGTTGGAGATGCCCCACATGCCCCTCAGGGCCCCAGCACCAGGCCACCCACATCCCAATGCCTGCCTCGCCTTGAGGTGATGGCTCTAGGAGCTCCATCTACCAGGATCACATAGGAGCCTTGGTGGTGCAGGCTATTAATCATCTAGCACTTAGCTCAATTGCCTGCAATGAATGCAGGTTCGAATCCCACCAGGCTCAAGGTTGACTCAGCCTTCCATCCTTTCTGGGTAGGTAAATTGAGGACCCAAGATTGTTGGGGACAATAAGCTGACTTTGTAAAAATGCCACTTTGGGGGGGGGGGGGGGCAAAAAGCCCTAGTAATAAGCAGGCATATACAATGGAATGAAGGCTATTGTCGAGCACTTAGCATGGTGCTCTAAAGACTGTAAATTGCCCTGAGTCTCCGGAGAAGGGCGGCATATAAATAAAATTAAAAAAAAAATGACTATTGGCCCACTTCTGTTTGCTCATGGCTGCAATGAAGCAGGAGGCCAAGCAATGTGCTGATGCCACGGCCATGAAATGAGGTGTGTGTGGGGGTTGAAGCTGCCTAATGCACCTGCACTGGCTTAGGTCAGGGCCCCTGCATCCAGGCCACCCATTCCCCAACACCTGCCTTGTCTCACGAACACAGCACCAGCACACTGCTCGATCTTCTGTTCCATTATGGCCACAAGCAAGCAGAAGTGAGCCAGTGGCCATGTGGGCTCCTGTGAGGTGTTGGGGTGTGAATGGCCTAGCTATGGGGGCCCTGAAATAAGCCGGTGTGGAGTATGTGGGGTAGCTACGCCCCTCCATGGTACCATGAACAACTAGATAGAATGGGCGGATAGCCGGCTGTGCAGGCTCTTAAGTAGAACTTACTTTGGGGGCAGGGCTTACATTAAGCACATGATAGGGCTTATTTTCAGGATAGGTCTTATTTTCCAACTGTTGTGACAAGTTTAGTTTTGCTGTAGCAGCCTTCCACCTACCCTGCTGTGAACCGGCACTATCACTCAAGGAGAACCAAGGAGACTCTTGAGTGCTGTGGCAAAAGCTGTAAACAATGAGCAATCATCTGTAGAGACAGAGGTGAGTACACCAAGCTTCAAATGACATCACTCAGTTTGAGGGATCTCTCGCTGGCCCTTTTTTTTTTTTAATAGGATCTTGCAGCCAAGATAAGCCAGAGACAATCCCAAGACCAAATATGATATTGCCACATTGATCACAAGGGAGAAGGATAGACTGTCGGACTTTTAAGTTTCTGGGTTTGCATCAAGGACACTCTTCGTTTTGAAATGCCTGAGTTCTCCAGTCCTGGACCCACACTTGAAAAAGTGAGTGATATTTTTCCCTTCTCGAACTGTGCACAGGGTGACAGAAATCCATTCCATTTATGCATTTCTTTCTGAATCCATCTTGTTTCTGGGCACTCAAAGCAGCAAACACAATGCTGCAACCATTTTGATGTTTTGCAGTTTCTCAAAAATGCTAGTTTTCTGCAGACAAGCTTACTGATTTATGTTTCTCAATTCTCTCTCTCTCTCACTTTTTTTTTTTTTAGTTTTCTCTTAGTAATATTCCTGAACACATCAGCACCATAATATTGCTGGTGGCAGCGCCACTCATCTGTTGTGGGTCTTTTCATTATCTCAAATCTTCCTTAGATGCTGTTCTGACCCACGCCCTTTCCCGACAAATCAAACACAATTCAAAAGGAACAGAAAACTTGTAATGCTTGTACAAAATAATTAGCTGTGATAAGCACAAGCCTTGCCAAACTGTGCAAGACTTGCCAAAAGATAACAGACAAGAAATAATCTGCAAAATAAGAATCTTCAAATACAAACTCAGGATACTGGAATATCCACGAGACTGTAGTTTCAAAATGTCTTTGCCTTCTGCAAAGAAGGTTAGTTTCACAGCTGGCTTTTACCTCCTTGAAGGAGAGGCCATTACCTTGCAGCTTTACTCCCGAGTCGCCCGTGCTGTTGTAGCTGCTCTTTCCTATGAGCAATCCTGCATTCATGTGCACTTGGCACAGGCTCCTCGGGAACCTCCTCATCACTGTTGCCAGCCCCCACAATCTCTGAAGGCAGCAGTCCACTCCCTAATGGTTCTGGCCCCTCATCTGAGTCCTTGCTCTCCTCAGCCATCCACACCTG
The DNA here is from genome assembly GCA_023653725.1 of Bungarus multicinctus. Lineage (NCBI taxonomy): Eukaryota > Metazoa > Chordata > Lepidosauria > Squamata > Elapidae > Bungarus > Bungarus multicinctus. The sequence goes on along the minus strand of CM042837.1, from coordinate 19,113,293 downwards.
CTGCCGGCTAATCACAACAGATGCCCATAAAAACTCTAATGGGAAAAGGGTTAGGGGCTAGAGCTGGGGTTCAGGCCTGATGAAGAGAGATTAGCCCTTGGAACGTAGTTCACTAACAAGTAGTTCTCAACACTTGGGAAAAGAATTTCTTTTTGTATGCAAAGCAGTTGTTCAGTGAGCCATGTCTGATTTTATGATGTTTTCTGGCATGGTTATTAAGCAAATCACTGCACTTGTTAAGTGAACTTGACTAGGGGCGACATGATTGTGGTGATCCAATATTTGACGGGCTTCCACAAAGAAGGGGAGAGGGGTGTCAACCTATTTTCCAAGGCACCAGAAGGCAAGACAAGAAACAATGGATGGAAACTAATCAGTTAGAACAATTAATCAGTGGAACAACTTGCCTCCAGAAGTTGTGAATGCTCCAACACTGGAAGTTTTTACAAAGATGTTGGATAACCATTTATCTGAAGTGGTATAGGGTTTCCTGCCTAGGCAGGGGTTGGACTAGAAGACCTCCAAGGTCCCTTCCACGTCTGTTATTCTATTCTATTCTATTCTATTCTATTCTATTCTATTCTATTCTATTCTATTCTATTCTATTCTATTCTATTCTATTCTATTCTATTCCACTCCACTCCACTCCACTCTACTCTACTCTATTCTATTCTATGGAGAGAAGCAACCTGGAATTACAGAGAAATTTCCAAACAGTGGAATGACTTGCCTTCAGAAGTTGTTTGTTCTGCTTAGAATGCTGGAAGGGACCTTGGAGGTCTTCTAGTCCAGCCCCCTGCTCAAGCAGGAGAACCTATACTATTGCAGGTAAATGGCTGCTCCAACATTGGAGGCTTTTAAGAAGAAATTGGACAGCCACTTGCCTGGAATAGAAACAGCAATAGCACTTAGAGTTATAGACCACTTCACGGGGCTTTATAGTCCTCTCTAAGCCATTTATGCAGTCAGCTTATTGCCCCCTACAATCTGAGTCCTCATTTTACTGACCCTGGAAAGATGGAAGGCTGAGTCAAACTTGAGCCGTTCAGAATCGAATTCCTGAAGTGAGCAGTGTGTTAACCCTGCAGTACTGCATTCTAACCACTGTGCCACTGCAACTCTTATTGGTATAGGGTCTCCTGCTGGAGCAGGGGGCTTGGATTAGAAGACCCCCTCCCCCCCCAGGTTCCTTCCAACTCTATTTACCCTGATATTGCTTGTTATTCTGAGATTGTCCAGATCAGGAAACAGACTCCACAAGAAGACTAGAATTATGCCTTTTGTGCATAAGCTATATTAACGGAATCGGATTCAGTTCTGCTTCCCTCGTTCTTAGTCATGACGGAGCTAGCTGGAATCTTTTCCTAATACTTTCTCCTTTTGCAGGACTCATGACTTCTTCTGCACTTTTTTTTTTTTATTGGTGTCAGGTCATCTCCATGTCTCCATATATATTAATTGGGCCTTTAACTCTCATTAGAGAAACCCCTTCAGAATCTGGGATTCTAGAAATACAGCCAGCATAATTTCTGGATGAAGTATTAACTTGGATCTACAGGAACCTGTCCCAAAGGTATAAGAATGCTCTGAGCTGAGTTCCATTTTGGGAGAGGGGGTGATATAAAAATTTAATAATAATAATAATAATAATAATAATTACAGTACCCAAGGCAAGGTAAATGAAAACCAGATTGCTTCCTGTTCTAACTCCTGCTCTCAAAAGACCACGTTCTGAAGTCTCCCACAGCTGTGCCTTCACTAAATTCTACATTGTAAGTTCAGGTCTGCAGCATTTCTTCACTGCTGCAGCAAAACAAAACTCTTTGGGTGACCTGGAAAGCATTAAAAGAATATCCTACCAGCGGAAGTTTTCAAACCCCATCCAGGTGGGAGATCAAGCACATAAGATTGCCCCAAAGGAGAAAAAGAGCTGACTAAAGGACTCTGACAATTAACTTCTTTCATCTTTTAAGCCATTTTTAAGGGGCACATTTGCTAACACTAATAGCAAAAGATATTTGAGATTTCATCCTCTACCTAGTCATTAAAAAGGAGAAAAAGGGTGAAAAAAACAACAACATTTTACTTCCACCCTTTGCATATGTACACCTTAATTGCCATCATGCTTTCATGCCGACTTTCCAGCATCTTGTCATTTCCAGATGTCAAGAAAATGTTTCCCTTTTAGTCTTCCTCCTCCCCTTTCTCCTCCAATATTTATGCCTTTAATTCTCCAGCACAGATTTTTTTGTGTTCTGCCGTGCGATGACATATGGATGGCTACTCGAACGATTTTGTATTTCCACATCATTGGCATTTTATGATGGAATAGCTTACAGGTGACCTCCACCCTCTCCGTAATTACTCCCCCAGCCTGCCCCACACTTTCTCGCAAAAGATGGAACGTCTGAAAAGCAAGGACATTTATTCTCCTCCAGCTTTACTCATCTTATTCTGGAGAAATTTCCAGTGCCACAGAAATGAAACATCGGCACTGTGGTGGCGCAGTGGTCAGAATGCAGTATTGCAGGCGAACTCTGCTCACTGCCTGGAGTTCAATTCTGACTGACCGAAGGTTGACTCAACCTGCCATTCTTCTGAAGTCAGTAAAATGAGGATCCACATTGTAAACCATCTATAGAAAAAATTATGAGGCGATATAGAGCCTGGTGGCATAGTAGTTAGAATGCAGGATTGCAGGCTAACTCTGTCCACTGTCAGGAGTTCGATTCTGATGGGCTCACGGTTGACTCAGCCTTCCACCTTTTCAAGGTCAGTAAAATGAAAGCCCAGATTGTTGGGGGCAATATGCTGACTCTGTAAAATGCTTAGAAAGGGCTGTAAAGAACTTTGAAATAGTATCTAAGCCTGAGTGCTAGTGCTATTGCTATCATGGAGCTTCCGTAGAAGACACCATCCAATACAGCTGTGTCAGTAGAAGCTTAGCCAGTATATGAATGAAAAACTAATTAGTTCCTGGCTCAGACCAGCACATCAAAGTGTATTTTGTTTTAATCCTTGTTTGTTGAACAAACTAGGCTGCTCTGGTTTGGACATAATGCTCAACCATAAATCACATTTTATAAAACACCATAGCTGGCTTTTCCTAATGTACTAATCAAAACCAACCAACCCATGTTCAGCGTTAGTGCCAGGACCTTCAAACAATTTTAAACTAGAAGATTCAATCAAAAAGTGTCAGGCAAAACAGCAGACTGAAGACATACCCAACACGTTCTAAATCAAGATAGATTTGATTATTTACTAACTCAGCACTGGATACAAAATTAGTTCTTAACAGTTTTTCTTGTATGTCCTCCCTGTCACCATAGTAACTCAGTATCACACAGGCTTTAATAAACTGGCCTTTAGAGCAGCCTCATGAAGCACCTAACAAGGAAGTGATGAAGGTTGAGACTCTTAAATATAAAGATACATCTGTGATCTAATAAGAACCCTTGGCCTTGAGACCTTGTGCAGCTGTTTTGACCCTTTTAGAAATAGAATAGCCATGGCTATGTTTATTTTACTCTTCAGATAGAGTCTTCCCAGTGAATCCTATTCCATTACAAATGTTCAGGAAGGTGGACAAATAGCTCTGAAAAAAATGTAGAATGGAATTCTTTATTGACCAAGTGTGGTTGGACACACAAGGAATTTGTCTTCGGTGCAACTGCTCTCAGTGTACATAAAAAGAAAAGATGCATTCGTCAAAAGTCAAGAATCATAAGGTACAACACTTAATGATAGTCATAGGGTAAAATAAGCAATCAAATCATACTAGGAAACAGTCAATATACATCGTTAGAATACAAGCAACAAGGTTACAGACATACAGTCATAAGTGGGAGGAGATGGGTGAAAGGAAGGATGGGAGGATTAATAGTAATAGTAATGCAGACTTAGTAAATAGTTGGACAGTGTTGTAGGAATTATTTGTTTAGCAGAGTGAAGGCATTGTGGGAAAACTGTCCTTGTGTCCAGTTGTTCTAGTGTGCACTGCTCTATAGCATCGTTGAAACAGTTTATGTCTAGGATGTGAGGGGTCTGTAAATATTTCCACAGCCCTCTTTTTGTCTCGTGCATTATACAGGTCCTCAACAGAAGGCAGGTTGATAGTAATTGTTTTTTTCTGCAGTCCTAATTATTCTCTGAAGTCTGTATCTGTCTTGTGCAGACAAAGTGAAAATGTAAAAGAATATCCTGAACCTTTCAACGTCATAACATTTTTTCTTCATTTATCTGGGAGGGTCTGTGGTTTTTTTTACTTTGTCCCAAAAGGTCAGGCTCTCTTTGCCCCTTTGGATTGACTTGATCAGGTCAAGACCCAAGTACTAGTGGACCCACTTCCAGTCCCTTGATTCAACATATGAACCCAACCAATAAGCAGACAGAGAGGTCTAAAGCCAGATGAAGGGAGCAAGTTAAGGTCAACAAGACCAGGAAAGATATGAATAGAATAAATTATTGGTTAGAATTTATCAGTGTGGCAAGTCATTGTTTAACTAATTACTTTAAACTATAATTATAGGGTCATAACCCTACTAACTCTTAAACCATGGTTCATAAACTTCATTGACATTGGTGGATACAACACACTAAGCCCAGAGTAGTAAAGCATTTGGACACTTTGGTGTTTAAGATGAATCATATTTGGAAAACCTAGGGAGAGGGAAAAGACCTAGAAGTTGGTATAATCTAAAATGACAGGATAGTTAAATTTATTTTTCAACACTGTTCTCCTGCCTCCTCAATTGCACTACCTCAAGTTACAGAGCACCCCAAGCTTCAGCACTGTCCAATTGCCCAAAGGTAGAAGTCAAAATGCATGCTGCCATAAACCTCTTCTGCTAAAATAGAAGAGTATTCTTCAAAGCTTCTGAAGCCAAGCCAAGAAGCAATGGATGAAAACTAATCAAGGAGAGAACCAATCTAGAATGAAGGAGAAATTTCCTGACAGTCAGGACCATAAACCGGAAGTTGTGGATGCTCCAACACTGGAAATCTTTAAGAAGAAAACAGACAATGATTTATTTGAAATAGTATAGGCTATTTGAGCAGGGGTTGGACTAGAAGGCCTCCAAGCTCCCTTCCAACTCTCTGTTATTCTGAGTCTGTGGGGAGGAAGAGTAGGAGAAAACTAGAGATCAGGACAGGTTAAGTAAGAAGTATTTAAGTGTCCAAGAGCCCCATAGGACAATTAGGAACAAATGGGTAACCGAAAAAGCTGGACAGGTTAGTGATAGTAGATTTCTCAGGGGCTACTTATCTCAGGAAGCCCAAAATTTGAAGCTTAGCATATTGCATAAACCCTCATAACCATGGATTCAATACTATCATAGTTAAATAACACTGGCTCAATGTGACGTGTCAACTCGGTTACAGAGATACCCCCAGTAGCTGGGTGTTGTTGATTGCATGCTTGCCTCCAATATTGATAGCCAATTGCTTGGTTGCATCCAGGGATAGCAAACTGATTGTATTCTGTCCCTATAATCCTATCCTCCATCAAGTTTGTGAAGACCCAATAAAAAATAATAACAATTATTGCAAAAAAAAAATCTCTGGAAAGACCTTTACATACATATGACTATTTTGGAGATCTAACAGGCAATTATGTTTTTCAAAGTTAAATAAACATATTGGGAGAATTTGTTCTGTGGTCAGTGTCAAATTTAGTAGTACCAGTCCATCAGACCATAAGGAATTTTTATCACCATGCTGTAAAAATCATTATCTGTTGGTTTTGGCACAACAGTTGGCTATCAAAGGGGGATTGAAGCTTCTCCCACCTTCTAATCATTGACAATCTGCAAAAGTATCCTTTTCACATGGCAAGCCCACATTCGAAGTAGAAAGGGGAATGATGGTTACCAGTTCCAAGGCCCCACATACTACATTGCAAGATTTTTCTACATTCTTCTTTCACACAAAAGGAGGCAGTGTTCTTCAATAAAACATGGGCTAGGCTTGCCAACTTTCCACCAGCTCCTAATTTCCTGCTTTCTTTGCAGACATTAGCAAGTGACAACACTATAAAAGCTCTACCTGGGAATTTCTGTAAATTGGCCAGCTTAGCATAAGCAAAAGGGTTATGATGTTTTCTCCTTCCTGTCCCTTTTGCTACAAAGACATTTCCCATTTCTTTCCCTTTGCTCAGGAGATGAGTTCCTTTTGCTTTGGACTATTAAAACATATCAGTGCAGCTCATTCTATTGCCAATTTGATCTCCTTACTGCTTTTTGTTCAAATAATTAACCCATTCAACAGGGTCCAAATTAATGTCTCTTGGCAAGCCAGTGCAGGAAGATAAGTGAAATATCTCTGAAACATGCAGGGTTAATTTTTAGGTGCCCTGGATAGCTACAGCATCTCTGAGCCAAAGGAAGAATTGTTATTGCATGAAAGTGGTGTTGGGGGAGATTCTGGAATTCCTGAAGATAATGGAAATAGGATGAATCAAAGCAATTTGTTACGAAAAGACCTGCCATCGGCAAAGAGGTAAAATTCAAATACTTCATAATCCTGATTCACACAATGCACTGAAGTATAATGGGTTTTGTTTCATTTCAGCTTAAGGCATCAGAACCCAATCATTATGTTCTGGAAATTCAACCATTTGTAGTCTTATCCTATAAACCATGGTTAATTATGTTTTTAGCATGTGTGTCCACAGGAACATAGTGGTATTTTTCGTTCTTATCTGAATTTTAGATTATGTAGATGGGTCTTATAAATAGCTTCTCCTGAAGCATGATGGAAAAAGACCTGGTACCATAGCTACAACAAGAAATGGAAGCTTGTGGTCTATGAGTATGTGAGCAGAAGAGTTTTCCCGATTTCTGCATGATAAAATCGCCCAGATTCGGGATGGGCTGGACTCCAGTTGGGTGGTCCCGGGGGAGGTGTCCGGGGCAGGTCTTGAGACGGTTATCTGGGAAGAGTTCGATCCTGTGACCGCCGAGGGTGTGGACAGATTACTGGGGAGGCTGAATGCCACCACATGTTTACTGGACCCGTGCCCTTCCTGGTTGGTTTCTACCTCCAGAGAGGTGACACGAGGCTGGCTCCAGGGGATTGTCAACGCTTCGTTGACGGAGGGGGCGCTTCCGACCGCCCTGAAAATGGCGGTGGTGCGGCCCCTCCTCAAGAAGCCTTCCCTGGACCCGGCTCTTTTGAATAACTATCGTCCTGTCTCCAACCTTCCCTTTGTGGCGAAGGTTGTTGAGAGTGTGGTGGCGCGTCAGCTCCCTCAGTATCTGGAGGAAGCATCCTATTTAGATCCGTTCCAATCGGGCTTCAGGCCCGGGCACAGTACTGAAACAGCATTGGTCGCGTTGGTAGATGATCTCTGGAGGGCCCGTGACAGAGGTTATTCCTCTGTCCTGGTCCTCTTAGATCTGTCGGCGGCTTTTGATACTATCGACCATAGTATCCTATTGCGGCGGTTGGAGGGGTTGGGAATTGGGGGCACCGTTTTGCGGTGGTTCTCGTCCTTCCTCTCGGACCGCTCGCAATTGGTGTTGACGGGGGGGGAGAGGTCCACCCCTAGGCCCCTCATGTGTGGGGTGCCTCAGGGGTCGGTCCTCTCCCCTCTTCTGTTCAACATCTATGTGAAGCCGCTGGGAGAGATCATCCGTGGTTTTGGGGTGAGATGCCATCTGTATGCTGATGACACTCAGCTATACATCTCCACCCCAAACCACCCCAACGATGCTGTGGAGGTTATGGCCCGTTGCCTGGAGGCTGTGCGGAACTGGATGGGCGAGAACAGGCTTCGACTCAACCCTTCCAAGACCGAGTGGCTGTGGTTTCCGGCGGCCCGATATAGTCAGCTGACTCCATCGCTGGCTATTGGGGATGAGATCTTGACCCCCACAGAAGGGACACGCAATCTTGGTGTCCTCCTGGATGTACGGCTGTCTTTGGAAGATCATATTACAGCCGTCTCCAGGGGGGCTTTTTATCAGGTTCGCCTGATACGCCAGATGCGGCCCTTTCTTGATCGGGACGCCTTACGCACAGTCACTCATGCCCTGGTCACCTCCCGTCTGGACTACTGTAATGCCCTCTACATGGGGCTCCCTGCGGGGAGCACTCGGAGGCTTCAACTGGTACAGAATGCAGCCGCGCGGGTGGTTATGGGGGCGTCGAGATACTCCCACGTGACGCCCCTCCTGCGCGAGCTGCATTAGTTGCCAGTGGCCTTCCGGGTTCGCTTTAAAGTACTGGTTTTGGTCTTTAAAGCGCTCCATGGCATCGGACCAGGATACTTACAAGACCGCATTCTGCCAGTAGTCTCCCACCGACCGGTGCGCTCCCACAGAGAGGGTCTCCTCCGGGTCCCGACGCCTTCTATGTGTCGTCTGGTGACCCCGAGGAATAGGGCCTTCTCTGTGGGGGCACCCGCCCTTTGGAATGGGATGCCCCCTGGATTACGAACGACTAGTGACCTGAGGGCCTTCAGACGTGACCTGAAGACCTGGCTCTTCGAGCAGGCCGGCCTGAGCTGACTCAAATGGGATTTTAAATGGGGTTTTCGGATTGGTTGGGATGGGTGTACAAAGTTTTAATTTATTTTAATTGGGCTTTTTAGATTTTTATAGGGACAGCCTAGGGTTTAATTCTTTTTTAACTATTTATATTTGTATACATGTATTTTAGTTGGCTGTTCACCGCCCTGAGTCCTTCGGGAGAAGGGCGGTATATAAAACCTAGAATAAATAAATAAATAAATAAATTTAAAAATAAAGCCCATAAAAGACCATAAGAGTCATGGTGGCACAGTGGTTAGAATGCAGTATTGCAGGCTAACTCACTGCCCACTGTAAATAGCAATAGCACTTAGACTTATATACCAGTTTACAGTCCTCTCTGAGCAATTTACAGAGTCAGCCTATTGCCCCCAACAATCTGGGTCCTCATTTTACCAATCTTGGGAGGAAGGAAGGCTGAGTCAACCTGGAGCCAGTGGGACTTGAACTGCCAAACTACTGGCAATCAGCAGTCAGCATAAGTAGCCTCCAGTACTGCACTCTAACCACTGTGCCACCACGGCTAAGGCACCATGAAGTAGTATATAAGTCTAAGTGTTATTGCTATTGCTATCAATAATTTTTTAAAAAATATAGCAAATTTTACAAATGTCTACCAAATTCACATTAACAAGATAACAAGCAAGCAAATTAAAAGCAAAAAATTTGATGTGTCTCTGGAGAAAATAAGCATCAAAGAGTTTGTAATGGATAAGCTTTCAGTACAGGAAAGCCATGCAGATTGTATACTTTCTATGTTTCCTGCACTTTTTGATATTTTCTATAAACCTCTCACTATTAAAATAGCCTACAAATATTTCAGATAAATAATTTGCTTTTTATAAATTTCTTACCACTTATCATAGTTATTAACTTTGACTTCCTTGTTTCTCCTTTAAAAATAACATATGTAATTATTTTGAATTCTGTCTTTTAGCAAGAAGAAAAGGACAATCTAATTCACTTGATTTATTCCTCAACTAGCCCACCCACTAAAAGAACTGTTGTAATTTGAGGACTACCTATATAAAAGATTATCTTGTTTCCAAGGTCTGGACAAATAGACCATTAATAATTTCCTAAAAAATGTTGTTGGAAGAAATATCCAGGTCCAGATCCAATCTGGGAGAAAGGCACTAGAAATAAAATGGAGACTGGAGGCTGATTGGAAAGATGGCTTATTGATGAAGCAGAATCAAATGTGATTCTGGAAATCTGACAAAATGGAGTTGAGAGTGGTTGGGTTTTTATACCTTCTTTGGGCTTTGTATTTGAGCTTCCTGTTCCTGTGCAAGAACATGTCTTTTAATATTCTATTGGTTGTTGTCAGGTTCCTATGAGGTCATGTAGGGGTTATATAGGGCTCATAGCTGGCTCTATAGGCAAAAGAGGAAATGCAAATCATAGGTGCTTATCTGAGCTAATTTTGTCAACCTTTTGTTTTTTGCTTATCTGGAGTTTCTGTCTGATCCAATCTTTCTGAATGGATTACCAAATCTGCATTTCTAAAAGCTGGCCTCCTCAGTTTCTGCTTGGGGCAGGGAAACTGGGGCTGGTTTCTGTCTCCCTTAAGAATTTTTATTTCTCCTTTAGGGGAAATACTTTATCCTGCATTTTTAATATTTCCCAAAATAATTCATTCTTCTGGGGGGAGGGCTTCTTCCAATGTAAGAATGGGAGCCACACAGATCTCTCTGGGGGTACATATTACAATAAAATATGAGTGCTTCCTGGGTCCTACAAATTGATATTGTTTAATTGATGAGACCCAAAGTGCAGACCTACCTTGTTTGACCATACTTGGTTGGCAGAGACAAACTCTAATTTCACTGCTTCTTGTGCACCCAATGAATTTTGGAGTATGTAAGCCAGGCCAGATTTGTTCCAGGTAGCTGCTTGCAATTGCTGCCTATTATTTTAACTTGGGAGTCTTCACACAAGCTGTTGCTTTCAGTTATGGTAATATGTTGGCCATAACATTAGGATGAGTTTTTGGAACACTTTTGCGGTCATAACCTGACTTAGAAGATTGCTGTGTCTACAAAGGGAGGAGAAATGACATTGTGCATTACTCCGAAGTTTCTGGAGAAACATGGGAACATAAACACAACATGCATAAAGAAAACAGACATTTTGCACAGACTGATGGTGGAATGTGATTATAAAAACTAAAACTACACAGAAGTGCCCTTTGCAACAAATAATATGGTGTCAAGGAAATGCAATCTGTCTACTTCTAGCTCCTGCCAAATTTTGCTTCCCACGTTCCATTGTCTCCAATCAAAAGTCTGTTCCATTCTGTTTCCTGTGAAATAAAAAATGTATTTTTTTAAAATTTCCTCTCTTTCACTCTTCTCATAATATTCAGAAAAATGCAAAGTTTCCCAAAGGTCCAGTTTAAGTATTAGTTAAATCAGTTGGAAATTGTAGACATCTGTACCTCAATGCAAATTCCAGATTAGACCAATCCCAAGTCTTATCCTTGGAGAATTCTGGCCAAGTTTAAAGATACGTGATCTTCATTAACTCTTTAGAGTCAGTGCACATTCTTAGATTTTTTTTTATTTATTTAAATCTTGGAACCTGCATATCTATTCTGGGCCACATCAGCTTTTCAAATGGATGGATGGATGGACAGACGGACGGACGGACGGATGGATGGATGAATGAATGTTGTCTGTAGGTAGATACACTTTTGTGTTTGAGAGTTTAATATCAGAATGGATGTTTCATTTTTCCCTTTGAAAGAATAAAAGGGAGGAAGTCAAACTGTGTCATCGACTTTGAAAAATTAACTGTAAAAAATAGTAATTTGGAGCACTCTCGATACTTGCTTTAGTTTAGACTAAGAAGTGAAATTCTATTTATAAACAAAATAGGTCTCGGGTGACATCAGCAAGCTTTTCATTTCCTAAGCTTACCAATTTAAAGTGAGATTTGTTCCCATCCTCATGGACTGATTTGCAATTTGAGATTTTATAAATATTTTGTACATGCGCTGTTGTTGAACTGTTATATATTCCTAATGTGCTCTGTACTATTAACATTTATTGGCTCAGTGGCTGATATAGATGAGGTTTCAGAGCAATGGGAAAAAGAGGGCGGTTATCATCACCCTCCCCATTTCTAGAAAACCGTCTCAAGATTGATGGCAAATAACCAGCTTTCCAAAACAGAATGTGCTTATTTTCTTTCTTAAGCAAGGATTCTGATAGATTTAATATTTTGTTTTTTTTTTTTACAGACAATGGAAACTTCCTCAAATAAATATAAAGAAATGAATTTCCGAAGTTTCTGACCATCCCTCCTTGGAGACCTCAAATTATCACTGACCTGTTTTTTTTTTAACTTTCCTTTAAAAATGATCTATTCTATCTGCAAATAAATGGTCTTCTTTACAAAAGAGAGGAGGAGGAGGAGGAGGAAGAGGAAAAGGTAGACAATGAGAAAAGTAGGTTAAAAGGAAAAAGAAGACAATGAACCAAGATAATATAGAATGTAATGGGGTTTTGAGAACTGAAATGACTACTTATCAGAACAAACTTTCCAAAAAAGATGTTTGCTAAACCATTTTCTGATGTCTACATAAATAGCTTTTGAGCCAACTCCACATCAAGAAGAACAAAGTAGATCTTTACTTCCTATTTTACTACTTCGGGTGTCAAGGGAGACACAAAATTCTGGTTCATGCGCTGCTAGAGGCAACAACCATTGTTATTTGATGCTGTTGTAGAGTGTCTTTGGTGTTGTCTCCCCATCTTCCTCTGGGGTCTGCCTCACCTTCCTTGACCTTCTTCTCTTTTTGTATATGCCTTGTACAGAATGGAATCCCAAGACAATCTCTCCAGGTGACCAACCTCTCTATTTGCTGTTTCTGTTTGTAGTTTAAGATTGGTTCTGTGCTAATTGTCTATGCAGATTATCAGTCATCCAGGTCATGGTTGTCCCAGAGATATTTTTTCAAGACGCAACTGAACTTTCTGGTTTTTCTTTGAAGACGTTTCACTTCTCATCCAAGAAGCGTCTTCAGCTCTGACTGGATGGTGGGGAATGGAAGGATTTAAACGCCTTGCAGACATCTGGTCATTTGCATTATTTTAGCAAGTTGTTGAGGCTGCTTGAGGGTTTATCAGTGTCACCAGCATTATCAGAGAAGTGCGAACAAACACATCAAGATTAGATTCAGCAGTCCATCTGCATTTAAAAAACACAGGGCACTTTTTTGAAGACAGCAGAGTCCACATGTTGGACAGAGAGAACCACTGTTTTGAAAGAGGCCATCTATGTCAAAATTGAACAGCCCTCTCTCAACAGAGGGGGAGGGATATGACACTATCTATCTTTAGTCTACAAAACAGTCCTTTCAACAGTTCCAAGATGGCTCCACAGCCATTTGTTCTACTCAAGTGACTCTGATGACATAGATAAACTTCAAGGTGGCCTCAATGACTCACTAAAAGAATGCTAATGACCAGCTATCTGCAAGGAGTATAAATCCTTCCATTCCCCACCATCCAATCAGAGCTGAAGAAGCTCTTTGGATGCGAAGTGAAATGTCTTCAAAGAAAAACCAGAAAGTCCAGTTGCCTCTTGAAAAAGCACTTTTGGGACTTCTATGCCAATTCTTTCTCTTATGATCCCATTTCTGATTTTATCTCTTCTGGTCACTCCAGCAGCTTTCTTCAGACATCCTCAAACAAAATAGATAAAGTAAAAATAATGCTAGAAGTGAATGGCTATGCTGTGGCAGAAAGAAACCTATTTGACTGATGGACTTATGGAGAGTTTCTCTGATCAGGTAAAACACCTGGCAGATCTGTGGATAAGGAATGTTTAAAGAAATCCATCACAGATGACCTGCCAAATCAAACATCATTAACAAATGTTACTGTATCACTGCCCATTGTTCTTGGTTAGAAAGCTTTGTCCGAGTCAGCTCAGAATCTGGAGAACTGTAGGGAAAGTTTAAAGAATGCAGGGATTTTTAAAGTAATATTTTAGAACTCAGTTGCATAGGAAAAATGACATTTTGTGAAGAGTTGCATAAAAATAGCATATTACAGAAATTTATGGTCTGTACAACAGCAATTACCATGTTCCAGGGCTTACTCTTTTTCATGATTCACTGGAAATCCTTATAGAAAGGAACAATTTGCAAGTTTATGACAGTGACCAAGAAAATACTTCCACCTTACATCTGCATAATTATCCTGGACTCAAGTTGTGCTTGAGGACTGGACTGAATTTCTAGGAAGGCTTTCTTCTGTCTTTGATCCTTGGAGATGATGCTTAGGAGAATTATTCATCCCAACCAATTGATGTATAATATTTATGTTGTTGGTTTGAGCTTTGATGACTGAGCTATTTGTGGTCAGTGTGAATTCCAACAGGACCTGCTCTCTTCCACGTTATCACTAGAAATACAGTGGTGGTGTTCTAATGGTTTGGCCCGGTTCTCCTGAACCGGTTCAGTCTCCACTTATGAGCAGTGGAGACTGAACTGGTTCTCTCTCTGATGCTCTGCTATTGAGCTCACCCATCTGCCTGGGCTCCCGTGCTAACTTTTATTCCCTGCTTTTGAAGCACAGCTTCTTTGCGCAGCATAGCAGATTGTTGCACGGCAGCTGCTGAAGCGACAGGGAGAGTGCAGGATTGCAGGAGGTGAGTTGGAAAGCCACCGTGCCTGTGCAAAGTGTGTGTTTTGCATGCGTGCCTGTGCAAAGTGTGTGTGCATGTGTGCACAAAGCGTGCCCACCAAGCCAAGCCCACCAAACCAGTGGTAAAAATGTTTGAAATGCACCACTGTAGTAATACCTCAATCAACTATAACTCCCCAATGGATCTTGAATGTTAAATAAGATCTTGTGATCCAAATTGGGATTCAAAAATATGTAATTGTGGGGTTTGGGTAGTAATAGCTGGAACCGGATGTGTTCTGAGTATTAAACTCCACTCCACCAAAAATTTAAACCTTTTCCTGAAACTGATACAAGTCTGACTTTAATTATCTCTTCAGAGCATAAACCTTTCCAATTCACCTGGGTTTTAAAAAAATTATTATTATTATTGCAAAATTGGATTTTGATATCTATAGCGACATCTTTAGATGGAAGCCATTTGCTTTTGCACTGCATATGCATTTCTTCTTTTTTTTGATGTAAAGCATTTTTGAAGTATTGGGGAAAAGTAGTATAAAAATATTTTAATAAGGCAAATTTAAAGGAGGCTTGCTCTGCCTCCTTCTATTCTTCTTAGCAGCAACTTTTAACATTCAGCAGTGCTTGGAGGGGTAGCTCAAACACATGCGCACACACACACACACAAATAGAGAAGACAACATCTTTGAAAGAACTGCCAGAAATCTTGATGTGTGGATTTGAGAGCGAAGGAAGGAAGGGAGGGAGGGAGGGAGGGAGGAAGGAAGGAAGGAAGGAAGGAAGGAAGGAAGGAAGGAAGGAAGGAAGGAAGGAAGGAAGGAAGGGAGGAGAGAGGGAGGGAGGGAGGGAGGGAGGGAGGAAGGAAAGGAAGAAGGAAGGAGGAAGGAAGGGATGGAGGGGCGGGAGGGAGGAAGGACGGGAGGGAGGGAGGGAGGAGCGGAGGAAGGGAGAGGAAGGAGGAGGAGGGAGGGAGGAAGGAAGGAAGGGAGGAGGGAGGAGGGAGGAAGGAAGGGAGGGGGGAGGAGAGGGAGGGAGGGAGGGAGGGGAAGGAAGGGAGGGAGGGGGGGGGAGGGAGGGAGGGAGGGGGAGGAGGAGGGAGAGGAGGGAGGAGGGAGGGAGGGAGGGAGGGAGGGGGAGGGAGGGAGGAAGGGAGGAGGGGAGGGAAGGGAGGGAGGGAGGAAGGGAGGAGGGAGGGAGGGAGGGAAGGGAGGGAGGGAGGGAGGGAAGGGAGGGAGGGAGGAGGGAGGGAGGAAGGAGGGAGGAAGGGAGGGAGGGAGGGAGGGAGGCGGGAGGGAGGGAGGGGGAGGGAGGGGGAGGGAGGGAGGGAGGGAGGAAGGAAGGGGGAGGGGGGGAGGGGAGGGAGGGAGGGAGGGAAAGGGAGGGAGGGGGAGGGAGGGAAGGGAGGGAGGAAGAGGGAGGGAGGGGGGAGGGGGAGGGAGGGAGGGAGGGAGGGAGGGAGGGAGGGAGGGAGGGAGGGAGGGAAAGGAAGGGAGGGAGGGAGGGAGGGAGGGAGGAAGGAGGGAGGGAGGGAGGAAGGAAGGGAGGGAGGGAGGGAGGAAGGAGGGGAGGGAGGGAGGGAGGGAGGAAGGAAGGGAAGGGAGGGAAGGGAGGGAGGGAGGGAGGAAGGAGGGAGGGAGGGAGGGAGGAGGGAAGGGAGGGAGGAGGGAGGGAGGAAGGAGGGAGGGAGGAAGGAAGGGAGGGAGGGAGGGAGGAAGGACGGAGGGAGGGAAGGGAGGGAGGGAGGGAGGAAGGAAGGGAGGAAGGGGAGGGAGGGAGGGAGGAAGGGAGGGAGGGGGGAGGGAGGGGAGGGAGGAGGGAGGAGGGAGGGAGGGGGAGGGGGGAGGGAGGGAGGGAGGAAGAGGAAGGGAGGAGGGAGAGGAGGGAGGGAGGAAGGGAGGAAGGGGAGGGAGGGAGGGAGGGAGGGAGGGAAGGGAGGGAGGAGGGAGGGAGGGAGGGAGGGAGGGGAGGGAGGAGGAGGGAGGGAGGGAGGAGGAAGGGAGGGAGGGCGGGAGGGAGGAGGAGGGAGGGAGGGAGGAGAGGAAGGAAGGGAGGGAGGGAGGAGGAAGGAAGGGAGGGAGGGAGGGAGGAAGGGAGGGAGGGAGGGAGGAAGGAAGGGAGGGAGGGAGGGAGGAAGAAGGGAGGAGGAGGAGGAAGGAAGGAGGAAGGGAGGGAGGGGAGGGAGGGAGGGAGGAAGGAGGGAGGGAGGGAGGGAGGAAGGGAGGGAGGGAGGGAGGAAGGAAGGGAGGGAGGGAGGGAGGGAGGAAGGAAGGAAGGGAGGGAGGGAGGGAGGGAGAAGGAAGGGAGGGAGGGAGGGAGGGAGGGAGGAAGGGAGGGAGGGAGGAAGGGAGGAAGGGAGGAAGGAAGGAAGGAAGGAAGGAAGGGAGGGAGGGAGGGAGGGAGGAAGGGAGGGAGGGAGGGAGGGAGGAAGGAAGGAAGGAAGGGAGGGAGGGAGGGAGAGAAAGAAAGAAAGAAGAAGAGAGGGAGGGAGAAAGAAAGAAGGGATGGAGGGAGAGAGAGAGAGAGAGAAGGGAGGGAGGGAGAGAGAGAGAGAGAGAAGGAAGAAGGAAGGGAGGGAGAAAGAAAGAATAGAAAACATCTTTGAAAGAACTGCCAGAATCTTGATGTCTGGCTGACAGGACATTCAAATGCATCGTGTGAAGGGCTTTTAGTCAATGGGGAGGCAGAGATGCTGCCAAGACGGCAGCTTGCAGGTAACACAACTTAGCAAAGACCAGAAGCGTTGTCAGTCAAAGAAATAAGTGGTTTTCCTAGCAACTTGATAGCAGGTTCTGAGAATAAACATTCTGTTGACTGTCAGCCTCTGCCTATATTTTGCAGGACTTTACATTTCAAGTCTGTTGCTGCTTGCTGGGCAGCGGGATTTGAGAGCTGAGCATCAGACATTGTATTTTATTCGCCTTAAACTTAGTCAAGCATGGGCAAAGGATATCTGTGTGGGTGTTTTTTTTTTAAAGTATTGTTTAATCGCAGAAGTTTTTATTTTATTTATTTATTTATTTTGTCAAGCAATTATAAGATAACAGGTATAAGTATAAACATAGTTATGAATACATGAAATGGATACATATAAGAAAAATAAAAAAGAAACAATAGGACAGGGACGGTAGGCACATTGGTGTGCTTATGCACGCCCCCTACAGACCTCTTAGGAAAGGGGTGAGGTCAATAGTAGACCGTCTAAGGTTAAAGTTTTTGGGGTTTGGGGAAGAAACCAGAGTCAGGTAGAGTATTCCAGACATTGACCACTCTGTTGCTGAAGTCCTATTTCCTGCAATCAAGTTTGGTGCGATTAACCTTGGGTTTGTATCTATTGTGTGCTCTTGTGTTGTTATGGTTGAAGCTGAAGTATTCATTGACAGGTAGGACATTGCATTGTATGATTTTATGTACTACACTTAGATCGAACCGAAGGCGGTGTAGTTCTAGGTTTTCTAGGACTACAATTTCAAGTCTGGTGGCATAAGATATTCTGCTATGAGTAGAGGAGTGGAGGACTCTTCTTGTGAAATATTTCTGGACTTTCTCAACTGTATTAATATCAGATACGTAATGCGGGTTCCAGACTGATGAGCTGTATTCGAGTATTGATCTATCAAATGTTTTGTATGCTCTAGTTAGTAGTGTGATATTACCAGAGAAAAAGCTACATAGGATTAGGTTAACAACTCTTAATGCCTTTTTGGCTATGTAGTTACTGTGGGCTCTATCACTTAGATCATTACAGGTGAGAGTTTGGATCATCAACAAGATCCTGTCTATTCAGCTTGTATTTTATTTTCTGATTTTTTTTTTGCCAATATGTAAGACGGAGCATTTATTTGTTGAAATTTGAAATTGCCATTTGTTTGACCATTCTGATACATAGTCGAGGTCTTTTTGAAGGATAGCGGTATTGTCTGTTGTGTTGAACAGCTTTACATCATTAGCGAAGAGAACGCAGTTGCTCTTAATATGATCATAGAGGGCATTTTTGTAGAGTATGAAGAGAGTTGGTCCTAGAACACTGCCTTGGGGAACACCACCATTGACAGGTACAGAATTTGATAGGATGCTCCCAATTTTGACCATTTGTTGTCTGTTTGAGAGGAATGCATTAACCAGGTGTCCAGAAATACCATAAGATTTTAGTTTTAGGAGTAGTTTGTCGTGTACCACTGAATCAAAGGCTTTACAGAAGTGTATGTAAATTGAGTCTATTGCTTTGCCCTGATCGAGTTGTGTAGTCCATATGTTTTTGCAGTGTAGGAGTTGCAGATTACAGGATAGTTTTTTTTCTGAAACCAAATTGTTTATTAGAGAGTAGGTTGTTTGTCTCTAAGTGGAGGATAATGGATTGGTTAATAATTGATTCCATGACTTTACAGGTGACGCAGCATAAAGAGATTGGTCTATAATTTTCAACTAGGCTGGGGTCTCCCTTTTTGAAGATGGGTATGACCATAGGTTTGGCAAGGAGCTGGTCCTGGAAGATTTTTCAAAGATTATGCTTAGGGGTTCGACTATAGCAGTAGATAGCTTTTTAAAGAAGTAGGCATATGTTCCATCCGGTCCAATAGGTAGAGATGGTTTTAGATTGCATAGTGATTTTTCAACACTGTCTTCTTAAAATCAATATGTATTAGATCATTGTAGTTGTCTGTGGTTCGACTAGGAAATACTGGGCATGATCCATTGCTGTTTACAAATACTGAGCCAAAGAATGTGTTAAAGAGGTTGGCTTTAATGGTGTTGTCGTTGCAGTCTTTACCATTAGGTCATTTCAAGGGTGGGATGGACCTTGAGTTTTTTAGTTTGTTGTTTACAAAATTATAAAAATGCATGGGTGGAATTTGTGCGTAGAAGATTTTCCTTTTGTTTAATGTGATAATTGGTGCATTCAGTCTTTATCTGGTGGCATAAATTTTTGTATCAACTTTTGAAGTTGGCAATGTGACCAGATTTGTTTTTCTGCCAGTGATTTCTTTTTGGATTGAAGCTTCCTTATTGTTATGGGTAATTTGTTTTTTCTGGTTTTGGGAATTGTTATTGGTACATATAATTTGATGACACTTTTGACTTCAAGTAAAAAATATGTTATAATGGTCTTCAACACTATTGCATCCAGTGAATAGAAATTGCCAATCAAGAGATGAGAGTGTTGTCCATAAGATCATAGTTGCCTTTTTTGAAGTTATAATTGGGGATCCCATCATCATGATGATTTTTGTATGGACATATGTTGAGACAAAAGTCAATCATGTTGTGGTCACTGTTGGATGGGATTTTATTTGCTGGCTGATAAATGAAGGAACTTCTCATAAACCCCCAAAACTTTCTTGTCATGGAAGTTTTCCACAGATGGGCAGCCTGATGTTCTCCAGATGTTCTGGACAATAAGTCTTCTAGGTCCCTTGCTATTTGCCATGACCAAGTGAGGATAATTCAAGTTTAAACATCTGGAGGGTGCCAGTTTGCTGTCCCTTGTCCAAGCAGATGTAAAAGGGAAGAAAAATGCTTCTTCTTCTCTTTTCATCCACCTGGAACCCACACTGTATATTGGACATTAACACAATTGAGCGGGTTCAGAGGTATTTCTCAAGAAAAGTACTCTCCACTCACAATAGAATTCCCTATGACTCCAGGCTTGAAATTTTGGTCCTGGACAATCTAGAACTGTTCTGCCCGCAGTCCAATCTAAGCATAGTATACAAAATTGTCTGCTACAAAGTCTTACCTGTCAATGACTTCTTCAGCCTCAATCACAATAAAACATGGGCAAACAACTAATACAAACTCAAGGTAAACCACTCCAAACTCGATTGCAGAAAATACGGACTTCAGCAACAGAGTGGTCAATGCCTAGAACGCCCTACCTGACTCCGTTGTTACAGCCTCAACCCCTCACAGCTTCAATCTCAAACTGTCTACCATGGACCTCACCTCTTTCCTAAGAGGTCCTTAAAGGGGGCGTGCATAAGCGCACCAGCGTGCCTACAGTCCCTGTCTTATTGTCCCCATTAATCTGTATTTACTCCCTTTGTTCTTGTTTATGTTCACACGTATACTTGTTATCTTGCACATATTTGACAAAGAAATAAATAAAATAAAAAAATAAGAGGAAGAAGGCTCAGATCTGCAACTGTTCACAAATTAGAGTAATTTTGAGAGATGGTGACCATAATGGTGGAGCTGCTTTGCTGTATTAGATGGGCCAGGGGTTTATTCCAGAAAGATATTGCTTATGTCCTTATGTTTTTAATCATGATTACATGCTCTTTTTTTCTCCTTGTCCATCTGTTTTCAGGGCTCACACTTCAGTTTATATAAGCCAAAATTCTCTGTTAGAAAGTCTTGAAGTGTGACTCAGTTCCTAGTTTTTCTGGCATTCATATTCTGATTAATAAAATTCAATTACATTTTTCTGATATGAATTCTTATGGAAAATGGTTTTGCCAGACAGAGTGCATATACTAAAATTAGGGAAAAGAAAAGAAAAGAAAAGAAAAGAAGGAAGGAAGGAAGGAAGGAAGGAAGGAAGGAAGGAAGGAAGGAAGGAAGGAAGGAAGGAAGGAAGGAAGGAAGGAAGGAAGGAAGGAAGAGAGAGAGTGGAAGGAAGGAGGGAGGGAAAGAAGAAGAAAGAAAGAAAGGAAGGAAGGAAGGAAGGAAGGAAGGAAGAGGAAGGAAGGAAAAAAATGAGAGATAATGGAAGGAAGGAGGGAGGGAAGGAAGAAGAAAGAAAGGAAGGAAGGAAGAATGAAAGAAAAAAGAGGAAGGAAGGAAGAGGAAGGAAGGAAAAAAGTGAGAGACAGAGTGGAAGGAAGGAGGGAAGGAAGAAGAAGAAAGGAAGGAAGGAAGGAAGGAAGGAAGGAAGGAAGGAAGGAAGGAAGGAAGAGAAAGGAAGGAAACCACATGAGAACCAGTATCACCTAGTTATTTTTACTGATACAGATTAAAAAAAAACAGTTGGGATCAATGTGACTGTCACTGACATTTTGACCAATATTGGATATCCTTGCTGTTATAGTTGAATCAATTCATTGGGTTAGTTCAACTACTTTTACCTTACAATGCAGGTCTGGATAATAAAAGCAAGTTTATTTCTGAACTAATAAACTATGGTGTTGGGAGAATAACATTATAGCATATTATAATGGAAATCTGCACTCATGCAACAGAATAATCCACAAATTCCCCGGCCACATTTTACACATTTGTGGTGGGGGTAACACTCAGCTTGTGAACTAGTTTATAGTCTCTATTTTGAGCTAGTTCAGTATGTCATGTAAACTCAGGATATTCAGTAAAACATAGTTTGTTGTGTGTAAATATGTGACAGGAACACAACCCCTGTGAATTCTCTGGAAGATATATGGAAAAAAATAGATTATTTTTTCTTCGATGCTGTCTCAGAAAATCCCTGCATTTCTCTGGAAAGGAGGTCATTTCTGCAATACAAAGAATTTAGGAATGTGCTACTTAATTAGGTGTGCTCTGAATTTAGAGCAGTCAGGGCCTCTAGTTTAAATTAAGGAATTAAAAAATGAACAGTTCTTAGAATATTTGCCAGTATTATTGGAATATAGTATTGTTGCCCAGAGTTAAAATAGATAACTCATTAACTCTTGTTGGTATGCGTCTCACCCATTCCTGAGAGAAGAGAAAAATATGTCATGGTGAAGTCCACGCCTCTTTTCCCATACACCTCTTAACCAGTGGTGAGATTCAAAAATTCTTACTACCCGTTCTGTGGGCGTGGCTTGGTGGGCGTGGCAGGGGAAGGATACTGTAAAATCCCCATTCCCTCCCCACTCCTGGGGGAAGATTACTGCAAAATCCCATTCCCTCTCCACCCCTCTAACCTGCTTTCCAGCTCCGTTCTCCTGTGCAGGGCAACCAAAGAAGACCCAGCCAATCAGCTGGGACTTGGGAGGCAGAGGGAGTGCGGCCAGTCAGAGGTGGTATTTGCTGGTTCTCCAAACTACTCAAAAGTTCCGCTATTGGTTCTCCAGAACTGGTCAGAACCTGCTGAATCCCACCTCTGCTCTTAATGTGTAAGTAGCGTTGCCATCCACACAACGAAGATATGACTCTTCCAGGCATACCACTCACACTGGAGTTTTCTCACTCATCTTTTAAGGGAAGAAAAGAACCTTCCATACCTATAAGAAGCTAACCAGCTAGCAATGTGATGGTGACTCCTTCTGGAGGTCATGTTCTCACAAGCTTCCCTGGGTCATCTCAAAGTTTGGGCAAGGAGGTTGGGTGGATGAATGAGCCCAAGATAAAGATGTCATTAAAGACTTTAGGGGACAGTTTTTCCAATTACTCCTTCCAGCTGTGAAACCTGGACTCTGTAAAAGGCAGATAGGAGAAAGGTAGATTCCTTTAAGCTATAGATGCCTTTAAACTGTGTGGCTGGTTTTGCTTCTCATGAACTACAAAAATAACAAAGAGTCCTTTGGAGCCAAGGTTGCCAAACAGAGGGTGTCATTCTGCCTGGGCATGGGTAGTCTAAGTGAAGAGAAGGACCAGGGGAGACATGACATCAGTCTTTCAATATTTGAGGGGCTGCCACAGAGATGTCAAGCTATTCTCCAAAGCACCTGAAGGCCAGACAAAGAATAATGGATGGAAACTGAACAAGGAGAGATTCAACCTAGAAATAAGGAGGAATATTATGAAAGTGAGAATCATCAACCAATGGAACAGAAATTGCCTTCAGAAGTTGTAGGAGCTTCATCACTGGAAGCTTTCAAGAGGAGACTGGACCGCCATCTGCCAGAAATGGTGTTGGGTCTCCTGCTTGGATGGAAGGGTTGGCCTAGATGACCTACAAGGCTGCTTCCAATTCTGTTAATCTGTAAACTTTGGTCATGTCAGGCTAGATGATTCATTCAAAAAGATCAATCATGCTGGGAGTGATCAGTGGGAAAAGAAGAAGGGACTGCCCTAGTACCTGATGGCTGGACACTATAAAGGATGACACTGGGATAACCATGCTGGATGTAAAGGAGAAGACAGAGGGGGATGGAGAGTGCTGATCCATAGAGTGGCTGAGGGTCAGATATGACTGAATGGCTGATGGTGAAGATACTTATCTCCATTTCTAGGCCACTGAGCCAGCGCTCTCTGAAGACATTTCTGTAGTCATGTGGTTAGCAAGACATCACACCGCAATGCAGAGCATGAGGCAAAACACAGAGCTCTGTTACTTTCCCACCGAAGTGGTACCTATTTATCTACTTGTGTTTACATACTTTTGAACTACTAGGTTAACAAGAGCAAGTGACGGGAGCTCACTGCATCACCGCGAGATAGGGCTCGAACTGCTGGACTATAGACCTTCTCGGGGATCTTTTAGGTCACTGAGCCACACTGCACCATCTTTCAAAGATGGTGGGATGAAGGAAAACAGCTCCACAGATTATTTCCTCTTCTTCACTACTTTGATCCTGGTGGCTGTAATAACCAAAAACACATTGTGGTTTTTGTGAAAGGAATTAGTCCGCTAAAACATTAATGGATGTACTAAATAATAAGGACAGTTACTTCCTATCAGCCTGTTGCTGGCTTTCAGCCTGAACGGATCAATTTACGATGAAGAAAATGTACCATCCCCACCCTCAGTTTTAAGTGGATTTTCTCCATGGTTTCTTAAGGTCTATTATAATTATCAAATTAGCCATGTAATATAGCCATTATCTAATATAAATACCATCCTTAACATTATATGTGGGAGTCTGTGTACGCGCACACACACACACACACACATATAATATATGCATGGTCTCACATATACATACTGTATATCTGTACATGTGCTTATGTAGTGTGGTGTAAGCATGCATATACACACTTTTCAATGTCATTCAGCTTGGTGTCTTCCTTGATACACATTTTTCCTTCTAATGCTTTTTAATGTTAAACTGGATTCTTCTGGAACTGCAAATCTGGTTTATTTTCATGTTTACGGAAGCCTAAACTGAGCCTCCATTTAAATTACCAATTATTTATTTGCTAGTTGACTGTCTTCCAAAAGAAGACAAATATTCACCTTCTTAAAAAAGGAGGGAGGGAGGGTATCTCAGTATTAACCCCATCTGTAAACTGTACTAAGAAGAATCTACTGCCATTCCTTTTCTACAGCTGCATTTGTGTTATCTGAGCAAGCGTGTGTGTTGTAGATTCTCTTCTGACGCTGTGGATGAAGGGGTAATTTGCACGGAGTCTGTGAATGAACCTCTCTGTAGAGGAAAGCCTCTGGTGACCTGCAACAGCTGTCATTTCTAACTGTTGCTACGGCAACTTGCAGAAAGCTCTGTTCCAGAATAAATAGGACTGCTTCCTCTCCTAACTCTGCACTGCCAAAGACTGAATCCTATTGGCAGCCCTGATAGAGTAGCCTTTTTCAGGCACTCTCCAAGCATCCATTCATCGTTCCAAACATGGTCTCGATTTGTTTGGGGAAGGAAGTTCCTGGGGCCACATGGCTGGAAGGAAGGAGAGACGACTAAAAGCCAGGAGACAGTCAAATTCTGAAGGGAGTAAGTGGATCATTTTGTCCCTCATTCCAATCAATACTTTGAAATACAGAAGAATTCATTTATCCATATGCCAGAGACTCCAAAGAGTCAAGAGCATTATGTTACATTCATTGAAGACATGCAGGAGAAGGGCAAACAGAGGCTAGGAGGTGGAGTCAAGAGAGAAATCAGCCTGGAGTCATTATGTTCCCACAAACGGTCTACATCCAACCCCTCTTGAATTCCATTCACTCTCCTCATCTTTCTCCTCCAGCTGTAGAGCAGCTGTGGCTGTAGTGGCCCTTCACACAATGTTCATGGAAAACTCTCCTTCCCCCAAAGGAGAAAAAGGTCCATGCACTTCAATCTCCAGGGAAACGGTGTCGTGGCCCCTTTGAACATTTTAACTCAACAGTAATTTCCCATTTATCTTTTCGCTAAATGCAATATAAAGTTCACAGAGAGAGGAAATAGGAACAGCTGAGCTGTTGGCATCTCTCCTTGACCTCCACTCTGAGAAGATGCCTTTTTGTTGCCTGGTTTGGTACACAGTAAAGGAGAGAAATATGTGTCCCTCGCTCCATCTTTCCCCCAAGCTGCTTAACTGCTCTAAAATAACTATGCAGTCATATTGGAAAGAAAGCAAATGCAATGGGTTGTAATCAGGGGTGGAAGTCAAATTTTTTAACAACCGATTCTGTGGGCATGGTTTTGGTGGTGGGCGTGGCTTGGTGGTCATGTTAGTGGCTGGGTGTGGTCAACTCAATATCACTCACATCGAGGCACGAATCTCCTCACCTGGCCTCTCATGACTATGGGGATGCTGCAACAGTCATAAGTGTGAAAAATGGTCATAAGTCACTTTTTTCAGTGCCATTGTAACTTTGAATGGTCATTCCACACAAGCAAAGTGCCAGCAAAGGAGGGGAAAATAACTCCAGAGAAGTTCCAGAGAAAGGAAGTCTAGTCCTGCCAAGAATGTAATAAGGATTAACAGAGAGGCTGTTTCTGTAAGCAACACCAGAATGTTTCCTTCCTGTCTTCCTTACAGGATTAGGCCAGTAATTACTTCTAACAACCGGTTCTCCAAACTGCTTGGAATGTTAACAACTGGTTCTAGCGAATAGGTGCGAACTGGTAGAATCCCATCCCTGGTTGTAATCCCATTCAGATTCCATGCGTCTACTTAATCCTTGCCTTGTGCGTATTCCTCTTCCAACTGGCTCCGAGCATAATAGCAATAGCACTTAGACTTATATACCACTTTACAGTGCTTTACAGCCCTCTCTAAGTGGTTTACAGGGCCAGCCTCTTCCCCCAACAATCTGGGCCCTCATTTTACCCACCTGGGAAGGATGGGAGGATGAGTCAATCTTGAGCCTGGTGAGATTTGAACTGCCATCTCAGCAGTCAGCAGAAGTAGCCTGCAGTAGTTCACTCTAACCACTGCACCACCATGGCTCATCTGCCACCATTTTAGGATATTGTCATGATTTGGGTGTTGTTTTTGACTTGCAGGGAGTTTTGGTACTTTTTCTTCCTGTCCCTTTCTTCTGATAATCAATATTGATATGACGGTGATCTTATTATACCCAAGATGCAGATTTATTTTCTTGCTTTGTGTTGCGCGGAGACGGTGCTTTATTGCAAGAGCAAACTACTTACTTTTTTTTTCCCATCACAAGGATAATTATCTTGCCCCATTGGAAAATCATGATGTTTAGATTATATTGAAAAATAATCACGGCCTTTCACCACAGCTACCTCTTCACAGTCAATTGGTTGGCTTTGTTATTAAACACTGAGACTAGAAGATAAACAAGAACCCACAACACATAAAGACAACTGGCTGGGGAGGCAGAATGGAACACCAACACCTCCTTCCAGCATCTCTATTTAGGCAGGGAGGTGGTCTCTTTTTCTAGTCTTTATGGAATTCACACAGCATCCTAAATCACAGTTTGTTTGACCACAATTTGTGGAATGAGTTGAATTATTCTGGTTTATACAGACATATTATTCTGGCTTCACACTTGGCCAATAAAGAATTCTCTTCTCTTCTCTTCTCTTCTCTTCTCTTCTCTTCTCTTCTCTTCTCTTCTCTTCTCTTCTCTTCTCTTCTCTTCTATTCTTTCCTAATTTCATTCTATTCTATTTTTTTCTAATTTCATTCTATTCTATTCTTTCCTAATTCTATTCTATTCTATTCTATGCCATTCCATTCCATTCCATTCCTTTCTATTCTATTCTACATTCCAATATCTATTCTATTTTTTCTATTTTATTCTACTATTCTTCTCTACTCTACTTCTATATTCCAATATCTGATCTATTCTATTCTATTCTATTCTATTCTATTCTATTCTATTCTATTCTATTCTATTCTATTCTATTCTATTCTATTCTATTCTATTCCACTCTACTCTACTCTATTCTACTCTACTCTACTCTATATTCTAATATCTATTCTATTTTATTCTGACATATTATTCTGGCTTATACATAACTTATGACCACAACCAAGCCCCAAATTTTTGTTGTCAAGTTGTTAAGTGAACTTTGATGACCTCTCTTGCCAAAATTGTTAAGTGAATCACTGCAGTTGTTAAGATAGTAACACAGGTTGTTAAATGATTCTGGTTTTCCCATTGACTTTGTTTATCGCAAGATCACAAAATGGGATCGCATTTTATTTATTTATTTATTTCGTAGTTTTATATACCGCCCTTCTCCCGAAGGACTCAGGGCGGTAAACAGCCAATTAAAATGCATACAAACACAGATATAAATACAATTTAAAAAGAATTAAATTATAGGCTGCCCAAATAAAAATCTAAAACCCCCAATTAAAATAAATTAAAACTTTCGTACCCCACCCCTACTAATCTAAAACCCCTTATTTAAAAATCCCATTTGAGTCAGCTCAAGCCGGCCTGTTCAAAGAGCCAGGTCTTCAGGTCACATCTGAATGCCCTCAGGTCAGTGGTTGTTCGTAGCCCCGGGGGCAGCCCGTTCCAAAGGGCGGGTGCCCCCACAGAAAAGGCCCTATTCCTCGGGGTCATCAGGCGGCACATAGAAGGCGTCGGGACCCAGGGGAGACCCTCTCTGTGGGAGCGCTCCGGTTGGTGGGAGACTACTGGCAGAATGCGGTCTTGTAAGTATCCTGGTCCGATGCCATGGAGCACTTTAAAGACCAAAACCAATACTTTAAAGCGAACCCGGAAGGCCACCGGCAACCAATGCAGCTCGTGCAGGAGGGGCGTCACATGGGAGTATCTCGACACCCCCATAACCACCCGCGCAGCCGCATTTTGTACCAGTTGAAGCCTCCGGGTGCTCCCCGCAGGGAGCCCCATGTAGAGGGCATTACAGTAGTCCAGACGGGAGGTGACCAGGGCATGGGTGACCGTGCGTAAGGCGTCCCGATCAAGAAAGGGCCGCATCTGGCGTATCAGGTGAACCTGATAAAAAGCCCCCCTGGAGACGGCTGTGATGTGATCTTCCAAAGACAGCCGTACATCCAGGAGGACACCAAGATTGCGAGCCCCTTCTGTGGGGGTCAAGATCTCATCCCCAATAGCCAGCGACGGAGTCAGCTGACTGTATCGGGCCACCGGAAACCACAGCCACTCAGTCTTGGAAGGGTTGAGTCGAAGCCTGTTCCCGCATGAACTGGGGACACTGCAACTGTCATAAACGAGAGTCAGTTGCGAAGCATCCCAATGTGAATCACACAACCATGGGGATGCTGAAACAGTCATAAGTGTGAAAAACGGTCTTAAGTCTCTTTTTGCAATGCCGGTGTAAATTCGAACAGCCACTAAGCAAACTGTTGTAAGTTAAGGACTATCTGTTTATGCAATTCTAAGCCACTGGTCTACTAAGCCAAACTCTAGTAAAATCCTGGCTGGTTCAGAACTTAATTAATTAATATGCCACCTATCTCACTGTCAAGCGACTCTGGGCAAACCTAGCTTTTTCTTTTTCTTGGAATCCTGAGAACAATTTCACAGGTTACAATGCCTGCCCTGTTTCACTTTGTAAAGGCAATAACTGTTCTGACCAAGGCTTTCCGAGACCATAATTAAGCACAGGTTTAGTTAAAACAACTCTTGCTTTATTTCAATGTTGGGAATTATTTTCATTCCCAGCCAGTAATGAGTCCCAAACAGTCCCTTCGAGATAAGTACCCACCTTTCTTTCTTTGAATTGCTGCCAACAACTAGAGTGCCAAATGAATTATAAGAAACCAACTGAAGGACAAAGTCCACACAGAGCTACAAGGATTACTCCGAAAGGAACAAATGACTTTGCTTCCTGCAAAGGTTTTGTCACCTTTGCCTGTCCTTTATACCTTATGGGAGGGGCAATCACCTCCAAGCCTTAGTCCCAAGTTGTCCCTTTCGTCTCAGCTGTTTCTTGCCTTCTAGCAGCTCTGTGCACATGTGCACTGGGAACAGGCTCCCCTTGTTCCTTGGCCTCGCTGCTGCCAGACTCCAGAGGCTCTGGAATCAGCACCCCACTCATAGATGGTCCTGACTCCATCTCTGCATTGGATGCAGGACTCTTATCCGAGGCTTCTCCAGACCCCTGATTGGTCCCTATTCTTCTCCACTGTGCTGCCGTTTGCACAAGCTGCCGGTGAACCACAACAATAACAATAAAAGCAAAAAAAACAACAACCACTGTTTATTTCTAACCAGCCTATTTTTAAACATAGTTTTGATGGTAGTATTTCCTTTCTGTGTAATATTCTCTCTATCACTTTTCCCCTTGAAAAGACACTCTTCTCACCTTTGTAGCTAATCTCTCTCTTTTAGCTTCTCCCCATCCGATATATTGTAGATGGTAGGCCAGCTGTGGCTTCTTCTGGATACTCAATGTAGAGTGACCCATTGCCAGGCAGGGCTTGCTTTCCTGGCATCTAATTAGCAGAACAGATGATGTGGAAACTTGTTTCCGATGTTGGGATGACTTAATATTCATTGCCGCTCCTTCAAATATTATTCCAGGGGCTGTTTTAAGTAAATAATATATGAAGCCCCATCTCCTTCCCTTTCTTCCACTTGCCAGGGCCGTGGACTTAATTTGCCTTAATGAGGATAAAAATCATCCTGATGGATTGCTTCGTTGCAAACCAGGTAAGAGAGGCATTCTTCTGAAATACCTGACTTCAGACAGCAAAAGGTTTAGCTGCCTTTTTTCTCCAAATGGATGTCAAGATTTGTACTTAGCAATCTCATGAAAAAGACCTAGGAAGTTATCGCCAATGCAGGTAGCCACGATCGGGACTCAGAATTTCTGCTGCTAAGCAAGGCAGTTGCTAAATGAGTCGCGCCCAATTTTATGGCCTTTTTTCCTTACGGCTGTTAAGCGAATCACTGCAATTGTTAAATGGATGAGGTGGTTGTTAAACAAATCTGACTTCCCCCATTATCTTTGCTTGTTGGAAGGCAGGTTTCTGGTCCAGCTCCCCAAACAAGACAAACCGTCTGAAGTGAACTCAAAGTTTTCTTTAATTAGGAGCGCCAGCAGGCCAGGCAAAAAACCTCTCTCACTGCAGGCTAACAAGGCTGTCCAGCTGGAAAATGAATAGTTATCTGCCACATCTATTCATCTCTGCCCCTGCCTTTTATCCCTAGAGCTAGGATGGGGTCTCACTAGCTCTTTTGTCCCAAGGACTGGCCCACATATTTCCACTGCTCTCCTCTCCTCTCCTGTGCCTTCGGCACATTCACACATCAGGTACTGGACCCAGCTGTTCCTCCTCTTCCTTATCAGCCACCTCCAGACCTGGGGGCTCTTGACTCTCCATCTGAGGGCTGATGGATGGCCCAGGCTCTGCCTCTGCCTCTCTCTCTCTGCCAACTCTATACCCTCTTTCCCCTTGAGGCTCTCAGGTTGCCTTGATGCTGATCCTGATTCCCAGGCCTCCTTCTCCTCTGATTTGGTTGCTGGAGGGGCCAGCGACCAACAGGCCAGAAAACAGGTAAGAATATTGCAAATGATGATCACGTGACCCAAGGATAATGCTACCATTATAAATACAAGTGAGTTGCCAAGCATTGAAATTGTGATCATGTGACTGTAAGGATACAGTAATAGATGTAAATCCTAAAGGTGCTTTTTCAAGAGGCAATTAGATTTCTTTGTTATTCCTGTTGTTTTTTGAAGAACTGAAGAAGCTTCTTGGATGAGAAATGAAATGTCTTTAAAGAAGGAAGTCCAATTGTCTCTTGAAAAAGCAGCTTCGGGACAACCATGACCTAGTTGATTGAGAATCTCCATAGACAAATAGATGTAAATATAAGGACCTGTCATAAGTTACCTTGCAACTTCAAATAGTTGTTGAATAAAATTGAGGACTACCTATAAATGTGTGAAGTTTTTGGGAAAGTTGGTTAGATGAAGTGTAAATCCCGAGTTCATGCCTTTCCAAAAACATTGTACAGCTATGTTCACATGATATGTTTAAACTGGCTACCTAATTAAACCGTCTTCTGTTTTGCTCAGTACATTGATAGAATAACAGAATAACAGAGCTGGAAGGGACCGTAGAGATCTTCCAGTCCAACCTCATGTTCAGGCAGGAAACCAAATACCATTTCAGACAAATTGTTGTCCAATCTCTTTTTAAAAGTCTCCCATGATGGAGTATCCACAACTTCTGGAGGCAAATCATCCCACTGATTAATTGTTCTCACTATCAAGAAATTTCTCCTTAGTTCTAGGTTGCTTCTCTCCTTGATTAGTGTTATGCCCTTGATAGAGTCGGACTCTGAGGGACAG
This sequence comes from Bungarus multicinctus, assembly GCA_023653725.1. Taxonomy (NCBI): domain Eukaryota; kingdom Metazoa; phylum Chordata; class Lepidosauria; order Squamata; family Elapidae; genus Bungarus; species Bungarus multicinctus. The sequence continues at coordinate 19,081,790 of CM042837.1, read as the reverse complement.
GAGGAACAGCCGACAGGGAGTGGAGTGTGGCTCCGAAGGTTGTGGAGGAGGCTGGGGAAGGTCAGAGGCCTACTGGGCAGTCAGAGGAAGAACCAGGGCCATCCCCTCTTTATCCTAGGACATGCAGGGAGGAACGGAGAAGGAAACAACTTGACTTATGAGAGAGGAAGCGGCCATGATCCCCCTCATTGGTTGCAGCAGGGGAGAATAGTATATAAGAGAGACTGTTAAAACACAGCATTTCCAGAAGCAAAGCGTGTTTTATTTTGGGCTGGCGTCCTTCCAACAGACTGTGCCTTGTTATCTCCCTGCAGCTGGTAGTTACTTATCTTGGTCCATTGTGGAATTTCCTCCATTGTAGTTTGTTTTGGTTTTTTATTTCACCTCTATCTGCTCATTAAGTTTGGACTGTACTGCTTTCTTTTGAAGACTATTTTTGAGTATGTTTTATCTCCAACTGAGAATTATTGAAAAGTGGGGCCAAGTTGGAGACATTAAAGGACATTTATTTACATTTTGGATTTTGTTATGTTTATGTTACACTCTGAGTCATCACAATTAGCTTCCATCCATTGCTTCTTGTCCTGCCCTCAGGTGCTTTGGAAAATAAGTTGATCCCCTCTTCTTTGTAGTAGCCCCTCAAATATTGAAAGACTGCTATCATGTCACCCCATTCCTTCTTTTTATTAAACTGGACAGACCCAATTCCAACAACCATTCTTTATATGTTTTAGCCTCCAATCCAGTAAAACCAGTAAGAATGGATACTACACTTGATATCAGCTGATAGGGCTGGGAAACTATGGGATGCTGAGTTGGCTTAATACAGTCAGGATACAGAGTCCTAAATTCAAATAATTTGCCGCACATGAATTCAGGGCCACTTCTTTTTTCTCATATTTGTAATTAGCATGTGAATCACTTTATCTGTACACGAATGCAGAAGTCTTCTCTACTTAAATTCTTATCACAGAAACTCCAACATATTTAGAGTACTTTTGATGATGAAAAAACACCATTCAGAATACTTGCTGGGCTATCCCACAGCCATAAAATCCAAGCTCAGGTAAAAATTCCATTTATTGAAACAGTTCAATCTTTTCTGCTGAGGTCAGCAGATGTGATTATCCTGCTTAAGCCCTAAATTGAAACTGGAGAGATACTGGAATATTTAGTAGGTTGTCTATTTGCACATATCCTGAAAAAAGAAAGTCTGGCCAAAACCTAATGAAATCTATAAATCCCTAAGGTTGATTAGAAGCCTGAACCAAGTGTTCAAGCTGTTAACTAGCTGGCTGTATTATCCATTCAATCTCCCACTTTAAATACACAGCGGTCAACATGACCTCTGTATATATTCATTGTATGCTGGTTTGTTTGCACTTTGCCCTCTTAAGGTTTTAAATGGGATTACTGTTTGGAAGTATTTTGTTCTCCATGGGGCAGGCCTTCAAGATGGCCATAAGCTACAGTTGGTTCAGTGTATCACAGCACAGCTGGTGAGGGAACTATTCACTGTTGAAACAACCTCTCTGGTTGCCCAACTGAAAGTACTTACAATGGTATCTAAAGTCTTTCATGACTCTTTGCAATAAGTGTCAGGCTCCAAAAGACACACTGAGTTTCTTTTAAGCAGTTTCCTTTATTGTTCCTCACTTAGAGACCGGAATCTTGCCAAACTAAAGCACACTACTTGCATCATGAATTTGCAACGTTCTGAGAAGTTCTAGGGAGGAACTGCCTTGACCCTCTTCCTCCCAGCCAAATAATCTAAACTTTGCTCTCTGGAATGCAGCCCTTCCCTTTTGGGTATCCAGACCATGTTCCAGCACAATCCCCATACAGTTTACACACTTTGTGTCATGTTGGACTCAGATTTGGAATCAGAGGAGAGAACTGACAGTAAGCTGCCAATTCCAGAACCACCTCCAGAAGTGCCAACAGATGTTGTGCCACTACCTCCAGCATCATCAGATGGACTGCAGTCTGAACAGGCAGAGGAGGTGGGGTAAATCAGGACTAAGCAGACACAGATGCTCTCAGTGTCAGAAGATGAAGACATGACATTGTCGTCCTTTTTCTATAACAGAGCTTGGTGGGCCGCAAAGAGAGTAGAGAGTTCTGCGAGATTGCTTGTGTGGAAGGAGTCTCGGTCCACTAACTGAGCTATACCAGGGATCCTTCCAGAGGTGGTATTCAGCAGGTTCTGACCAGTTCTGGACAACCGGTAGCGGAAAATTTGAGTAGTTTGGAGAACCGGCAAATACCACCTCTGACTGGAGATTTTACAGTATCCTTCCCCTGCCACACTCACCAAGCCATGCCCACAGAACCAGTAGTAAAAAAAAAATTGAATCCCACCCCTGGCTCCTTTTATTAAAATGGAGCTGCAAATGCAAGCTTTCCACTGACAATGACTGCCTGTTAACTCCCACTCCGTGTGCCATGACTCATAAACCCCACAAGCCTGACTTTGAATCCAGACTGGCTGATGAGTTTGCTACCAGCTCTGATCCTCGGACCCCACCTGATGGCTCCCTTCTCTTCCACTTTGATTTGGAACTGTTGTAAAGCAAACTTGGTGCAAGGCAGGGGGGAACTCGCCTCCATCCTGCAAGTTGCGTGCTTACAAATATTATTTAATAAAGAGAACAGACAACCCTGTGTCAGTCACTGGGACCAGAGGTTTAGTCTTCTGAGCTTTCGGACTCATGCTGGAGCCCATCCTCAGGGAACTCCTCTCTACAGATGTCAGGGTTCCAACGGATGCCCTAATTAAAGCATAAGACTCGAGCCAAGTTTTAAAAGAAATCCAGTTATTTATTAGGAGCAACATGTTGGCACATACCCAAATGAAGTCAGCTCTGCTGACCCTCTGCCTATGACACTGTTTACCTGCTCCCCCCAGGGTGTGTCATAGATCACATTCTCCAATGGAGCACTTTCGTGGGCTGTAGAAATCATGCCTCTCCGGTTGGTCCTGGTAGCCTGGGATACAGCCTTGAAGAAGATATGCATGGAATGTGGTTCTGGTTGTGGCTGTCTTGTTGTTCCATCCGTTTTCCCCCCTCCTGCCTATGGCAACTCAAGAGCAGGCCAGGAATACTTTACAAGTTGACAATGTGTAAACAGAAGTTCCCTGAGAGTGGGCTCCAGCATAAGTCTGAAAATTTAGAAGACTAAATCTCTGGTCCCAGTGACCGACCAAGATTGGATCCTGCAATATTATCCTGGGATGCAAATATTGGCCTTCATTCTCTAGAACCACCCTTTGTGTATTTGTGTGGGATTTGTCTGGGACAGGACACACTCTCATGACATACTCTCATGACATCAACAGAGTTTTATTTTTCCATGATGGGGCCCATATTAGGAAAACCTTTCCCCTCTGCCCCTGTTGAATCACATTTCCTTTTATTATTGCTTAGGAGGCAATTCTGAACATATGGCCCATGTTTTTAATGTTACTGTTTTAGTTTTGTGTTGTATATGTCCTCAATTTCTTTTAGTGTTGCTTTTATTGATTTTTTTAATTGTATTTTTGTTAGCTGTCCAGAGCCATTAAGAATGTGGGCAATATATACGTTTTCCAAATAAATCAGAAAACGATGTTAGGGATGAGAAAAAGACTGCCTATTGGATCGGCATGTGCATCATCAACTCTTCCATGCCTCCTTTATTCAATTGAATTTATTAATGTTCTTCATTTGTTTCACTTAATGGGAAATCATCATATAAGTAATCCTCTACTTACGACTGATCATTTAGCAACCATTCAAAGTTACTACAGACATCCCCATCGTAAAGTAATAAATGTATTTATTAAATTTATATGCTGTCCATCTTGGTATCATGTGATTCTGGGCATTTGCTTAATCACTGCCCACAAAAATTCATAAATTCAGGTGCGGTCAAGTTGTAATCTTTTTATTGACTGGCATAGGTTACAGCCACAATTCCTTGCTGGCTGGGGCATTCTGGGAGTTGAAATACACAGATCCTAATGTGGCCAAGGTTGAGAAACTGCTTTAAACCATAGGATATGCAAATCAAAATAGAACATTGGCACATGCTTGGTGCCTAGCAACACCAGTGCTCAGAAACCTGAAGCTGACACAGCTTTGATTTATGCAAAAAACAAACCGACAAAATGGCTGACGTGTGGGTTCTCCACACACCTGCAGCGTTGTGTACCTCTTAGACAGTGGTGTGATTCAACTGGTGTAACAACCAAATCGGTGATCACACTCTTTGCACGCCATTTTAAAAAACCCATTTTCAGCTATAATACTTACCTTCTACTGCAGCCCCAGTGAATAAGACAGCTGAGGCACAGCAAAACCATTCTGCCACGTGAATCAGCTGTGCTCCAAAACAAGGAAATAATGCACAGGAAAGAATAGTGGCAGGTGGGCAGGGCCAAATGATCTCCAGAAATATTGATTAATGTGAACCGGTCTGAACCAGTAGAATCCCGACCCTGCTCTTAGAGACATCTTGCAACAATGGTATTCCCCCCCCCGCCCCCCAATTCAGGATCATTTAGAAGCAAATGGCACCAACACATTTTTTGCAGTGAGTGGACATGATTGTAATTTTCTGCCTGGGAAGCAAAATAATTACTTTACAAGATACATGCATATGCCAATGCAGGAGCTAGAACACGGTGCTGGCTAGTTTTGTGTGTGTGTGTGTTTGAGGGGGGAAAGAGAGAGAGTGAGGGAAGAGAAGTAGATTGGAATGAATGCATCTAGATTGATGGCATTTACAAACAAGGTAGTCAGGAAAATTCAATGCTGATTGTTGAAAGGAAAAAAAAGATAAGTACTGGAAACATAAAAGTTCTCGCTTGGCAAATAATCGCTCTGACTAGCTCTCATACATTTTTTTGCCTTCAAAACATTTTTATCATTTGGAAATAAAATACAAGGGGAGAAAACCCTTTCAACAAGAGGACCAGAAAGAATCATTTCCAAAGCTTTATTTTCGAACAATAGCTGTACAATGAGAAACGGCGTAGGTCGATCTGAATTGAAAGCAAAAACACAGAAAGTGGGCGGATCAGACATTCTCACACAGCTTTCAACTTCTTGTAGGCATCACCCCAAACTTTGAAGTTCCTGAAAAACCCTTATTTCCTGAAGCTAAAGAAAGATGGATAGTTCTTAAAATTGTGTTGGTTCATTTTCAGGGGGATGTCAGCCAATGTAGAGACATCCATCAGTGATGGATGCCAATGCTAGCTAATGTTTTGGACACGACTCGATATTTTGCATTAAGAGTTATACCATGATAAAACCTGTTTTGCAATTCCTTCCTCTATAGCAGGGGTGTCAAACTCAAGGCATGTGGCCCATGGGGCACTTAGATCTGGCTCACAAGGCTGCCCTAGAAACAGTGAAAGACCGGTCCACGTTGCCTCTGCCAGAAAAATTGGGGCTCACGACGGTTGCGTGTGATCCCCCAAGATCCGTTTTTGGTAGCAGAGGATTGCAGGAGGCCATCACGCCGAAAAGGAAGCTTGGGAGCTGGTTTTCGCTGGCAAAGCACTTGGTCCTGTCCACCCTGTCCATGCCCCCCCAGCCTCTCCCGAGGTCAAACACAACACTGTTACAGCCCTCAATGAAATCGAATTTGACCACCCCTCCTCTATAGGATTCTCAGGATGCTTCAGGAGTTTTTTCTGGTGGCTTTCTAAAATTCACTTCCACATTGGAGATGCCACTCCTGTCAAACTCCTCTATCCATCATCATTCTGAAGCTTCTGTGGTTGCTCCCGTTTTCCAGTTTAAGAAAGGCCTCTGGAAGTCTCCAATTAGGATTGAATTGAACCAGGGAAAGTTAAAGAGGATACAGGTCGTGCAGGTGTGGGCTTCAAACATGTTAATAAAGTGTTCTCTGCCTGGCTGGTGGGTGGGCACGGCCATGGTAGGCATGGCCTATTTGGCCTCCTGTACTACAGCGGTAGGGGTGGGGCATTTTTGCCTTCTTGGTGCTCTGGAGTCTGGAGGCTTTTGTCGAGTCTCGGGGACGGTGAAAATGGCCTCCCCGGGCTCTGGAGGCTCTCTGGAAGCTGGAAATGGGCCATTTCTGGCCTTCCCAAACTTCTGGGGGCCCTTTTTTTGCCCTCCTCATGCTTCCATGCATGCTCTGCCCTTACCTGCATTGAAACGGGCTGCTTGGAGACTCCTTGGAGGGAGGGGGTGAGTGGGTGGGGCCAGCCAAGAGTGGGATTTGGGGGGTTCTCCGAACTGCACAGAATCTTGGCTAGGGGCTCTCCTGAACCCCTGCAAATTCCCAGCAGCCCACCCGTGGGTCACTGGAGAGGTGATTATTCAATGAAATACAGGACATTTTTGCTCACGTGACATCCATAACCCCTTGGACTTACAGAAGTACAACAAAATGATGACCTGCCTTTAAGAGTCCCTCTAATCTATTCTTGTCCTTTGAAAACAAATTGTCTTCAAACCAATGAAAGTAAGTAGAAAGAGGGAAAATGCAATAATGTTTTACCATGATTAGGTCAACATAAAGATGACTACATTTCCCTTCTAGCTGGAGAATGAGGAAGAGACAACATTAAGAATGAGAAGTGGCCCAAGTTAGTTAAAAAAGAGCAAGGATTGTGTCTGGGTTCAAATAGTTGGTGGAAGCACCGATTCCAATGGTTACACAGAAGCACAGTAGGTAAGGAGATGTTTCCATCACTAACTCATCTCTGTAATGAATGGATTGTCATTCCAGAATTCAGGCATATTTGGACATGAACGGAATTGTTTTAATCTCCCAGTGCTATTAAAAGAACCAGCCATTCAGAAAAAATCAAGAGAGGTTGTATAATTTTCATAGTTTAGGGAGATAGTCAGTTTTATTTGGTATATCAAAGAATTAATCTTCCAGAAAAAGTCTTCTTTTCAGTTTGGATGTGCAACTGGCATAAAATAATCATTAACGTGATTCTTTAGGTCAATTTTTTTTATGGATTACATAGATAATCATGGCACTTGCTGGAATTTTATTTATTATTATCTACAAAGAAAGTTTATAGTGTCCCCAATACATAAGCCAATAAAACACCCCCAGTAACGGCAATCAAACCAATCATGTAATGGAATCTACAATATATATCATTCTGGGGTCCCCAAAGTGAGACAGAACCAGGTCTTCAGGGTCTTTTCAGGGGGAGGTCAATCTTATTTCCCCAGGGATAATGTTCTCACAGGCGATCTCACCACCATTTTGCTGTTTTTTTCACCCTAGGCAAGTCGGAATTACTTTAAGGAATCAGTTTTTTTTTCATGCCTGTGTTTAATCTTCCTTAGGTTAATAAAGCCCTTCTCTCTCTCTTTTTTTTTTTTTTTTTTGGGTGGGGAGGGGAGAATATTTGTGGATTCAAATTTTTTTATTACCAGTTCTATGGGCGTGGCTTGGCTTGGTGGGCATGGCTTAGTGGGCATGGCAGGGGAAGGATACGGTAAAATCTCCATTCCCCCCCCCAACCTGCTTTCCAGCTCTGTTCTCCTGTGCAGGGCAACAAAAGAAGATCCAGCCGAACAGCTGGGACTTGGGAGGCAGAGAATAAATGGGTTTGGGGCCAGTTAGAGATGGTATTTGCCAGTTCTCCGAACTACTCAAAATTTCCACTACTAGTTCTCCAGGACTGGTCAGAACCTGCTGAATACCCGCTCTGATTTGCACCTTATGTTCAAAGGGCCGAATGAAACTTTTCTAACGCAAGCAAAGTCCTTGCTCAAATTAGGTTTTTTTTTTTCCTGAGAACCCCGCAACATTAAATTACAAGAAAATAATATGACCGCAGACACCCAATAATTGTTTTAGCCGCCTACTCCGCTCCACAAAACAGTTCAGTTTTGTAGATGATGGGATTTCTTGACAGTCTATTTTTAATGCCACCTCTGAACCATTTCCCTCTCCTTTGGGCTCCCCCTCCTTTTCCTTATAGCCAACGAGACACTGAAAGAGATTGCCTTCAGTTCAGCCCATTCCTGATGCTCATTATGTTGGTCGTGATGGCCTTCCACCTCACCGTTATGCCTGGAACACTGAAAGGCAGAGACCTTTGTGGTGTGAGTGAATAGTTTTTGTCAGCATTCAGGGTGTTACAGGAGAAAGCATAATACATTCTGGCACTCAATTGAATATGACATGATAATGAGTGTTAACATCATGTGCACCCCTTTGCCAACAGAGGGGAAAGTCATGTTAGATTACAGCAAAACACGGCGGCAGGGTGAATTCCATTTGGTTGCTTCTCTGGCTCTTTCTCCATTCAATCTCAGGACCGATTCTGTAAGTTTCCCAAGAACAGCAATAATATCTTTACTCTGATTCATTCAGAAGCTTGGGAAACTGCTTAGCTCCACTGAATTGAGGAATATGTGCTTATTATGCTTCTCCCTAACGCCAGTTGTTTATTAAGACTGATGATGTACTCTTAGCAGTGTCAACTAGTAAATCAGTTAAAAGAGAGGGAAACTTTTTTTCCTGGCTTACAGAGAAAGGTGTCCCTACTAAAAATTACTATTGTGCCTCCACTATATAGCAATAGCACTTAGACTTCACAGTCCTTTACAGCTGTCTCTAAGCAGTTTACAGAGTCAGCCTATTGCCCCCAACAATCTGGGTCCTCATTTTACCAACCTCGGAAGGATGGAAGGCTGAGTCAACCTTGAGCCTGGTGAGATTTGAACTGCCAAATTACAGGCAGTCAGCAGAGGTAGCCTACAGTAATGCACTCTAACCACTGTACCACTGAAATTCATATACTCTATATACTCTTGTAAGTTCAGTGGAATGTCATCCATCCTTTTAGTAGATGATCCAATCTAAAACAAGATTGACCTTCTTTCTTTCTCCTTCCAATCCAGAAATTGCTCATCAAACTTGTGGTGTTTTTCAAACTTGGCAACTTTAAGATGGGTGGGCTTCAACTCATCCAGAATTCTCCAGCCAGCAAACTTGATAAATCATCTACAAGAGGGTTGCTCACTTGTGAAAAATGAGAACGGGCCTAGCACCAAGTACTAGTTGACAAATTCAAAAAAGGAATCTAGCCATGATGTCTATGGAGATTCTCAATCCTCCAGGTCATGGTTGTCCCAAAGGTGTTTTTTTTTTCAAAAAGCAACTGGTCTTTCTTTGTTTTCCCTTGAACTTGTTTCACTTCGCATCCAAGAAGTTTCTTCCATTGTATGGAAGAAGCTTCTTGGATGAGAAGCAAAATGTCTTCAAGGAGAAACAGAGAAATCTACTCATCTTATGCAGGATTGTAGAGGGAAAGTTGAAAGAAGATAGGATTTCTACATCTTTATAGGTGAAATCTGGAAGATTACCAGAGTCATTAGTTTCCATGGAGATGATGCAGATTGAAATTGCCCTTTTGGCACAAGAAATGTAGGAGCAAGAGGTCCATCACTTTTTTCATCATAATGTTGAGTATCCCAAGAATTTCACACCACTTTTAAGAAAAAGCAAAGGGATTGATTCCAAATCTAAATTAAAAGTAAGTACCTAAAAAGCAAAGGAGATGTTGAGATTTTAAGTACCAAAATCATCTTTGAGTTTCTCATGTGTGATTTGGTTTTCTGCTGCCAGTGAGGACTACCAAGTTAAAAAGGAATAAATCTCAGAATCCAGCTATATAAACCGAACCATGCACGAAAACAGTAATAAGCTTCTAAAATGAGGAGAGCCTAAAGAAATTATTTGTGAATTGCGGTATATGTAATGAAGTTCATCAAGAAAATTGAACTTCTTTTAATAGAACAATTTTCCTCAAGCTGGTACATACTCTGCAGATAGATGGACAACAAGGATTACTCTACAAAATAACAAGCATTGCTGTTTGGGGAATAATTATGCAGTATAGATTCTCTTGTTGTAGTCCTTGGTTTCGTATACTTTGACAATCCTTTCTCGGGTTCCATTGTGTTGAAACTTCTTAGAATTTAAAGAAAGGTGAGTCAAGAAAGGAGAATATTTGGAGCTTGGGATTGAAATGAGGGACCCTTGGCGCTCTCTGAGCTCGATTGTTTTCTTGCAGTTGTTTCATTACCAAACTGGGTAACATCATCAATGCAAGGAGGAAGAGGAGGATGACAATGATGATGGCGACAATGATTGTGGGGCCCTTGGTTTTCTCTGAGTTGATTGATGTTTCATTACCAAACTGGATAACATCATCAATACTAGGAGGAGGAGGAGGAGGAGGAGGAGGAGGAGGAGGAAGAGGAGGAGGAGGAGGAGGAGGATGGGGTCAGGGGTAGGATTCAAATTTTTAACAACTGGTTCTGTTGCTTAGATTGTGGGCAGGCTTGGTGGTCATGTTATTGGCTGGGTGTGGCCAACTCAATATCACTCACATCAAGGCATGCATCTCCTCGCCTGGCCTCTCATGACTGTGGGGATGCTGCAACAATTATAAGTGTGAATAATGGTCATAAGTCACTTTTTTCAGTGCCACTGTAATTTTGAATGGTCACTGCACACAAGCAAAGTACCAACAAAGGAGGGGAAAATAACTCCAGAGAAGTTCCTGAGACAGGGAGTCTAGTCCTGCTAAGAATGTAATAAGGGTTAACGGAGAGGCAGTTTCTGTAAGCAACACCAGAATGTTTCCTTCCTGCCTTCCTTACAGGATTAGGCCAGTAATTTCTTCTAACAACTGGTTCTTCGAATTGCTTAGAATGTTAACAACCGGTTCTAGTGAATTGGTGCAAACTGATAGAATCACACCCCTGTATGGGGTGCTTGGTGCTGTCTGAGCTTGGCTGTTTTCTTGCAAGTGTTTCATTACCAAACTGGGTAACATCATCAGTGCTAGGAGGAGGAAGAGGAGGATGAGGATAATGGGGTTCTTAGTGCTGTCTGAGCTTGGTTGTTTTCTTGCAGATGTTTCATTGTCCAAACTAGATAACATCATTAGTGAGAGGAGGAGGAGGAAGAGGAGGAGGAGAATTATGGGATCCTTGGTGCTCTCTGAACTTGGTTGTTTTCTTGCAGATGTTTCATTACCCAAACTAGGTAACAGCATCAGTGCTAGTAAGGAGTGCTGTTTGCTGTCAGTTTTTATATTCTGGTGTCTTGCCTGTCAGTTTTGGTGGGGATGGTGTTAGAGATTGTTTGCAGGGCTGGGCTGCTGGGGGTTTGCAAGTAGGGATGTTGTTATCTAGTTTGGGTGATGCAATGTCTGCAAGAACATGACCAAGTTCAGAGAACACCAAGGCCTTTCAAAGGGGAGTCTCATTCCCTTTTGCACGTAGGGACCCTGTTCACTGCTTTCCTTGAATCCCTAAACCCCTTGGGTTGGAGGTATGCAGAGTGAGAAAGGACCTGAAACATTAGCAAAGGCAAACCGTTTCTTCCACCCCTTCACAGTTACCGTACACACACCTGTGCTAGTGGTATTTATTACTGTCTCATCCAGGGCCCTGCAGTTATATTTAGGGAAGGTTAAAGAAGCAGCTGAGACAGTAAAGCAAACAGCAGCAATCAAAGGGCTGCAATGCGTCTGGGTTGCTAGCTCCCAGCTAATGTAACTCAGCACTTCATCACTGATAGGTGGGTTGCTTTAGAAGATAAGGCACCCTAAATGTGACGCGTGCTGTTCCAGTGCAAAAGCCAGGGCTATTCATTGTGAGTCCGGTGTAAATGGGGTGGTGGTGGGGAAGCCATTAGCATCGTTCCACCTGAAATGGAGCATCGAAAAGAAGAAGAACAGAATCGAGGGGTGTGGGATGCATTTCAGTGCTTTTTGCAGAAAGTCTGAGGCTGCCACCCTCCAAGTTGCAAGATCTGGTTAAGAGATCGAAGATGCTTCATTGAGGATATGAAGGAGAACTGGAGAACTTCTTACAGTCAAGCTTTCGTTCTGAGGAATTCATCAGCATAGCTAAGCTTTTTAGGAGGGCTTCCATCAACCCATCTCATTTTCCAGCAGCATTCTGCAAAATGAGGAGGAGGCGAGGGAACAGAGAGCGAACTCAGTGGGGAACAGGGCTGGCCAACATGGAATTAGTTGCCCTTGTGAAGTCTTAGGTTGAATTTATTCACATTGCACAATAATCCCATCCATACTTTTCAGGAGATATTCAGGAAGAGAATCTGCTGTAGCAAATGCCCCCTTTTTTACAATGAATGATTAGCTTAGCAACAGCTGATGCTGACTCCAGCTTGTAGGGGAAGGAAATCACAGAGGGATCCAACATACCACTGTTATAACATCTGTCACTAATCAGCATTGGATGAGTCAATGCTTCTTTGAAGTATTAGGCTAGGTGAATCACTTCTGTACATCATCAACTCATAGGCTGGAAGCAAGGAGGCTCTGAAGATAGAATAATCTTACCTTGCCTTCCCCCGACCCAAAAACAGAGGCCTACATCTCCAAATGGTGATCATGTGACCCTGGGATGATGCCAATTGACAAGTGCCTAAATGTTGATCATGTGACTATGGAAGAATGCTGGGACAGTTGTAAGTGTGAGGTTGGTGGGGTGGCATAAGTGGTTGGAATGCAGAATTGCAGGCTAACTCTGCTCAGTGCCAGAAGTTCAATCCTGACTGGCTCAAGGTTGACTTAGCTTCCATCCTTCCAAAATCGGTAAAATGGGGACCCTGATTGTTGGGGGCAAGATGCTGACTCTGTAAATCACTTAGAGAGGGCTGTAAAGCACTGTGAAGTGGTATATAAGTCTAAGTGCTATTGCTATTTTCCTTCCTTCCCTCCCTCCCTCCATAACTTCCTTCCTTCCTTCCTTTCTTCCTCCCTTCTTTCCTCCCTTCCCTTCACAGTGATTAGAATGAAACATGGCAGATTAATTCTGCCCACAGCCAGGAGTTTGTTTCTGACCAGCTCAAGGTTGACACGGCCTTCCATCCTTCTGAGGACAGTAAAATGAGGACCCAGGTTGTTGGGGGCAAAGTGCTGACTCTGTAAACTACTTAGAGAAGGCTGTAAAGTACTGTGAAGTGGTGTCAGATCTGTATATCTGTCATTTCTTCAGTGAAAGAAGAAAAGGGTGGGGGGGACTGATAAAGAAATCCTTTCTTGATGTAACCTGAATATATTTAACCTTATATCAAATTTGTACACCCACACATGATACAATGGAGGGAGAGAAGCCAGATGGCCAGAACCTAACACCTCTGAGAGGCATAGCCAGGAGATGAGAAGACCATAAAAACTCCACAGTGAAGTGTTCTGGGCAATCTCCAAAAACCAGTCCGTTCTAAAAAGGGGGGGGGGAATTAGGTATGTCCTGGGAAATTGTGAGAAAGATTGTTCCTACAGAAAGGCTGGGAAGGGAATTAACATATTGGCTTTTGTTTCCCTAAATAAACATTGAGATAAGGGGAGGGGTTCTAAACTCCCTTACCTATCCCTCTATGCCTGAAGGACCTCAGACACGGCTTTGAACTCCTACATGAATTGTCCCATCTCAATAAAGGATTCCTTTTGATACTCCTGCCATTATCGGCCTCCCATTGACCAATACGCTCCCATAGAATTGGCCTCCTCGGGGTGCTGCTGGCTGGATGGCTGGTGACCCCGAGGGTGTGGGCCTTCTCATTGGGGGCACCCTCCCTCTGGAACGAATTACCCCCAGAGATGAGGACCATCCCTGATCTCTTGACCTTCCGGTGCGCGTTGAAAACTTATTTATTTCATCAAGCCGGTCTGGCTTAGGGTTTTTAGGGAATTTTTAATTCGGTTTCATCTGGTTTTTAGCTTTTAGCCCTCTATTTTTTAGCTTTCAGCCTTTTATATTTGGTTTTTAATAGTTTTTAATTTTGCACTGTTTTTTGTATTTTAATGCGGCTGTACACCACCCTGAGTCCTGTTAGGGAAATAGGGCGGTATATAAGTTTAATAAATAAATAAATAAATAAATAAATAAATAAATAAATAAATAAATAAATAAATAAATAAATAAATAATACGTTTGATTCTTAGAAGTTCATTCTTATTGATTGAATGGGAAAAAGTTCTGTAGCTTGACAAGTGGTATATAAGTTTAAGTGCTATTGCTATTGTAAGTCACTTTTTTCAGTAACATTGTCACTGAATGATCACTAAATGAATGGTTGAAAGTTGAGAACTACTTTCTCTAAACTTCTCTAAACAAAGAATCTTATTTCTTTATTTACCATAACATGGAAAGAGACTGTATAGAATTGTAATTCTACCATGTTGAACTTTGCCTTGTGTACTATCTTAGTAGAGTGAAGAACCGGGCATGACAATTCTTTCATCAATGCAATTGCATTCTTTCATGATTAAAAGTCTACAGAGATTCTCAGTAATCCAGGTCATGGTTGTCCCAAAGGTGCTTCTTCAGGAGAAGAAGCACCTTTGGGACTTTCTTGTTTTTTCTTCGAAGATTTATTTTATTTATTTATTTTATTTATTTGTCAATTGCTTACAAGATAATAGGTATAAGTAAAACATAATTATGAATACATGGATACATATAAGAAAAATAAAATATAAAAGAAACAATAGGACAGGGACTGTAGGCATGTCGGTGCGTTTATGCACGCCCCCTACAGACCTCTTAGGAAAAGGGTGAGGTCAATAGTAGATAGTCTAAGGTTAAAGTTTTTGGGGTTTGGGGAAGAAACCACAGAGTCAGGTAGAGTATTCCAACATTGACCACTCTGTTGCTGAAGTCGTATTTCTTGCAATCCAGTTTGGTGCGATTAACCTTGAGTTTGTATCTATTGTTTGCTCTTGTATTGTTATGGTTGAAGCTGAAGTATTCATTGACAGGTAGGACATTGCAATGTATGATTTTATATACTATACTTAGATCGGACCAAAGGCAGCGTAGTTCTAGGTTGTCAAGGTCTAGAATTTTGAATCTGGTGGCATAAGGTATTCTGCAATGAGTAGAGGAGTGAAGAACTCTTCTTGTAAAATATTTCTGGACTTTCTCAACTATGTTAATATCAGATACGTAATGTGGGTTCCAGACTGATGAGCTGTATTAGAGTATTGGTCTAGCAAATGTTTTGTATGCTCTAGTTAGTAGTGTGATATTACCAGAGAAAAAGCTACGTAGGATTAGGTTAACAATTCTTAGCACTTTTTTGGCTATGTAGTTACTGTGGGCTCTAGCACTTAGGTTGAGATGAGTACTCCAAGATCCTTGACAGAGTTTGGGTCATCAACAAGGTCTTGACTATTCAGCCTGTATTTTATTTTCTGATTTTTTTTTTGCCAATATGTAGGCAAAGATATGTAGGCAAAGATGTTTTGATTCTCATCAGATGAGAAGTGAAATGTCGTCAAAGAAAAAAAGAAAGAAAGTCTAGTTGTCTCCCGAAAAAGCACCTTTGGGACATTCTTTCATGATGCAATAGTTGCAAATCTTTCTCCTTCTGCTTGGTCCAGGCTGATTAATGTAACTGTGCTATGCTTCAGGAGTCTTTGTAACAAGCCTGCAAGGGAGCCAGGGTGGCTACGGCAACCATAGAACATTTTTCTTCGGTATAGTAGGTGTCTTTAAACTTGGCAAGTTTAAGACTTGTGGACTTCAACTCCCAGAATTCCTCAGCCTGCATGTTGAAGTCCACAAATCTTAAAGTTGCCAAGTTTGGAGGCCCCTGATATAGAGTGAGAGGTGGGGAGAACAAGGAAGGGGTCTCTACCCTAGCCCTGAAAAAACTGGGGATGAGTGCGAAATGGATAGCCAGGGTTTCTTCTGCCATAATCAGGAAAAACTAGCAGGACAACAGCTTTGATTTTTGCAAGTAATGCAGCCGTCTTCGTTTGGAGGGACTCACATCAGGAACATTTCTAATACACTCCCCCTTGCACGTTTATTTCGAAATGAAGAAAAAACAGCAAGGAAGGTTGAAATAGCAGCAGCTGTTGCTCAGTACTGCACCTGGTTTCTGGCAGTCCCTTAATGCTGTTTGGGAAGGAGACACCAGCTGCTCCGAAGACCTGGCAAAGCCACTCCTTGGCTCAGAAGAGCTGCAGGAAGGTAAACATCACACTGCCGATGAGAACGGCAACCTCTTTGCCACAGGGTTTGCCAACTGTTGTGAGAAGGGAAAAAAAGCCCCAGCTTAATCTCCCTTGTGATGCTAAATGAGGCTGATCTTCAGAAATAAGCAAAGAGCGTGTGTGTGTGTTTGCTCTCCTTGTGACAAGATCGCCAGTTGCTTCTTTTCATGCCTCTAGATCCCGGGACGGTTAAATGGGGCAAGTTCTTGTCTTTTATGATCGGGTTTAGTAGCGACTCAGTTTTGGCTGTCTTGATTCGTGAGATAAGGTTTTAGGTAGCCAGAGATGAGATCTCAGATAACAGATAACAGATAATCAGAGTTGGAAGGGACTTTATAGGTCATCTAGTCCAACCCCCTGCACTAGCGGGAGACCCTACACCATTTCTGACAAATGGCAGTCCAATCTCTTCTTGAAGGTCTCAAGTGATGGCACTCCCACAACTTCTGAAGGCAACTTCTGTTCCATTGATTGGTTGTTCTCACTGTCAGAAAATTTCTCCTTATTTCCAGATTGAATCTCTCCTTGCTCAGTTTCCATCCGTTATCCCTTGTCTGGCCTTTGGGTACTTTAGAAAATAGCTTGACCCCTTCCTCTCTGTGGCAGCCCCTCAAATATTGGAAGGCTGCTATCCTGTCTCCCCTGGTCCTTCTCTTCACTAGACTAACCATGCCCAGTTCCTGTAGCCGTTCTTCATATGCCTTAGTCTCTAATGCTCTAATCATCCTCGTTGCTCTTCTCTGTACTTTTTCTAGTCTCAACTTCTTTTTTATAATGTGATGACCAAACTGGATGCAGTGCTAATCTTTCCATGGTTGGGTCTTTCTTGCCCCATTTGGAATACAAGTAATCTTCAATTTACAACCAGTGGTGGGATTCAAATAATTTAACAACCGGTTCTCTGCCCTAATGAGTTCTTCTAACAACCAGTTTGCCAAACTGCTCAGACAGTTAACAACCGGTTCTCCCGAAGTGGTGTGAACTGGCTGAATCCCAACACTGCTTACAACCATTCATGACAATGGCACTGGAAAAGTGACTTGCTGTATAACTAGTCCTCATATGGTACTTATAACCATCAGGGCTTCCCCATGGTCACATGAGCAAATTTGGTCACTTGCAAACCAGCATATATTTCTGACCGTCATAGTGTTTTTAAATTGAAGTGGTCTGTTTGAGAGTGGGGTCCCCTTGCTCAGCTAAAAAATGGGGTACAGTTAGAAAGGGGGGGGCTGATGAGCTGGCAGGGGTCTCTCCTTCCCATCCCCTCCCTGGAAAGGCTTTCGAACCAGACAGGTGGATCCCATGACAGATTGTTGGCCCTTCCAGCAGCCAAATCAAAGGAGGAGGAGGAGGAGGCAGCATGGGAGTCAAGGTCAGCATCAGGGCAACCTTGGAGCTCCAAGGAGAAAGAGGGAATGGAGCTGGCAGAGAGAGAAAGAGAGAGAGAGAGAGGTGGGGGGAGGGAGGCAGAGCCTGGGCCATCTGTCAGCTCCTCAGATGGGAGAGTCAACAGCTCCCAGGTCTGGAGGTGGTTGGAAGAGGAACGGCTGCATCCAGTGCCTGATGATCCACTGCGCAGAAGACAGAGAAGAGGAGAGCAGTGGAAATCTATGGGCCGGTCCTTGGATCGGAAGAGCCACCACTGCCAACAAGGCCCCACCCTAGCTCTGGGGATTTTTGCTGGGGTTGCCGACATTCCTAATAAAGGAATCTTTTGAGTTCATATCAGTGGGTTTGCTGTGTTTAAGGAGCTGGGTCAGAACAAGAATCCATATCACTTTCTAACATGGGGGGCACCAGGTGCCACAGAGGCAGCCCTGTGATGGGTCATGTGAGGTCATCCAGGTGGCTCTCTGAGGATGAATGAGATATTTAAACCCCACCCACCCCAGAAATTTTCTCCCAACTCGGGTCACGTGGCTTCTGACAAGTGAGGCTCCAAGTCTCAGAGGCTCCTGGGAGGGAAGGCACCTGGGTTCTCTTCCTGCACCCCTTTTCCAAGTGATGGGATGTGGGGGTCATATGATCATCATTTGCAACCTTCCCAGACAGCTTCTGATGAGCAACATCAATGGCAGAAGCCAGATTCACTCAACAACCATATGATTCACTTAAAACTACAGTGATTTGCTTAATAACCATGCCAAAAAATGGGCCATGAAATCAGGTGCTCCTCATATATCTATGGAGGTGCTTTTTCAAAAGGCAACTGGACTTCCTTTGATTTTCCTTGAAGATGTTTTCACTTCTCATCCAAGAAGTTTTCTTCAGTTCCAAACTGAACAAGCTGAACTGAAGAACTGAAGTTGTCTTTTGAAAAACCATCTATGGGACAGGTGCTCCTCACTTAACAACCACTGTGGAAATTCTGGTCCCAATTGTGGCTATAAGTTGAGGGCTACCTGTTCTTACAAGGCTTTCCACTAGCTTTCCATGATCTCATATCCATGAGTGTCTGGATTACTGCACGGGGCTGTCTACATGGGGCTGTCCTTAAAGAGCATTTGGAAGTGTCAGACTGACTGCAGTAATATGTGGGGAGTTCGATATACTGAAATTTGTCCTCTACTGCACAAGGCCATGTTATTTGTGTGACTGCTTGTCTCTAGTTGGCTCTGTCTATTCCACCAGATTCAGCAGGGTGAATATACTCCATGTCTCCTTGGTGAAACAATACCATTCTGTAGAACCCAGAAGACATGCCCCAAAGAAGAAGGGGTCAACCTATTTTCAAAAGAAGACAAGACAAGAAACAATGGAAGGAAACTAATCAAAGAGAGAATCAACCTACAACTAAATTTCCTAACAGTGAGAACAATTAACCAGTGGAACAACGTGTCTCCAGAAGTTGTGAGTGTTTCAACACTGTAGGCTTTTAAGAAGAGACTGGACAGCCACTGGTCTGGAATGGTATAGGGTTTACTGCTTGAGCAGAGACTTGGACTAGAAGACCTCCAAGATTCCTTCCAACTCTTTTTTTTCTATATTCTTCATGCACAAGTCTTGGCCATTCAACTATAACCATGCTGGGGTGCCTAGAAGAACTAATCGAGTTCTCAAAGCTTCAAAATAGGTCTCAAAGGTGCTTTTTCAAGAGGCAAGTGGACTTTCTGGTTTTTCTTTAAGATGAGAAGTGAAACATCTACTTGCCTTTTTAAAAAGCACCTTTCGGACAACTTTGACCTGGATGACTGAGAATATCCATAGACATGCCCAAGATAGAACCATCCACCTCCTTGCCAAAACCTGTAAAGGAATCTACCTGACTCAACAGGTGCGAAGAAGGATGCAAGGAATATAAATGGATTCCCTCCCAGAAGGGGAGGTCGTTAATTTCCTGTGTCCCTGCTGATGCATTACTGATTGTGATGAATGTCAAAGCAGGAGCTTGTTCCACAATCTATGAAATGATAATTTTATCTCCAGAGCGTAATTGATTGTCAACAGGAGCCGAAGGGCCAGCCACTGGGTGCCTGGTGGTTGGGAATGCTTCAGTTTTGGCATGGGTGGGACTAGCAATGCTTACAAATGCCTCGTTTTAAGGAGAGAAGGGGGGGAATAACAGGATGTGGTTCAGTTAAAGCTAATGAGGTAGACCTTTCAATTGGAACAGGGACATGTTGGAATGAAAATGTTCAGTGGGGCTGGTAGGAAGCTTTGTCACTCACAATTTCAGTGTAACATGCAATTTTTCAGCACACAGGGGCCTCCGACTATTGTTTCCAAGAGTGACTTTAGAACAGATGATGGATTTAGCCATGGGTAATGACGCTGGGGAGCACTAGCATTTGTTTCACCAATTGCCAAGTCTTTTTCCCATGGTGGTTCCCAAGATGTGGCGCATTCTTCCCCATTTAAGCAAGAATCAGTGAGAGGAGAATTAATTTATGTTCCTTTGGGATGTGGACCAAAAGGAAGCATTTATATATTCCAATTCTGCTTCTGTCATGTTGCTTTCCCCACATTTGTTTTAAATGTTTTGTGTGCATTTCAGTTAAGAACATCTCTGTAAGTTTGACTGTAGAATATCTTCACTTCCCGTTATATTAAATCTTTTTTTTTTTCCCTAAAGTAACTGGGATGGAAGTTTGGAAGTTTCTTCCGTGATTACATATACCCACTGATCTGGCTGAAGTGTAAGGATTTTTCATACAGTAGTATCAAAATTCAGCATGAATTTGTTATCTTGATATTAGGGAAGCCAGAATGAATCTGATTAAAAAGATCTTGAGTTCAATTTGCAATCAAAAGCTGAGTTCTCGGACTGAATTCTTTTGGCTTTAAGATGCACAGTTTGAATGCTGAAAGTTCTCAGTTTTGCTTCACCATTGCACTGGCTGGATCTGGGATAATATGGGATGCCAGTTCATTGGTGTATATGTGTTTTATACATTTCCATCACTAAGTTTCCTTGTGGGAATCTGGCAGGGAGCATTGCAAGTCACCTGTTCTTCCTTTCCCTTTCCTTCCCTTCCCTTCCCTTCCCTTCCCAACAAGCAAGCAAGTGGCTGCTGCTGGATGGGGGAAGGAATAAGGGATTGCAAGATTGGCTGGGAAACTATCACAGAAAGTTGAAAATGAAGATCACACGACCACAGCAGCAGGAGCAGCCCAGCAACAGCCAGTAGCACTGCAGCATCCACAATGTCCACAAATGTCATTCCCTTGGGAGTTATGGGTTCTGGATTTTGGACACATTCAGTAAGTTAGCCTTATAGAACCATAGATTCAGGACTGGATGAGATCTTGGAGGTCTTCAGGTCTAATTAGTGCCCAAGGCAGGAGTCCTTATTCAATTTTTTTAAAAAATCATATGACCCACCATTTCACCCACTTAAAGGTCATGATTACAGGAGCTTTCATGGTATAAAGCTAGGACAGAAATGTAAAATGGGGACTTTGGAATAACAAAGGAATAAACAACCAGAGCTCTTCTTCTGTGTTCTTGGCAACAGGGGAAAAATACATTCTGCTGTCTAAAAGAGAAAAAGCAGTTTATCCATCTTTTTTGGCATGATGTGAAAGGTGGATCCATCATGGCTCTCCCTTGTTCTGTGTTTTCTTTCATTGGCAGTTCATTATCTTGTCAACTGGCACAGTCTGGCTTCTCCAAATCTCTCCATCATTCTTTTGTTGTGCATGAATGTGGAGCCCAAATCTTTCTCTGTAGCAAATGCGCTCACCGCATTCATCTGTATGCTTCAGTTAAGGCCGCAATCAACTATCATCAGATCTACAGGGCAGTATAGGTGAATTTAAATTTCACGGAGAATTCCTTTCCTAGGGATTGAAAATCATGGGTGTGGAAATCCAATGCAGCTGCGGGGAGCCTAAATTGGAGAAGGCTAGTGTTTTTTGTCCATTTCCAAGCTGTGAAATCTCTTTGGGAGCAGTTGCAGAGGTGGTATTCAGCCGGTTCTAATCGGTTCTGGAGAATTGGCAGCACAAATTTTGAGTAGTTCGGAGAACCAGCAAATACCACCTCTGACTGGCCCCGCCCCCATCTATTGTCTGCCTCCCAAGTCCCAGCTGATCGGCTGGGTCTTCTTTTGTTGCCCTGCACAGGAGAATGGAGCTGGAAAGCAGGTTAGTAGGGTGGGGAGGGAATGGGGATTTTGCAGTATCCTTCCCCTGCCACACTCAACAAGCCACGCTCACAGAACCGGTAGTAAAAACCATTTGAATTCTACCACTGAGTAGTCAGAGGTAGCATTCAGCAGGTTCTAACCAGTTCTGGAGAACCGGTAGCAGAAATTTTGAGTAGTTCGGAGAACTGGTAAATACCACCTCTGATTGGGCTTGCCCCCATCTATTCTCTACCTCCCATTGAATCCCAGCTGATCGGCTGGTCTTCTTTGGTTGCCCTGCACAAGAGAACGGAGCTGGAAAGCAGGTTAGTGGGGTGGGGAGGGAATGGGGATTTTACAATATCCTTCCCCTGCCACATCCAACAAGCCACGCCCAACAAGCCACACCCACAGGACCGGTAGTAAAAAAAAAATGAATTCCACCACTGAACAATTGCCTTTAACATGGAAAAAAGAATAATGATTTTTTTTTAAAGCAAATAGACAAAATAAAATGATCTCAGCCTACAGCGTACACTTATGTGGGCCGAATGAAACAGCTGGAAGTATAGATAGAATCATCTTCCGTTCTCTTCCTCAAAGGTTGCAAGGATTCTTTGCTTTCCAAGAACCAGACATACTACAGCACAGAAAATCCCTGCACGAAATATTTTATTGCAGCACACACACGTTTCTTAACAATAGGCATTTTTTGCCCTGGGTTAACTCCATCCTCCTAGGGTTTGCAAGTTGATCTAGCCACATAAATAAGCCTTTGATGGTTCCTCCGTATAAGAAATAACAATCTTCAAGTTTGCAAAGTGGTGTACAACCTTTCTCTCCCTCATAAAGTTCTTGCATTTGTTGAGGTTAGGGGCTACCTCAGCATGGTTTCTCTCTTCTCGTCACTACTGAGCTCCAGGTCAGGCAGTCAAAAAAATATATATATCTAGGAATAAGCAACTTATTGTTGTTGTTTTTTCTGTTGCTGAGAAATCTGCAGAGGCATGTCCATCGAATCACCAGGAGCCATGCTCAATTGGAAGGTGATTTTTTTATCTTTCAGCTCTGTCGAAAAGAGTGGCATTTATTTCTGAATAAGCATGCAAAGCATTGTGCTTTTACTATTCACATACCAATGCACTGATATTAAACAGTGCTGAACATTTTTCCCCCCTGCTGGAAGATTTAAATTCTAATTCTTTGCATCCTGCAAAGGAAACTGATCACTGAAGAATGGCAAGCCTAGACTTTCCTAGTCAAAGATGTAGTCAGTGATCAGATAAACAGGGAACTTGAATTATATGCATTAGTAAGGAAAGAAGGTGATTATTCAGCAACTGTATAGGTCGGCAACACTTAATTCTAGTTAGAACAACACGTGTGGCCTGGGTTCTTAGCCATGACCACAGTTAGACCATGAGTGTGTTGTTCTGTTGCAAAATAGCTTTGATTCCATCCATAGTCTCTCCCCCACAAATTTGCCATTGGCTACAGTGAGAGCACAGTTGCAAACAGTACCAAAACTTATCATGATCAATGGATGGTGAACATAAGGAGAAAGCAAAGAAAAGGGTGGAGATGGAGATAAAGAGGGAGAAGGAAGGGGGGAAAGGGAGGGAGGGAGGGAGGGAGGGAGGGAGGGAAGGAGGCAAGGGAGGGTGGGTGGGTGGGTGAGAGGAAGGAAGAGAAGGAGGAGGGAGGGGGGAAGGAAGGAAAGAAGAGGAGGGGGAGGGGGGAGGAGAGGAAGAGGAGGAGGAGGAAGAAGAGAAGAAGAAGGAGGAGGAGGAGGAGGAGGAGGAGAAGGAGAAGGAGAAGAAGAAGAAGAAGAAGAAGAAGAAGAAGAAGAAGAAGAAGAAGAAGAAGAAGAAGAAGAAGAAGAAGAAGAAGAAGAAGAAGAAGAAGAAGAAGAAGAAGAAAAAGAAGAAGTAGAAGAAGAAGAATATATTTCCTATCATTATACCTTTGCTTCCAGGTACTTGAGACATGTTCAATCCCAAGTACCAAAAGTGGATGGACAGTCCTTGAATATTATCCCTGATGTTTGACAGGAAAGAGAAAAACCACCTGCTCCTCTAAGGAGTCCCAACATGCTTTGCATGAATCCTGCTGAGTATGTGCAAATCCTTTGACCCAATGGTTTTCCTACACTATAAGCATCTGCTTGACTAGCCAGAAGCAAATCACGTCACATTTAATTGAACTTCCAGGGAGGTGTGCCTGAGACTGTCGTTCCTATATATTTACCAATTACCCAAACTTTCCAAAAGGAGAAGCATAATATTATATCAGGATCCCAGGAAATTAAACAGCAATGGTAGATACTTTACAGTACCTAGAGGAAATATGTTTGAAAGAGGCATCTGCAGTCTCATCTTGGTCCTGAGGAAGGACATATGTTTGCAGAGAAGGCTCAATATGATTCCTCTAGATTTACGCCAGAAGGGAAAACAAAGAATGTGTCGAAAGTGTTGGCAGTTTATTTGTTGTCGTTGACCATTCTTATCACTTTTAACAACCCTGATTTTGGATTGCTTTTGTACAAAAATTTCCAAGGCCTTTTCCTCCTGTAAAAATATATGCTCCGTACAGATGGCTCCAGCCATAAAACACCGCGTTATGTCAAGTCATTGGAGTTACCAACACAGCCTTCAGTGCTTCACTTTGTACATTTTGTCCTGGTTGTCGCCATTTATTTATACAATGAAATTCCCAGCGACTTTATGAAATATTGATATGGGAGAGAAGAGAGCAACAGGCAGCCACTGCAGGTGCTTGCATGCACTATGCCATTGCAAATCGCTGATCTAAAAAATTAATAATGGCCCAGTGGAAGGGCAGTCATGGAGAGAAAAGGATGGAGATTATTTGAACACTTAAACACAAAGAAACACACAGACACACAGTCACAACCCATGCGGTCTATCTCTCTTGTGGATTCAACTTCTCTGATTGAAGCTACCAAGAGCCAGTTTGGTCTAGAACAGGGGTGTCAAAACACAAGGCCCACAGGCTGAATCCAGACCATGGGATGCTTAGATCTGGCCCACAGGGAAAAAGCAAAGGACCAGCCCGCAGTGCCTCTGCTGGTGAAAACAGCCACAGGCAGCCCTCCTGAGCTCCATTTTCATGGCAGAGGGTTACAGGATGCTGTCGCAGCCAGAAATGGAGCTTGGGAGCCTGTTTTTACTGGCAGAGCACTTGGACCTCCACAGACACCCCACAACATACATTGATGTCGAGGTGCCCCCCCCCTCCAATCACACCCACCTCAGCCCCCCCGAGGTCAAAGATAATCCTGATGCAGCCCTCAATGAAATTGAGTTTGACACACCTGATCTAGACGTTAACACACCAAACTAGAAATCAGGAGTTTGTGCGTTCTAGTTGCACCTTAATCATGAAAGACAATTGACTGACTTTGGGCCAATCACCAGAAGACTGTGAGTTCTAGTCTCATTTTAGGCATAAAAACCAGCAGGATGATTTTGGGTGGTGAGTTCTAGTCCTATTTCAGGCATGAAAGGCAGCTGGGTGACTTTGAACTAATATCTCTCCCGCCCTCCACCCACCTCTCTCTCTTAGCCTAACTCTCCTCACAAGGTGGCTGTTGTGGGGAAAATAGGAGGAGGAAGGAGTATTAGGTATGTTCGCTGCCTTGAACTATTTATAAAAATAATTAAAGATGGGATAGAAAGAAGAGAGAGAGAGAGAAAGAGAGAGATAGAAGTTAGTGGGAGAAAGAAAAAGAATGAAAGAGAAAAAGAGGGAAAGAAAGAAAGATTAGATAGATAAATAGATAGATAGGTAGGTAGGTAGGTAGTATAGATAAGATAGAGAGATATAAATCGATCCACAGATCAATGGATCGATTTGATTCTATTCACTCTGAATTCTCTTTTGTTACTATACAGTTGTAATTTTATTCCAGAGTTGTCTATTTTCACCATCTAGGGTTCCCCCAATTATTCACCTTCAACTTTGTTTTTGAATTGGATTTAATGGCAATTCTAGTTAAATCAGATCTACTCACACCCCCTTTTCTCTTTCAGATAAAGATTTCTGAAATTACTAAAGTTCTTTGGGAAATTCTTACCTAGACTTTTTTTCCCCTCTGGAAAGAGATATTCCATGGACATCAAGTGGAGAAATCCAGTTAATTAAAAGTGGAGAAATCCAGTTAATTATCTAACATTTTACATAGCATCTTTTTAGATTCAAAAACTTGACCCTTTCCATTATGTGTGTTTTCTCCTATGCTTTTTTCCTAACAAGTAGAAAGAGTCGAGGAAAGGATTAATTATTCATCCCAACTCCTTTTTTCTCCTAACTTACTCGGGTGTGCTTTGCTTGCTGACATTGTTTAAAGCCAAAATATATACAAAAACAAATCAGGAATCCTGTTACACTGAAGCTAATGTGATCCTATTTGTTGAGTGGCTAAAAAGCACAGAATAATTCCCTTAAGCGGCATAATTAAGCTGGAAGAGAGATAATTCTCATCTTTCCACTAATAATATTGGTGTCAAAATTGAACAACATACTCATTATCTCATACAGCAGGTTGAAACCCAAAATTTGGATCCCCATGAACCAATATTTTCTTTTAACTGGATTTTTGGAATTTATCACTCTCTCTCTTCTTCCCCTCCCTCCCTTCCTTCCTAGAGAGAAAGACAAACAATCTACCTTTTAAAATAAACTTAAAATATGGAACAAAACTGCAATTTTGAATTAAATCTTAGATCAGGCTTAAAGCTTTTACATATAAAATCCATTTAAATGACCCTTCAAAATGGAAGGAAAATTCTGTAGCTTCATTTGTGCAAATCATATAACCTAGTTCTTCTCTATAGGACAGATGAGGTCTAACATTCAAATTGAAGTGAGAGCAATTAGCCAGAAGACCAGTTTGCCTCCAGAAGTTGGGGGTGCTCCAACACTGGAGGTTTTTAAGAAGAGATTGGACAACCATTTATCCAGAACGGCATAGTTGAGCAGGAGGTTGGACTAGAAAACCTCCAAGATTCCTTCTGATTCTGTTACTCTGTTACTCTGTTATAAAACCAGTTCCACGTTTTTCAATGCAATCAACAGAGCCCCTTTGTGATGACCCTTCTTTTCTGTTTCTATTTTCCTAGAAACAGGCTATTTTGTGATGTGCCTTTCATACAAACACACAAAGATTAAAAGAAAACTGGGGGAGGGTTAACCTATTTTTTCTGTTTATTGACATTTTTGGCTAAATTGTTGCCACACTCCACCCCACATTGTTCAATGGTCATAGTTGTCACAAACTTTCTGCAAACTTCTTAAGACCTGGTCGCTTTCCTAGGTCCTGAGCCTATGTAAGTTGGTGGTTGACCCTTTGGTTGTTTAGTTGTTGTGAACTTTTGCTTCTGGTCTATTTACTTCTTTTTTTTCCACACTTAGTTTCTTCTAATTTTTATCTGTAAGCTGTTCAGAGTTGCTACAGAACCAGGTGTCCTCAAAACTGAATGAGTCAACAACTCGACATAAGAGGGGGAGGAAGTAAAACAACAAAGAACATTCAAAGTGGGTCTAAATTCTGGAAGACCTGCAAGCAGCTGAGCCAAAAAAAATAAGAATAACCCATCTATTGGTCCAAGGAGACATTTGTCTGAAAAAAACGAGGCCTTCACAGGTTAGTTGCTAAGCATTACATTTCTCTTTACTTTTTTACCACTATATCCCTGGTCATATTTTTGACTCTGTTCAGTCTTTTTTCCCCCCTCCCAGAATGGAAAAGGTTGAGTTGTTGTTGCTAGGCAACTGGAAGACCCAATCCTAGCAACCTCTAGATGTATCTCAGAAGAAGAGCTGTTGTTAGAATTCAGTCCATTTTTGAAGCCGAAATATCGGAATATTGGCTCTGAAGTCCAACACATCTTTATACAATGTGTCATATTTAGCCTGTCTTTGGCTCTATCCCGGAGCAACTTCTCTCAGCAACAAACAAATTTCATTCAAGCAAAGCATTCAAATGCCCAGCAATCTGCTTGTAAGTATGATGAACATTGATAATAAAAAAAAAACAATAACTAACCATCAAACGTTTAAAAGCACAAGATATAAAAGGAAGAGAGAGAAAATCAGCATTGTAGCCTGAGTTGAAATGTGTTGTTTTCTTCTTTAGGAAATCTTTCTATAAATCATTTTTAAAAGGCCATTTTTCAAAAGGCCAGTTGAAAGTATATATTTTCCGAAAGGGCTAACCTCATTTCTTGCAGCAGCTATGATTCCATAGACTTTTTATTCTTTGCAATAAAGATCTGTCCTTTGTATCTGCCAATCATACTTTTCCCATTGCCCATGCAAAATTTGGCAAGGTTTGTGTGTCACAATAAGCCAACATTTTTCAGAATTCCATGCCCACCAAACATAGGCATGCCCACCAAACATAGATGGTTCCATCTGTAATTTGTTTACCATATCATCCAAACTAAACATGCTGGCTAACTCTTCTCAAAACAAGCTAGTTTAAGAAATTGATTGCTTTTGGGGATATCATGTTGTTGTTTTCCAAAAAAATAAGACCGGATCTTATATTAATTTTTGCTCCAAAAGATGTATTAGGACTTATTTTCTGGTTAGGTCTTATTTTGGGGGAAATACAGTATTAAATGGCTGTTAATCTTAACTGGGGCTTATTTTGGGGGTAAGGCTTATATAAAGAGCTTCCTGAAAAATCATGCAAGAACTTATTTTCCAGCTGTGTCTTATTTTCAGGGAAACACATATGCAGATGATGATCCTTCAGATGTTTGAGTTCCAGACCATGTGAGGTTTTAAAGGCAAACCAATGGGGCAGTGTGTATAGCTAAATTCCTAATTTTACCCAGTATGGCTGACAAATGCAATTCCATTTGTTATGCTATCACACAGTAAATGCTAATGGGTACCATCTTGATTATGGGGTCCTTGGTGCTCTCTGAGCTTTGTTGATTTCTTGCAGATGTTTCATTATCAAACTGACTAACACTATCAGTTCCAGCTCATCATCTAGCACTGAGGATGTTATCTACTTGGGTAATGAAATGTCTGCAAGAAAACCACCCAACTCAGAGAGCACCAAGGACTCCACAGTTCAACCCTGAGCTACAAATATTCTCTTCTATTGACACAATCTTGACTATTTTATATCCGGAATACTCCTTAAGGATCCAGTCCTTTGAAGTTTGAATTCAAAATGTGATTGGTCAACAATCACACATGGTATCTTCCCCTGTCCACTGTAGTTCTCTTATGCACTTAGTTATGTTGTCTTTGAACACAAAAGTAGTACTTTTTAAAAACTTTACAGACTGATTGCTACAACATCTCTGATTTATTTACTTACTTACATACTTACTTATTTATTTAACCTACCTATCTACCTACTTATTTACTTACCAACCTACTTACCATCTACCAACCTACCAACCAATCTATATATCTACTTACTTACCTATCTACCTATAAACCTACTCACTTACCAATCTACCTACTTACCAACTAACCAACCTACCTACTTACCTACCTATTTACTTACCTACCTACTTACTTATAAACATTTATTGGCCACCCATCTTACCACGAGGTAACTCTGTGCAGCTCACAATCATAAAAGATAAATATGAATGTACTAAAAACATAAATAAGTTAAACAGACCAAACATTTCAATCCAGTTAAAGATGGGGAGAGTGGGAGCAGGATAGGGTGGAGTCTGTTATTAATTGATCAAGCACCTCCATTGTGATCAGTGGTGGGATTTAAAAAAATTACTACCAGTTCTGTGGGCATGGCTTGGTGAGTGTTGCTTGGTGGGTGTGGCAGGGGAAGGATACTGCAAAATCCACATTCCCTCCCCATTCCTGGGGGAAGGACACTGCAAAATCTCCATTCCCTCCCCACCCCACTAACCTACTTTCCAGCTCTGTTCTCCTGTGCAGGCAACAAAAGAGACCCAGCCAATCAGCTGGGACTCGGGAGGCAGAGAATAGATGGAGGCAGGACCAGTCAGAGATGGGATTTGCTGGTTCTCCGAACTACTCAAAATTTCTGCTACCAGTTCGCAAGAACCGGTCAGAACCGGCTGAATGCCACCTCTGGTTTTGATGTTTCCCCGTTGAAATCCCAAGCCAATTGGAAGAGCCAAGTCTTTAGGGTCTTATATAGAAGGTCGGGAGGGTTAGGTCTGACTTCACACTGGGGAGGGGGAAATGTTCCAGAGGGCAGATGCAATGGCAGGATAGGCCTTTCTCCTGGAGAATGTATTAATGTATCCAGTCAATTTCAATTTAAACAAAGGTCTTTGGATCCCTAGTCAGCTATCTGTCTGTTTCTCATTTTTTTTTAATCTTCCTAATCAACTGCTCCTCTGTTTCTCTCAGCTGAAGGAGCATTTGTCTCCCTTATAGGTTTTTGCTATTATTATTAAATACTTAGTCAGTCTAGGAAATCAGGTTTGAAAATATGAAACAGTCTATCCATATAATTGTGATTATATAATAGTCAGGATAAAAAATGGGAGAAGGAAGGAAGAGAAAGTAAACATTGATCCTTTCCTGGCTGGAGGCATGTCTGACCCATAGAATGAAACATACATAGTCTTTTAAGGCCATCTACCAAAATTGTGGGCAAAGAAATGAGATGGAAAAAATACTTGGAATTCTTGTTCCCTCCCTCCCTCTTTCCCTCCCTCCCTCCTTCCTTCCATCCTTCCTTCCCTCCTTCCTTCCTTCCCTCATTCACTCCCTCCCTCCTTCTTTCCTTTCCTCCCTCCCTCCTTCCTTCCCTCACTCACTCTTTACTTCCTTCCTCCCCTCCCTTCCTCCCTCCCTCCCTCCCTCCTTCCTTCCTTCACTTCTTCCCTCCTTCCCTCCTTCCTTCCTTTGCAGATTTACTAATTAATGCTGATGAGCAATTTGTGAGCTGTCCTCCTTAAATATTTTGATTTTTAGCTGTCCTTTGAGTCCACTCTTTGATTTTCCAACTCCATCTGACATTAGCAAACGATCCTCTCTTTGCTTCTGTCTCCCAGAAGAAGAAGAAAAACCTTAAGAGCAATGTAGGGAAATAATTACAATGACAAACGTCATCCAAAATGTAGTTACAATTGAAAACTATTATTTCCTTTATAAAGGAATATATATATATATATCCCCTTCACTATGACTTGGTAAATGCATTCATCGGGGCCCTATAAGTTTTTTTTTAACTTTATGGTTCCCAGCCTCAAGAGTTTTTTCATTCAATCATTTGCAGATTTCTGTCCGTTGGTTGGATAAAAAACTTTTAATGATCAATGCAAAAAGAAGGCAATTATCTGTGTTCTGCTTTACTTCTACCTCACCGGTCTTCTGCTAAAGAGGTCACAGATGGAGCAATTGTGTTTTAATAAAGGAAATTGATTTGCTTTCTCCCACACTTTCTTCTTTTTTTTAACAAATACAAACATTCTGTAGATTTTCAATGATTTATATCCACAATTTGCAAAATTATTTGTCTATTGATTTGGTTCAGCTTTGTTTGCATGGAAGAGTGTATGTGCAAACACACACAATTTACTCAGGACGAATGTAACTGCTTTTTCTGCAAAAAAGAGAGAGAGAGAGAGAGAGAGAGACCTTTTTGTTGTTTCTTTCCAATTGTTGCCATTTTACAATGGCAATGAACAAAACTGAGTACAGGAACTTATTGCTGTGGAATAATAAAGGTTTGTACCATCAGTTCAAGAATATAAATCCAACAAGGTTACAGAATAAGAGAGCTGGTGGACTTTGGAGGTCTTTTAATCCAACCCCCCTGCTGAAGTAGGAAATCCTATTTCATTTTAGACAAATAGTTATCCAGTCTCTTCTTAAAAACCTCCAGTGTTGGAGTATCCACAACTTCTGGTGGCAAGCTGTTCCACTGATTAATTGCTCTCCCTGTCAGGAAATTCCTCCTTGGTTCTAGGTTGCTTCTCTCCTTGATTAGTTTCCATCCATTGTCTGTAGAGATTCTCAGTCATCCTGGTTATGTTTGTCTCAAAGGTGCTTCTTCAGGAAGCACCTTTGAGTTCTTCAACTGGACTTTCTTGTTTTTTATTTGTTTTGAAGACATTTCACTTCTCATCCAAGAAGATTCTTCCACTCTGACAGGATAGTCCTCCCATTCCCCATTATCCTGTCAGAGCGGAAGAAGCTTCTTGGATGAGAAGCGAAATATCTTCAAAACAAAAATCAAAAACTCCAGTTGCCTCCTGAAAAAGCCCCTTTGGGATTTCCATCCATTATTTCTTGTCCTGCCTTGGTGCTTTAGAGAATAGATTGATGTTTTGTGGCAGCCCCTGAGATATAGGAACCCTATTATCATGTCACCCTTAGTCCTACTTTTCATTAAAACAGACATACCTAATTCCAGCAACCATTCTTTATATGTTTTAACTTCCAGTCCCCTAATTATCTTTGATGCTTTTCTCTAAGTTTGAGCTTCCTGCATGGACAGCCCATATTCCATAACTAATTTGATCGGAAAGCTTTAATACTTTCAATCCAAATCTGCAGAACTGAAAGATGAGTCAAAAAGAGGGCTGTGAAAATATATCTACAGACCCCACACATCCCACACATAAACTGTTTCAATTCTTTCCCTCAAAACGACAGTATAAAGCACTGTACACCAGACATTTTTTTTCCGAATTCCAGCACTCTGCTAAACAAATAATTCCCACAACACTGTCCAACTATTTATTAAGTCTGTATTACTATTACTCTTCCCATCCTTCCTTTCACCCATCTCCTCCCATTCATGACTGTATGACTGTAACTTTGTCGCTTGTATCCTTACGATTTATATTGACTGTTTCCTAGTATGATTTGATTGCTTATTGTACCCTATGACTATTGTTAAGTGTTGTACCTGATGGTTCTTGACTGTTGACAAATGTCTCTTTTCTTTTACGTACACTGAGAGCATTTGCACCAAAACAAATTCCTTGTGTGTCCAATCACACTTGGCCAACAAAGAATTCTAATTCTAATTTGTTAAAAATACAATGCATCACATTATTTCAGTATTTTGAGCATTCCCTTCCCCTTCACTTCTGTTTACTGCTTCTTTGTCTTCACTGGACCAGAACATTGAAAGAAAATATTACACTGACATATGATACTGGGAAAAAAAAGAAAATAGGGGTTGAGGTGTTGTTCCTTGGCTTCTTGATTCTATTTTTAAAAAAATGTGTGCCTTCGTGTTTTGCTTTAGAATTCCTACATGCAGATGAGAATGGTACAATGCTGGATAATTAAATAAGAAACCATAATGTTATGCCCATGCATGCTTGAAAGAACCCCCTCTTTCTTTCCCTTTCGTATAAAATAAATATGAATTAAAAGAAAATATTTGTAGCTTTGGGTCCTTGTGCTCTCCTAGTTTGGTAATGAAATGTCTGCAAGAAAACCACCAAGCCCAGAGAACACCAAGGACCCCTCAAACATAAATTATTTGACAGACCTTTTGGGTGGACAAATTGGATAAAGCCCCTTCAAATATGCCAGTAGGTTTGGCCAAGGATGATTAATGCTGGACATTATGATTCAATGTTAACTTCAAAACCACAAGTTTCCCAACCCTGAGATTAAGGTTGCATCTAAACACTTAAAATGGACATGAAGAACATCTCCAGATTATGGACTGCTGCATCCTAGTTAAAAATCTGCAGTAGGTGGCAATGGTAGCATTTTAGACAATATCACCCTCTTTGATGAGAATACAAGAGATTCTATGTTATCTCTTTTTTATTATTATTATTATTACACTTTTATACCACCCCTTCTCCCCAAAAAGGGACTCGTGTACAGCCAAGATAAAACGACATAAATAGTAAAAAATTTAAAAGAGATTTAAAAGAAATTAAACTAGTGGCTGGAATGATATTATAAAAGCAGGGTAAAAAAGGTAAAAAAGTTAAAAATTTCAAAAATTTAAAACCCTAGTAATTAATACTAGGCCAGACTGGCCTGTTGGAAAAGGTGGGTCTTTAATGCGCGCCGGAAGGTCTGCAGGTCAGTGATGGCTCGCATCTCCAGGGGTAATTCATTCCAGAGGGAGGGAGCCCCCGCAGAGAAGGCCCGCACCCTCGGGGCTGCCAGCCGGCATCGTCCAGCTGACGGCACCCCAAGGAGGCCCACCCTGTGGGAGCGCACTGGCCAGCGGGAAGCCGATGGTGGCAGCAGGAGGTCCCGTAAGTACCCGTTTTGCAGGAACTGCACAGGTTGCCAATCTGTTTCCAGGTACAATCTAAGGTACTTATCACCTTTAAAATCCTACACAGCCTAGGGCCAGGTTATTTGAAGCACTGAATTTCTCCCTATTACCAACAAACCAGGACAGGAAGATAGAGTATGCTGTGGGTCCTGGGCATGGCTAGTCTAGTAAAGAGAAGGACCAAGGGATGCATGATAGCAGTTTTCCAATATCTGAGGGGCTGCCACAAAGAGGAGGGGATTAAGCTACTTTTCAAGGCACCCAAAGGCCAGACAAGGAATAATCAATGGAAACTGAACAAGGAGAGATTCAACCTAGAAATAAGGATAAATTTTCTGACAGTGACAACAATCAACCAATGGAACAGAAGTTGCCTTCAGAAGTTGTGGGAGCTTCATCACTGGAAGCTTTCAAGAAGAGACTGGACTGCCATCTGTCAGAAATGGTGTAGGGTCCTGCTTGAGCAGGGGGTTGGACTAGATAAGCTACAAGGTCCCTTCCAACTCTGTTAATATGTATTTGTATCCTAATTCCTAATCATTTGGTGACACTGTGAAAATGGGCCTTCTCAGTGGCGGCCCCTTTATGAAACATCATTCCCTCCCGAGACATGAATGGTCGCCACTCTATCACTTTTCCAAAAGGCCCTGAAGATATGGTCTTGTCATGGCCCTGGGGACCACATATGCAGATGGAACCAATCAAGCAGCTGATGTGATTGTGTTGTTATTGCATAGATGTGTGGGGTTGAGGGGTCATGGATTCTTATGCTGTGGGTTTTTAATGTTGCAAGCCACCTGGAAACGTGTGTAAAAGTTGAGTGTCCCTATAAATTGGTTTAATAAAATAAATAAATACTTTTTCCCCCCTCTGTTTGCAGGTGAAATATGTACATAATAACATGCTGTTAAATTACAAATCCATTAATGGGATGTTGTTGTTGCTGTTGTTTTTATTTAGCAGCCAAACAGTGCTGCTCTTTCAAAGGCGAGACTAGTTCATGAACTTTCAGCCTGTTCCGCTCTGGCAATTCCTGTCTAACCCATAAGAATCCCAGAAATTGGATTGGTAATGGGATCAGGATCTTTTCACCTCCAGACCAGCCTCACAGAAATTCAGCTCATGTTAGGCAATGTGAAAACATTCCTAGTATGGCATCTCTTGTGTCACATAAGATGAGTTGGCACATTCGCTGCATAGGAGGAAGAAGGAAGAGTTGCAGAGGACAGGTTGAGGAGGATCTAAATGGATACAGGAGCTGAGAGCATCAAATGAATTTCACCGTAGAAGGTTGAAAGCACTTAAGGCACCAGGCACAGCAGGAGACAGTGAGTTCTAGTCCTGCCTTAGATATGAAAGCAGGTTTGGTGACTTTGGGCCAGCAGAAGACTGTGAGTTCTAGTCCTGCCTTAAGCATGAAATCTGGTTAGGTTGCTATGGCAATGCTACCGTGTTGAAGGAAGGCAGCAAGAATGCAAAATTTTGTTCTGCTGAGAGCATATTTCTTGAATTCTTAACTTTTGAGAAATAAAAAATGTATCCAATTTTTCAACTCTTTTGATAACAAATCTATTCAAGAATATTGTGGTGTGTGTGGATGAATGCAATACAATGTTTAGGAAAGCCACAAAAGTTGCTAGATCCTGCTTGGTCCCTAAGCTAGCAAACGAACATTATTTAAGGGTATAAAATATGCAAAGTATCTCAGGAATCTCACAACCATCTATCTGTATTGGAGAATGCATGGGAATTTGTAGTGGCAATGCAGAAGACCGTTACTACTTTGAGTTTAGTGACATATTTCAATTTCTCCCTCATATTTAGAAAAGTCTAGAAGTTTAGAGCTCATTCTGAGCTAATCTGCTTGCTCTCCTGCTTGTTGAACAAAGAAAAAGATGCAAGGAATCAGAATAACAGAATAACAGAGCTGGAAGGGACCTTGTAGGTCATCTAATCCAACCCCCGGCCCAAGCAGAAGACCCTACACCATTTCTGACAGGTGACAGTCCGATCTCTTCTTGAAAGCTTCCAGTGATGAAGCTCCCACAACTTCTGAAGGCAACTTCTGTTCCATTGATTGATTGCTCTCACGGTCACAAAATTTCTCCTTAGGTTGAATATCTCCTTATTCAGGTTCCATCCATTATTCCTTGTCTGGCCTTTGGGTGCCTTGAAAAGTAGCTTGACTCCTTCCTCTTTGTGACCGCTTCCGAGGGCAAGCTGTTCCATTGGTTGATTGTTCTCACTGTCAGAAAGTTTCTCCTTATTTCCAGGTTAAATCTCTCCTTGTTCAGTTTCCATTCATTATTCCTTGTCTGGCCTACAGGCCCTTTAGAAAATAGCTTGACCCCTTCCTCCCTGTGGCAGCCCCTCAAATATTGGAAGGCTGTTACCATGTCTCCCCTGATCCTTTTCTTCACTAGACTAGCCATGCCCAGTTCCCCAACCGTTCATCATACGTTTTAGCCTCCAGTCCCCTAATCATCTTGGTTGCTCTTCTCTGTACTTTTTCTAGAGTCTCAGTATCTTTTTTATAGTGTGGTGACCAAAACTAGGTGGAGTATTCTAGCTGTGGTCTTACTAAGGTTTTATAGAGTGGTATTAGTACATCACATGATTTTGATTGAATCCCTATATTAATGCAATTTAGGATTGCATTGGCTTTTTTGGCTGTCACTGCACATTGCTGACTCATATTTAATAGATTGTCCACTAAGACTCCAATATCCTTTTCATAGTTACTGCTATTAACCCTGGTTTCTCCCAATCTATATGTGTACTTTTGGTTTTTCTCATGTAAGATTTTACTTTTTTAAATCCTTACATAGCTGCAAAGCATTTCTTACTGTGAAAGTCTCAGACTTTCAATTCCCATACCAGAGTCATGCGCCATCCAGTCAAGATCATGTCTTTTAGTCTACTGACCATGGTAGGGCCATTAAGTCACAGTGCCAGGATTTGATAAAAACCTTTGAAATAGTTGTTGCTTTTGTTGATTGGGAGCTTCTGCACAAAACCTAGCATTAGGTACTGTGGAAACTAGCTGCCCTTGGAGTATCTCTGCTATCTTTATCAAGGAGTCCCTGACAGCTTGTAAGAGATTTGTGTATCATCTTGCTTACTATGCATAGTTTTTATGTTATCCTTTTAAACCTATTTGCTTGAGTTAATAATAAAGCTTTATTTACTGCTATGCTTATTGACTCTGGATCCCAAAGAACCAATTGTCTGGGCATTTGATCAGTGCCCTGGCCCTTGCCAAAACAGAATTCTAGAGACTTTGGGATTGTAAGCCTTCTCCTGGATCTCTTCTCCATCCATATGATTTGATACATTAGCATCACCTCTATAGCAGAGTGCAACCCTCCCAGGATATGGTGATACATCTAGCTGTGCAGTAAAACCAAGATTATAGTTCTCTACAGTAAGAAGGAGGCTCAGTGGTTAAAGACTTGTCAGCTAGAAAGTTGATAGCCAAAGTTTGAGACCCGAGCACCGCACAATGGGGTGAGTTCCTATTCTGGCCCCAGCTCCTGCCCACATGGCAGTTTGAAAGCATGCAAATGCAAGTACTTTAATAGGTTCCAGAGGTGGTGTTCAGCAGGTTCTGACCAGTTCTGGAGAACCGGTAGCAGAAATTTTGAGTAGTTCTGGAGAACTGGCAAATACCACCTCTGACTGGCTCCATCTATTCTCTGCCTCCCGAGTCCCAGCTGATCGGCTGAGTCATCTTTGGTTGCCCTGCACAGGAGAACAGAGCTGGAAAGCAGATTAATGGGGTTGGGAGGGAATAGAGATTTTGCAGTATCCTTCCCCTGCCATGCCCAACAAGCCATGCCCACAGAACCAGTAATAAAAAAATTTTTAAATCCCAATGCTGATAGGTACCACTTCAGTGGGAAGATAGCAGCATTCCATGTGTCTTTGGTGTGTAGTCATGCTGACCACACAACCACAGAAAATGTCTTTGGACAACATTGGCTACCTTGGCCAAGAAATGGAAATGAGCTGTGCATCCTAGAGTCGGACACGACTAGACAGGGAAATCTTTACCTTTACAATAAAAAAATAAATTCACAAATGTCTTCTGACCATCTAATATTTTTAGATGGCTTGACCTTAGTCACTTCCTCCACCTACATGTTTTAGCAAGATTCCAGATGCATGACAAGACTCTGTTCCTGCTATTGAGGAATTCAATCTCTTTGGTCTCTGTCTTTGGGCAAGGATAAT
Organism: Bungarus multicinctus; assembly: GCA_023653725.1. Lineage (NCBI taxonomy): Eukaryota > Metazoa > Chordata > Lepidosauria > Squamata > Elapidae > Bungarus > Bungarus multicinctus. Next base: position 19,043,698 of record CM042837.1, on the reverse strand, counting down.
GATACTCTTTAGTATGCTTTGAGTAAAGTCCTAAATACAAAAGAAAGGTTGGGGGTCAGTTAAGCAAATCTGTCTTAGCCTCCCCACTGATCTACTTCACCCAAGATGCACATTGCATGGAGATCACTTAATGCCATTATTCTCATGCACACTAGGCTAATCTACATACCTCTCTCATTGCCGTACAATACCTACAACAATCTGTTGAGCTAATTTGTTAAACAGCTTTGTTCTCCCTGGGGAACAGAGGTTGTTGGTCACAGAAGATTGATTCAGCTCTTGGTGAATCAACATTAATGAAAATCTACTCCGCTTAATGAATGGGAATTTTCTTTGCTGATATGTATGTGTGACAGGCCATAAAAAAAAGAAAGCAAACAAAAATAAATGTTAGATGACTGCATCAGTAAGCTTTTCACTTGCTCCTTTATTTGGTCCTCTAAAAAAGAGAAGTTATAGCAAGAAATGCTGAAACAACCAGTGAGATTCAAGCAGTGGGTTATTTATAGGTTTTTAAAGTGCTATCCCTGGCTTTCTCTAAGCTAAGGAGGGAAATCTGAAAAAAAAATTGACTGCCATGTATTTCTTTGGGATTTTTTTTTAATTCTTATTCCAGTGTCCTTGAAACTCAAGTTCATTCAAATTTTGAAAACACTTTCAACTTTTGTACTTGCCAAGCAAACACTTGAACAAAGAACAAAGAAGCATTTACTGCTCCACAGTAGACATCCTTCTGGAGACATTGTCACCCTGCAAGTAAAAGAACAAGATTTCAAAAAAATTGTTTATCTATTTATTTATTTATTCCTCTGCCCACTTGCAAGCTAACAGAGCGCTGGAAATATCAGAACTATGTAGAAGAATGATTTAAAAAACAACAGAGCCATAGCACCAATGGCGATAAGATGCATACTCCATTCTAAGGCAGGTTCAGATAGCATCCTGCATCAGTGCCAGAGGGAAGAATCAGATCTTCAAGGTCTTCTTAATGATTTAGAGTCAAGGCATTTTCAAATCTAGGCTGTATTTTATGAAACAACCTGTCCCAACCACCACATCACTTATACGTGTTTCCTATGTTGTAGTGCAGAACTGTTGTGGGTTTTTCCCCATGATAAAGATCTGAAGGAACTTCATGAGATGAAAGACCCATGATTGCAAAGGTTACATTAGAAGATAAGGAAATCAATACACAGCAAGTAATATCTAAAAACCAACTTTCCTTCATCATCATAGTCCTGTCCAAGAAGGGCTGTAAAAATGTCCTTCATGTCAGGACAGGTCAAAGAAGAGAGAACAATCCTAATGTTGTTAAGATTTTATAGGCCATCACCAGCATTTTACAGGTTATAGATAATAAATGATGTATCTATTCCATAAAAAATAGCCCTGAGGTTGCATCAGGTAAAGAGTCCAACGAGAAGATAAAATGCTATCTTTTACCCTGTCTAATCTAGAAGACTTCCAAAGATGTGTAGATCTTCAATCTGTTTATGGGAGAATATAAATGTGACAGGGAACAAGTTATAATTGTAGTGTTATAGCCCTTTGGTGTTTTTTCTTCTGATATTCCTGAACTTTTTGACTTTTAAGAGAAAATCTACAGAGATCTATTTGCTTTCATTTGGAGCTGCCTGGAAGCCTCCTGCATCTTTTTCCATAACTATATTAGAGAGTGAGTAGATTGTGTGTTGTGGTAACCTAGTGGTGAAGGTACTTAACCTCCAGAGGTGGTATTCAGCAGGTTCTGATCAGTTCTGGAGAACCGGTAGCGGAAATTTTGAGTAGTTTGGAGAACCGGCAAATACCACCTCTGACTGGCCCCGCCCCCATCTATTCTCTGCCTCCTGAGTCCCAGCTGATCAGCTGGGTCTTCTTTGGTTGCCCTGCACAAGAGAACAGAGCTGGAAAGCAGCTAGTTGGATGGGGAGGGAATGGGATTTTGCAGTATCCTTCCCCTGCCATGCCCACCAAGCCTTGCCCACCAAGCCATGCCCAGAGAACCGGTGGTAAAAAAAAAAATATTAATCCCACCACTGCTTGCCTCCCATTCAGAAGGTTGAGGATTCAATCCTAGATAGCGGCAGGTGTTACTCTCTCAGGGTGCAAAGAAAAAAATGTCTGCTGTGAACTCCATGTAGGCATCAGGAAGGGCATCCAGCCAGTTGACGCTGAGCTCTATCCAGTCGTCCTGACTCTACAGTGAATTTAGGGATTGCAGGGTCATAAACAGGGAGGTTTTTTTTTTTTTTTAAATTAGAGACTTATTAGACAAAATGTTGCATTTGGAAAACAGGACACAGTGTGTCTCCATGGCATTTCCTATTTTAAACCTTCATAAGAAAAAAAACTTTTTTGCCCAAAGTAGATTAAGTTTAAATTTATTGCCTCCCTTCCCTTCACTAACAATAGCTCGGTTCACAATTCAAGCACTTTTCTTGGAGAAGTCTGTAGATATTCTCAGTCATCCAGATCATGGTTGTCCCAAAGGTGCTTTTTCAGGAGGCAACTGGACTTTCTTGTTTTTTCTTTTGAAGATGTTTCACTTCTCACCCAAGAAGCTTCTTCAGTTCTGACAGAATAGTGGGGAATGGAAGGATTTATACACCTTGCAAATAGCTGGTCATTTGCATCCTTTTAGAGGGTCGTTGAAGCACTTGGAGGTTTCTCTGTGTCCCCAGGATCACCTAAGTAGCGCTACCGGTTCCTGTAGTCCGCATTTTTTCCCCACTGGAAATCCCTTCCTACTCCCACACCATTCAAAGGGTGTTCATCCCAGATTGTATAGCTAAAAGTCTGTAGAGATTCTCAGTCATCCAGGTCATGGTTGTCCCAAAGGTGCTTTTTTACAGGAGACCACTGGACTTCCTTTGTTTTTTCTGTTGAAGTTTTCTTGGGGAAATTTGGGGGGACCACAAAAGAAAAGAAACCGATCTGATTTCATTAGGATTCTTCTGGAGCAGCGTGTTTCACTGATGTATGCATTTTGCGCTCCTATGCGCTTGCAAAATGCCACATGAAAAGGGGCCATTTGCATACTGCTCTCCATTTTTCCCCTTCTTTGGTTTTATCAATGCCCACATGATCCTCGGCAATGCAAATGAGAGGACAGATGCAAACGATCTGAAGCCTGAAGCGAATCGTGCATATACTCTGATCCCAGAATTACTTAGCAATGCTGGTTGTTAAACTGGAATTCTGAAAATGTGTGATACGGAGCATGGCAATTTGTAGAGAAAAGAGTCTTTTAAAAAAAAACAAAAAAAAAGTAGGGAAAATCATCCTCCCATCACTAATTCATGTTCGTCCTCGACTCAGCATTTTGACAAATAGTTGCCATTTAGACGAATAGGAACGGCAGACTTCTTAGAACCCGAAAATATGTGCCGCTGTGTGTTATTGTTTTCATTATCATAATAAGTATCTGTGCGTATGTGTTAAGGATGGGTGAATACTGGATGTCAATTTCTTCCTCTTTTTCATTTCCTCCCCCCCGCCCCTCTTGTATTCACATTGCTACATGCTACTTCTGGGTCACTTTGAAGCAAAATGACGCACAAATTAAAGGCAGCAGGCTGAAGAATGGAAAAACGAGAAACCAAGAAAAAGAAGCATTGTCTTCTTCTGTGCGCCTACCAACGATGGTTAATGTTGGTTATTGATTTGTTCAATTGAACTTGCACTGTGTCTCCATACAGGGATCCTTTATGGAATCTGAGAAAGGAGACTATACTAAGTCCCTATCAAAAAGAGAGGAGAGAGAAGAGAAATATATCACATGGATTGAAAAGAAAGAGTAGGGGTAACATGATAGCAGTGTTCCAATATTTGAGGGGCTGCCACAAAGAAGAGGGAGTTAACCTATTCTCAAAGGCATTTGAAGCAAGGACAAGAAGCAATAGATGGAAACTAATCAAGGAGAGAACCAACCTAAGGAGGAATTTCCTCACAGTTAGAACAATTAATCAGTGGAACAACTTCAGAGGTGGTATTCAGCAGGTTCCGACCAGCTCTGGAGAACCGGTAGCGGAAATTTTGAGTAGTTTGGAGAATCGGCCAATCCCACCTCTGACTGGCCCCACCCCCATCTATTCTCTGCTTCCCAAGTCTCAGCTGATAGGCTGGGTCTTCTTTTGTTGCCCTGCACAGGAGAACAGAGCTGGACAGCAGGTTAGTGGGGTGGGGAGAGAATGGGATTTTGCAGTATTCTTCCCCTGCCACGCTCACCAAACCACACTCACCAAGCCACACCCATAAAACCGGTAGTAAAAAAATTCTGAATCCTACCACTGAATGACTTCAGGGGTGGGTTTCTACCGGTTCTGTCCACCTCTGTAGAACCAGTAGCTCTGAAGAGCAGCAGACATAGAACCGGTTCTATGTCTACTGATGTTTTTGCTCAGCTGCCTGCCTGGGCTCTTACTGACCTTTATTTCCTGCTTTTTCAACTTCAGCTGCTATGCGAGGCACAGCTGCAGTTTAAAAAGCAGAAAAAAAGGGCTTTTTGAAAGGCTGCTTCTATGCACGCAGCTTGCTGATGACGATTTACAGGCGCGCGTAGGCAGCGTGCAGGGAAGCCCATTGTAAATCACCGAACCGGGAGTTAACTCTGTCGGATCCCACCCTGAATGACTTGCTTATAAAAGTTGTGGGTGTTCCAACATTGGAGGTTTTTAAGAAGAGGTTGGACAGCCCTTTGTCTGAAATGGTATAAGGTCTCCTGCTCTTATTCTGTTCTGTTCTGGTTGGATCATACTGCACTGTCTTCCTGCCTCAACTTGCACAGGTATGCATTCTCATCTTCAAAAATTCTCCAGATAGGATTGCCATGGCTGAGAGTTCTTGAGGTTGAAAATCTAAAGGGAGACACAGATATGAAGCTACAGTGCTGCTTTCTTGTTTGCAACATCATGCAAATGTATAAATTAAGATATTTATTTATTTATTTGTCAAACATGTACAAGATAACAAGTGTAGAAATGAACATAAACATGAACAAAGGAAGTAAATAGAGATAAATGGGGACAGTAAACACGCTGGTGCACTTATACATGCCCCCTTTAAGGACCTCTTAGGAATGGGATGAGGTCCAAGGTAGACAGTTTGAGGTTGAAGCTGCGAGGGGTTGAGGCTGTAACCATGGAGTTGGGTAGGCCCTTCCAAGCATTGACCACTCTGTGGCTGAAGTTGTATTTTCTGCAATCGAGTTTGGAGCGGTTTACCTTGGGTTTGTATCAGTTGTTTGCCGGTGTATGATTGTGGTTGAAGCTGAAGAAGCCATTGACAGGCAAGATGTTGTAGCAGACAATTTTGTGAACCATGTTTAGATCAGACCACAGGCGATGCAGTTCTAGATTGTCCAGGCCCAGAATTTCAAGCCTGGAGGCATAGGAAATTCTATTGTGAGTAGAAGAGTGGAGTATTTTTCTCAAGAAATACCTCTGAACCTTCTCAGTTGTGTTAATGTCCGATATATAGTGTGGGTGAGATATGTTTGCTTCTTCAACAAACCTTGGTAACGACAACCCAAGGCTTGATGCACAGTAGAAACACAGAGATTAATACTTCCAAATAAATACCTTAGCCCATATTGTTCTTCTAGTTCAGCTGAGACTATTCTCTGTAGACATTTTCCATGGTGATGACTGCTTTCAAGACAGCTTGTCTCTAATATTCTGGAAGATACGCCATCACTTTTGATCTTGCAATCCACTGTGAGACTTGTAAAGGAACCAATTTTATGGATACCACACTTGCCAGGATTGGTACTAAGGCTTTTTCCCTACAGTCTCCAAAATGCCATGCTTGGACATTTCCTTGTTCCTGTACAGGGAAAACAAAAAAAAAACAGTGATTCTACTGCAGCAGCAGTTACTTCTCTATCAATCCTGGAGATTGGATTTCTCTGTTTCTGCCTCCTATGTGCCACACCGTTTCCCCACCTTTTATTCTAAATCTGTTTAGCTATTTTGTCTCTTTAGTATTATTGTTGCATTTGAGAAGGCTGAAATATATACCATTGTGTTACTCCTTTGAGGTTCCCCCCCCCCCGTTGGTTTTTGTGAGGGGTGTGTATGTGTGTGTGTTTGTGTGTGTGTGTGTGTAGTGAATTCCTTTCATGTCCTTCCTTCTGTGAAGGTTCTTTTCTGTCTTTGTAGCCCAGTGCACAAAACAAGGGTACCAGCCTTCTCTTGCTGTTGTGTGATGCATATTCTAATCATCTTTCTTTCTTTCTTTTTATTGTTTTGTATTGTCTCTCAGATGTTGTGATGGCTTGCTAGCTTAATACACTTCTCTCCTTCCTCCTCCTCCTCCTTCTCCTCCTCCTCCTTTCAGAGAGCTGACTAAGTCAGATCATAATTCTTTCTTGTTTTTTCCAAGACTGGGAGCAAAGGAAGAATTTTTTAAAAATCACCTGTATTTTCCATCCTTTGTGAGAAACAAGAGAGGGAAGGAAAAAACCAAGCTGAGATTTCTTAAAATTCATATTTTTGCTTATTCCTAAGAAAGCATCAGGGATTTTCTCCCTTTGGTCATTTTTATCCTCCCAGGGGAAAAATATTCTACAAATATTTTCCCCTGGGTAGGAGTTGAGAATCTCCTCTTTTCCACTGGACCCTCAATTCTCCATAATGAAGATGGCTCCTGAGTCGATATCAAAAATACCAGCAGAAACAAGTTTCCTAGGAAAAAGAAAATAAGCCATAGAGGCCTCCACAATAAACCACATCAGCAAAGAATTACTGAAGAATTATTTCTGTGGTGAGCAGGGAGACATATTCCTGAAATGGTCTCCCCAATGCATAGAAAAGCTGGAGGATATCCAAGGGCCATCTGCACAGATTCCTCTCCCCCAAAAGAAGACATCTGCAGAATACTCCTATTTAGAAACCTTGACGTGTTCTGTGGGATTTGCTATTCCCTGAAATGTATGCAGGACTATGGCTTGAGGGCTTAACTACACATTACACTGATAGCAAAGCTGGCACTCAGGTACAAACTTGGTGAGGTGGGTTTTGGGTTTTTTTTGGTTTTTCATTTTTGATTTTTAACCAAGCTATGTCCAACCTTTTGGCTTGCCTGAGCTGCATTGAGTGAAGAGGAGCTGTCTTGGGATGCCTATAAGATATATAACAGGGGTGTCAAACTCAAGGCCCACAGGCCAGATGTGACCTATTGGGTGCTTAGATTTGGCCCACAGGGCCACCCTGGAAACAGTGAAGAACCGGCCTGAGATGCCTCTGCCAGAAAAAATGGAGCTCAGCCCTCCCAAACTCTGTTTTTTATGGCAGAGGGTTGCAGGAGCCCATTGCAGCTGAAAACGGAGCTTGGGAGCCCATTTTCATTTGCAGAACTCTCAGGCCACCACGGGTGCCCCCGACATGAGTGACATGAAGTTGGTCATGCCCACCCTGGTCACACTCACTTAGCCCCCCCCCAAGGTCAAACATAACCTGGATTCAGCCCTCAATAAAATCAAGTTTGACAACCCTGATATATAATATAGTAACTATCACTACAAGAAAAAAAAAATCACATAATAATGCTTAATCTTGTGGGGTCGCATAACTAGCTGCCCAGGGCTGTGGGTCAGGGATTGGACACACCTGGTTTAACTTAAACTGTACTGATGTAATTAATATCAAGACTGCAGAGACAGATGAAACGCAAATGAATCTTCAAACCAGGGTTTCATTCAGATAGCAATAGCACTTAGACTTATATACTGCTTTATAGTGCTTTGCAGCCCTCTCTAAGCGGTTTACAGAGTCAGCATTATGCCCACAACAATCTCGGTCCTCATTTTACCCAAATTGGAAGGATGGAAGGCTGAGTCACCCTTAAGCCAGTCAGAATTGAACTGCTGGCAGTTGGCAGTACTGCAGTACTGCAATACTGCATTCTAACCACTGAAAGGGAGGGAGAGAAGGAAGGAAGGAAGATAGCAATAGCACTTAGACTTATATATCACTTCACTATGCTTTGCCGCCCCCTCTAAGTGGTTTACAGAGTCAACCACCCCAACAATCTGGCTCCTCATTTGACCCACCTCGGAAGGATGGAAGGCTGAGGCAACCTTGAGGCTGGTGGGATTTGAACTGCCAAATTGCAGGCAGTCAGCAGAAGTAGCCTCCGGTTCTGCACTCTAACTACTGCGCCACCATGGCTCATAGATCATTCCTTTCTCCCCACCACACTCCCTTCATCCAGTGATTTCAAATGGTGAATCACATCAAAAACATCTAATCCTCCTACATTATTAATGCCAGCTGCTATATTATTAACAGGACCATTTTTAGTAGCTTTTCAGCTTGCCCTCCTCAAGCTCCAGAGTTCCCATAGCAAATGTCCAACTCCTATTCTACCTAAACAACCAGATGGGAGATGCCATCTAATTACCGGTGGTGGAGCTCCAACTGGCGATTATTTGGTTCCCTCTGCAATTTAGTGTTCTCAGGATGGCCATATTGCCTAGGCAGCTCCGTTTTTCAACAAAAGGGAATGGACTTTGCTGACCTCTCAGCTGCTGTCAGGCAGCATCTGCTGCCTGAGGTAACTACCTGGTTCTGCCAGCCTGGTAGAGTTGACCTTCATGATGATACATCAACCATTATTCTTCTTTTGGAAAGGAAGGAAGGAAGGAAGAATGTTCTCCCCTTTGCAGCTGCCCCATTTGCAAATTAGAAGGAGAGCAAGTTTTCAAGAATAAACTTTTTATCAAAATCTCAGTCACTCTGGGAAAGAGAGCCCAATCTGGTCTAGCTATCTGGTCTGAAATGGTGAGACAGGCATTTTCCCGAATTCCCATAATTTCCTGTACATTCTTCTTCTTATGCCCTGTCCATCATCAGACGTTGGCAATCACGTTAGTGATCCTATTTTTATCAACAGCCTCACAAAAAAGTACTGTTGAGTTTTGTCCAAACCAGTCCCTTAGATTTTGAAGCCATGATGTTCTTCTTCTGCCTGGACCTCATTTGCCTTCAGTGTTTCCCTGGAGGATTAAGTCAAGGATGTCGTATTTTTCCAGGTGTCACATCACATGTCTAAAGTATTCTAACTTTCACTTTTTAATGGTTTTGATGAGTTCTCTTGGCTTTCCCAGGCGGCTTATCACCTCCTCATTTCTGATTTTGTCAACCTGTACATTGCCAGTTGCAAATTGTGGAATATGCATTTCCATTACATCATCACCTGGTGCACATTATGAGCTGTGACCAAACTGGTACAAGGAACCATTTGCAGGTTTTATTGTGTGGAGCATAGGTGAATGGCTTCTGTTCCTTTACAATAGCTCCTTGAGATCCAACCACTAACATTTGGCTGCAAACTTACTGGATTTAGTTTCATCTGTTTGTTTTTCAAACTTAAGAGTGGATAGGGAAGCAGGATCCTTCTGGAAAACCAACTTTTCCATTCTAAACATCCTGTGAAATGCTTCCAAATGGCCTGAAATTGCACTGTCATTTTGTTGTCAACAGTTAGCAGCATAATTTGGCTCTTCTCTTCTCTTCTCTTCTCTTCTCTTCTCTTCTCTTCTCTTCTCTTCTCTTCTCTTCTCTTCTCTTCTCTTCTCTTCTCTTCTCTTCTCTTCTCTCTTCTCTTCTCTTCTCTTCTCTTCTCTTCTCTTCTCTTCTCTTCTCTTCTCTTCTCTTCTCTTCTCTTCTCTTCCCTTCCCTTCCCTTCATCTGGTTTTCTTCCTTCTTTCCTTCCTTCCTCCCTTCCCTCCCTTCCCTTCATCTGGTTTGTTTCCTTCTTTCCTTCCTCCTTTCCCTTCCATTATTATCCCATCCCATCCCATCCTATCCTATCTTATCCTATTCTCCTCAACCTGGGAAAGGAAGCACCTCAAAAGGGAGCAAAATATTAGATCAGAAGGCCAAATTTTAGCCTTGCCCTTTCACATATATTTCACACCTGGTACAGAAAGGCATAAACCAATATCTTTAGCACACCTTGTTACATGCAGATTACAAAAAAGCAACAACAGAGCATTGTTTTTTGTAAAAACAGCAACACTGAAATATGGTAAGGCAAGACAAGAGAAAGGTCAGGTTCCCCAACCAAGGGCTGGACCTCAAATGATGAAATCCCATCCGTACAGCAAATAAGCAACTTCCTGATAGCTGCTTTCTCCAAGTCTGTGTTGATGACCTGTCCTTCCTCCTTGTTTCCTCGGGGTTTCCTTCCGTGTAGTTCCATGTAAGCTGTCACATTTTCCCCAGAAGGAATGGCTGAGCTTATGGTTAAGGATTGTTGATTGAGGCTCTACTGACACATATAGGTCAAACCGAAACTGTGCACTGGAGAAAGTCCAGTTATTTGAATCTCCCAAAGGGGTTAATAACACTGACCTCGAGGTTAGGAGGCTAACTAAAAATGTTTGCCTGCACACCCCTTTGAACTGATTAGACTGCCCAACAGACAACCAACTCTCTATTCTTGATTTCAGTATCAAGCTAAAGTCAACCCATTCTTTGACTCCACAAAATGAATCCTTTTTCTACAAGAGTGCAGGGTTGATTGTTACTGGAATATTGACAATGCTTGGTTCTTTGTGCATAGCCTGGATGAGTGACATTAATGATTAAAATAACAGCCACCACCTAAGCTTAGAGACATGGAAGCTATTTATGTGTAGGGAATATTAGCAGGGATTGGAGTTGTTGTGTCTTGTTTATGGTGGCATTTAGTCTGGCTTTTGCTAGTTTTATCAGCAAAGAACAACTCTGGGCCACAAAGCCGTAACTGCGAGGCAAGAGACAGAAAGGAAATTGAACAGATAAAGCTGAACAGGACTTACACACATACACAAAAAGCAGTTTCAAATAAATAGCTGAGTTTGTCTGTACCCTGGGAAAGGCAGGTCTAAATTTGTTTTTGAAGTTGAGGGCTTGGCAAAATGCCTACTTGTCACTAAGTCCCATTTTATCTGGATTAGACAAGTAAGGGTCTATTTTTCTCCCCATTCTACCATCTTTATAATTCACAATCTTGGTGACATAGCCTCATTCCAGAGCATTGAAAAAAATGCAAAATGCCCAACATCAAGCTGCCTCATGGTAATTGAGCACTAAGAACAATCCCATCTTATCCATGAAGGCTAATTGGGTGGCTTTGGGCCAATCAGCAGGAGATGATGAGTTCTAGTCCCATCTTAGGTATGAAAACCAACTAGACCAATCACCAGGAGAAGGTGAGTTCTAGTCCTGACTTAGCCATGAAAGCCAGCTTGGCTACTTTAAGTCAATCACCAGGAGACAGTGAGTTCTAGTCCCACCTTAGGAATAAAAGCCAGCTGAGTGTTTTTGGGACAATCATTAGAAGACTGGGAATTATAGTCCCACCTTAAGCATGAATGTTAGTTGGGTGACTTTGAGACAGTCACCAGGAGATTGTAAATTCTAGTCCCACCTTAGCCATGAAAGCCAGATGAGTCACTTGGGGCAGTCTCTCTCTCTCTCTCTCTCTCTCTTTCTCTCTCCCTCTCTCTGTCCCCCCAACCCAATTCACAGAGATGTTCTGTTGTGGGGAAAATAGGAGGAGGGAAATATGTTGAGTATGTTCGCCATCTTAAGTTACTTGTAAAAATAGTAAAGATGGGATAAAGGTAAGGGTTTCCCTCGCACATAAGTGCTAGTCGTTTCTGGCTCTAGGGGGCGATGCTCATCTCCATTACAAAGCCGAAGACCCAGCACTGCCCAAAGATGTCTCCGTGGTCATGTGACCGGCATGACTAAACACCGAAGGCACATGGAATGCTGCTACCTTCCCACTAATAGTGGTCCCTATTTTTCTACTTGCATTTTTACATGCTTTCAAACTTCTCAGTTGGCAGAAGCTGGGACAAGTAATGGGAGCTCACTCCATTGCGCAGTTCTAGGGATTCGAACTGCCAAACTGCCGACCTTTCTGATCAACAAGCTCAGCAACTTAGCCACTGAGTCACTGCGTCCCCTAAAAAGGTGGGATACAAAGAAACAAATACACTCTAATATGGCATTGACATTGGAAATGTCAAGAGTGTACAGCCATGAATTTTTTTCCCAGCGCTGAAATCCTTTTCAGAATAATAACCAGTTATAATTTTGGATATGGGAGAAGAGAGAGGTTATTAAATATGTTAGGGTTAGAGTAACTAATGTAATTTAAATTTAATCAAAGGCCCTTTTTGTTCCTCTTTGTTCTTCCCCCAGGGACTTCTGGGAAAGCAAGCTCCATCTCACCTGTTTTAAAGACCAGGTTCAGTTCTCAGTCCAAAAGAGACATATGCATTTCTCAAAGAAGTGCCTTACAGGGGAAAAAAAAGAAAAAAAGAAAAGAGGGGGTAGTATGTGCAAGAAATAATTATTACAAAAGGAATTAAGTAGCCTGAACAATAGTTGGACTGGCTGGCAGAATTCATATGAGATTTTGCAGCCTGTCTTTGAATAATAGCATGCCATTCAATCCATCACCCATTTTTAGCTCTTCCAGATGTTTTTACGTTTCAGTTAAATTGCAAGGAAACTCCTTTTAGGGTAGGCTGATTTTTCTTTTCATTATCCATGCTTAATTCTGCGTCATTTGATAAACTGTTTCAGAATTTCTTTCCCTAAAATTTAGGAATGTCGAATCTCAGCCTAGCAGTAAGAGAACATCAGCTGGCTGGCCCCAAGCTTGAACAAATCCCCTGAAATCAATCTCCTGAAATCATTATAATCATTTTTGTTTTTAACTCTACAGAAACAACCCAAATTATGCCTAGACTATACTGTATTTTCCCCAATGGCATTTTCTGATTGGGGGAGGGGGGGGGGGGCGAACCAAAATCAAAATGGTTTTCTCTCTGTTCTCATTTGTTCTTTGGATCCCCTTTTTGCTTCTCTCTTTGACTAATTAGTTTGTTAGTTGTTATGGCAACTATGCATTGCTCCAGGCTTCCGACGTTAGAGATCAAGCTGCAAACAGAGATGTCTAAAGAATATAGATGGGTTTTCTTGGGTTATTTAAATCCTGTTCTAGCTCTCTCTGCACTCACCCCCCACCCCCCATGGTCCAGTGCGCCAACCGTTCAGGTTGTTTATTAATGTCCGGGCGTCTTGTCTGAGACATGGGCAAATGAAGAATCATCTACTTTGGGCTTTGCAAACCTTTCTTTCCAGCCCAGGGCACTGTGTGACATTCAAGGAACTGATAGGTTTTACAGTAATAACAGGCACCCCCTGAGCTCAAAATGTGACTTTGGAAGAAGCCTGACAATATAATAGCAGATTTTAGTCCAATGCTGCTTTTTCTGGGCTGGCTTTTAAAAAAAACACCAGGTACATATTGTGAATTTTCACTCTCTCTTAACCATCACATTATTACCTTGATCTCATTCACCAACTGGTAACAGTATTTTATTTCAATGTGTTGCATTGGAAAGTTGATGTATAGACCGATGTTTTAACAGCCCAAAAGTTATGTAATTTAATATTTTGCAGGATTTGATCACCGATATGCAAAGTTATCTAGTACCGGGTGTTATCTGGTAGTTCACATGCAGCAGTATTTTATTATTTGCTAGGATTTTGACAATTAACTGTGACATATTTCATATCTGAACTTCCAAACAAATGAAAAGAGATGGCAACCTATCTTGAAAATCCTTGATTTGCTTCCGCAGCGAAAATCGCTATGCAAATGTTGATGTTTTGAAATTCAAATGGCAAAATTAAGTTGTTGGAACAGTGGGTGCATATTTCTACAGTTTTCACCTTTGTTCGCAGAAGTGAAGGGGTATGGAAAGAAGGTAAATTCCATTCTACAGGAAAATAGAACAGTAGGAGAAGAAATTACAAAGGAGTTTTGAATTTTGTAATTGTGCAAAAGGTAGTTGCAAGAAAAGAAACCCAATCTGTCTTTCACGTTCCTATAGCTACATGCCAGGACATGCCTCCTGGTGCCAGGCCAAACCCAAGAATATCAAACCCAACAATGTGAGATGATAGGTTGCTTGTCAAAAGCAATAGCACTTTGACTTATATACTGTGCTTTTACAGTCCTCTCTAAGCAGTTTACAGAGTCAGCCTTTTGCCTCCAACAATCTGGGTCCTCATTTTACCAACCTCAGAAGGATGGAAGGCTGAGTCAACCGTGAATCGGTGACAATTGAACTGCTGGCAGTCAGCAGAATTAACCTGTAATATTGCATTTTAACCACTGCGCCATTATCGCTCTTGGTGGCCAGCACCTGGATTGCTGGTTTCCTATTCCTTTAAGACAGTCCAGCAGCTGAGTGTGATGGTGTCGATATGAGAGTGAAGGTGCTTGTGTTTCTTTGAGAAACCAAAAGGTAAATAGAAACTGTTCTTCAGAAGTAGGGCTCACAAAGAGAAGTAATGGAAGAACAGGAGTTGTAGTAGGGTTAAGGTAGGGCAAGCAGCATAAATGCTCCACTCCTCTAATGTTCAAGACATTAGCTAGTACTGCTGGGAGCCAGGAAGGATTTTTCCAGATCTGCCAGATCTGCCTTGGTGGCACAGTGGTTACAGTGCAGTACTGCAGGCTACTTCTCTGCCTGCCGGCTGCCTGTAATTTAACAATTCAAATCTCACCAGGTTCAAGGTTGACCCAGCCTTCAATCCTTCTGAGGTGGGTAAAATGAGGAGCCAAATTGTTGGGGGCAAGAGGCTGACTGCACACCACTTAGAGAGGGCTGTAAAACACTGTAAAGCGAAATATAAATCTAAGTGCTATTACTAAATGCTAAAGAAAGAAGGGAAAAAGTGGAATGGAAGGGAAGGGAAGGGAAGGGAAGGGAAGGAAGGGCTGGTGTAGCACAGTGGTTAGACTGCAATACTGCAGGCTATTTCTGCTGCTGGCTGCCTGCAGTTCGAGTCTCACTGGCTCAAGGTTGACTCAGCCTTCCGTCCTTCCAAGGTCAGTAAAATGAGGACCCAAATTGTTGCGGGCAATATGCAGACTCTGTAAACCACTTAGAGAGTGCCATAAAACACTGTGAAACAGTGTATAAGTCTAACTGCTATTAGAAATAAAATAACAGAGTTAGAAGGGACCTTAGAGGTGCTTAGGCAGGGGGTTGGATTGCTATTATACAAGTGTATATGACTCCTACAGCTTTAGCATATGGAAAAGAAAAGTAGCAAAGAGTAAGATATCCCGGATATTGGTAATGTCTTTACATGAGGCCCGGAAGTTGAATAATGACTGTTCAAGCATTTTTGGAACTGTTCTATAGGACCATCATGGCATGAGGCTCTAAGTTGAGCTGATGCTCATGCCAGTTCTTAGGTCAAAGATATAGTCATTATTTGTTTATATAAATATCTGTATTCTCCTGGTTCCAAAGACTAAAGGTAGTTCATGTGAAGAATAAAAAGGCCCATAATAAAAGAAAGCAATTCTTAACCACCAAGAAATCAAACCCCCTATAAAATAATAAATTAAAATAAAGCATTGTCTAAGGAAAATTTTAAAAAAGCAGTCCAAACCAGGAGTAGCTTCCAAAACTTGAAACCACAAGATAGTTTAGCAGCCTTCAATAAATATCTATAAATATTTTCTCAGTCATCCAGGTCATTTTCAAAAGGCAACTGGACTTTGTTTTTTCCTGTTTCGCTTCTTATCCAAAAAGTTTCTTCAGAACAGAGCTGAAGAAACTTCTTGGATAAGGAGCAAAATGTCTTCAAGGAGGTCCGGTTGACATTTTGAAAATGCATTTTTGAAACAGTCTTGAATAAAGCTAATCAGTTGGAGATTCCCTAGACACTAGGGAAGCAAACTCTCCCATCATGTGACGAAGGATCACTTCCAGGCCTCCAAACTCTTCAATTCATGTAAGAGTGAGGACTTTCAGCATCCCTTTTCTGGATAAATTTGCAGGGCTGACAGGAGCTGTCCAGAAGAGGTGGTGCTGAAATACACAGTTGCCAAGCCACGTGCAGTTTTATAGGTTAACATCAGCACTTTGAATTGGACTGGGAACCTATTGTTAACCAAAGCAGTGATTAAAGCCCCATCTTGGGCCACTAAGCCTACCTATTTCCATTAGTCCCTCTCCTCCATCTGTCAGCTGGAATTTCTAAGCATTTTTTTTTTTTTTACAGCAGCCTCCCTTAAAGTGTATTGCAGTGCTCTTATCCCGTGGGGAGAAGGGCATAAGTCACTTTCCCTATCCAGGAAAGACTGCAGTTGGTGCAGAAGATGGAATTAGGTAAAGCTTCCCCTGGCTACAGTCTTCACCTGCTGCTTAAGCAGGAACCACAAACTGTTAATAGAGAACACCCAGGTCACAATGGTTCATTCAGAAGGAGTGCAATCCCATCCAGAACTAACCTTGGACCTGGAATGCAGCCAAATCAAATACCTATTAACAGCTCCCCAGCTCTCTTGCTTAGATTTGCCACTCTTACAGTCATTGCATGGGTAGGCAATTGTGTTTAGTCGTATTCCCTCTTTCTTTGGTGCTGCCACTACTCTAGGTCTCTCTCTCCTGTCATTTCTCCCAAAGCTCTTCCATAAACCAAGGAATCTCCTGGGATCTGCAACCAGAAAGGGGTTGCTGAGATGCAATATTACCCAATGCCCTTATCATCTCCATGCTTGAGAGCTTGACAAAGCATGAGATAGAACTACAGGCCTTCAGGCCTTCTCAGACAAAGTGTGAGTTAGAACTACGGGTTTCAGATTTAGACAATTCAAGGGATCCATTAGGTTCCCACATCCACCAAACTCGGGTGTGCCGACCATACCCTTACGAACAATGAAATGATCTGGCCATTGCAAAAGGCTGATAATGCTCTCCATTTTCAGATGATGCTTTGCGTACATAAGATGAAAACCACTAACGTTGGTTCCGGCTCAACCCGTCCAAGACCGAGTGGCTGTGGTTTCCGGCGGCCCGATATAGTCAGCTGACTCCATCACTGGCTATTGGGGGAGAGATTTTACCCCCCACAGAGAAGGCTCACAATTTGGGTGTCCTCCTGGATGCACGGCTGTCTTTAGAAGACCATATTACGGCCGTCTCCAGGGGGGCTTTTTATCGGGTTCGCCTGATTTACCAGTTGAGGCCCTTTCTGGATTGGGACGCCTTACGCACAGTCACTCATGCCGCGGCCGCGCGGGTGATTATGGGGGCGTCACGAAGCTCCCATGTGATGCCTCTCCTGCGTGAGCTGCATTGGTTGCCGGTGGTTTTTCGGGTTCGCTTTAAGGTTCTGGTTCTGACCTTTAAAGCGATCCATGGCATTGGACCAGGTTATCTGCAGGACTGCGTTCTGCCGGTGATCTCCAACAGACCTGTGCGTTCCCACAGGGAGGGCCTTCTCCGGGTGCCGTCAGCTTCTATGTGTCGTCTGGCGGCCCCCAGGGGTAGGGCCTTCTCTGTGGGGGCCCCCGCCCTCTGGAATGGTCTGCCTCCAGAGATACGCACTAACACGGATCTGAGAGCTTTCAGACGTGCATTAAAAACTTGGCTCTTTGAGCAGGCTGGCCTAGGCTGACATAGGATGTTTAATTTAGTATTACATTTTAATTAGGTTTTTAATATTTGGGTTTTAATTAACTTATGGGGGAGGGGCATAATTTTTAGACAGCCTAAATTATTTAATTTGTTTTTAACTTTTGTATAGTGTATTGGGGTCTGTGATTGGCTGTGCACCGCCCTGAGTCCTTCGGGAGAAGGGTGGTATATAAATATTACAAATAAATAAAATAAATAAATAATGTGGGACCATTAACATGAGATGGGCATGAGGTAAGCTGGGACAAAAACTATAGTTGCCATTAAATAGGAATAGCACTTAGACTTATATACTGCTTTTCAGTGCTTTACAGCCTTCTCTAAGCAGTTTGTAAAGCATCTTAGTCAGCATCTCATCCTCAACAATCTGGATCCTCATTTTACCCACCTCAGAAGGATGGAAGACTGAGTCAACCTTAAGCCTGGTGAGATTTAAACTGCCAAATTGCAGGCAGATGGCAATCATCAGAAGTTGACTGCACTACTGCACTCTAACCACTGCACCACTGTGGCTCAGTAGTTATGAAATCACTCACCAGGATGCAGAGATTGAAAACTCACAATTCATATTAGATGGAGGGATTCTTACTCCAGTCCAATTATGAGAATTAGAACCATGGACTTAACTACTCCTTGGCATCATTGGGTTGGTGCAATACTAGCAGATCTGGCATGTCCATAAAGCCGAACCTAACATTAATGCACCTACACCTTATGACTTGTGGCACTGTGTTTTTGATCACTGTCTCATGAAAGATCATTGCTATATCTCTTCCTCAAACTCAGTACCCTTGTCTGTGGCAGCATCTGCCCTCACTCAGCTATTTTCTGTGATCCAGGATAGTTCTGCATGCTTAGAGGGATGCACTATAGAGGGATGCAATCTTAATTGTGCACAAATTTGTCAATCACTGCCTTGTTTCCCCAAAAATAAGACCCTGTCTTATAATTTTTGCCATTAAAAAAGGCACCAGGTCTTATTTTCAGGGGAGGGGGGATGTTGTCCACTGAGTCACCTCACTTGTCCACATCATCCCCAGCCTCCTTTTCACTGTCAGAGGCCTTCAGGAACTTCTTCTATGACTGGTAAGGCCAGCAAGCCTTTCCCAAAGGCCTCTGCAGCCAATAACATTGCTCTGGATCGATCCGGAGATCCATCGGTTGCAGAGGCCTTTAGGAAAGCCTTGCCAACTTTGTCAGCTGCAGAAGAAATGGGCCAGCAAGGCATGTGTCGGGGTGTGTAAAGCCTGATTGCAACTGTCCAAAGATAAGTAGCAGGGCAGTTCCACACACACACACTCCCCACCCTAGTTTTACTCATGCTAGCAACTCTAAAACAGGCATAGAAATGTTTTATGAGTGGGCAGAGTCTTAATTAGGGATTTTTTGGGGGGTAGGGCTTATACTGGGCGTAAAAATCAAGTACAATTACAAATTGTAAAAATCAAACTAGGACTTACTTTGGGGGTAGGTCGTATTTTTGGGGAAACATGGTAGTAATATCCTGAGGCCAAAGGAGTCAATAACCCAGGACTTTTCCTGGCCCCAGGAGAAAAGTACATGGGTCAGGAATGGGACCCTCTCTTTAAATGCCCCTTCCAAAACTACTCATTGTCTGCCACAATTCTTCCCCCTCCACACACACCCTCCCAGTTTTCTGAATCTATTGACAAAACAATAAAATTGTGACCCAGCTATAATCTAACATTTTGCCCTCTTTCTTGCATGCTCTGATAGAAATTGCATGGAGCCAAGAATTTTGTATACTAAAAAGATTCATCTCCATGGGAAAAAAAAGAAAGGTAATATACATATCTTCTTCTTTTTCCTGACCTTTCTACATAAGATATTCAGTGAAGATTCATGCTGTCCAGAATTCTAATTGGTCTTTTCTTGTGACCTTTACAATAATAATCTCTACGTTTCTGCTGAACTCTGGTAGCCTTTGTTTACCACTTCCAGCTGTATTATCTTAAGATACAGCATTCTGTTTTTCCTCCCTTCCATTTCCAAAGTTGGAGCACTTTGGTGGGCTTAAACAATTGCTTGCTCACTATCATCCATTGCAAAGGCATTTATTTTATTTATTTATTTATTTGTTTATTTATTTAAATCTCACCTTTATGATTTTCCCAAACAGCCCAAAGTGGCAAATATATCCAACACACTTTTCTCCTCTTATTTTCTCAACAACAACAACAACCCAGTAAGAGGAGCTAGGTTGAGAGAAGAGTGGTCGACCCAAGGTCATCCAGCTGGCAGGACTTGAAGTCATGGTCTCTTGCTTTCTAAGCTGGTGTCTTAACCACTAAGCCAAACTGGCTCTCAAAATTCAGAATGGGACAATTACAGAGGTGGTATTCAGTAGGTTCTGACTAGTTCTGGAGAATTGGTAGCAGAAATTTTGAGAAATTCAGAGAACCGGCAAATCCCACCTCTGATTGGCCCCGCCCCCATCTCTTCTCTGCCTCCTGAGTCCCAGCTGATCAGCTGGGTCTTCTTTGGTTGCCCTGGAAAGGAGAACGGAGCTGGAAAGCAGGTTAGTGGGGTGGGGAGGGAATGAGATTTTGCAATATCCTTCCCCTGTCATGTCCACCAAGCCATGCCATGTCCACCAAGCCATGCCCCCTAGTAGTAAAAAAATTTTGAATCTTACCACTGGACAATTGGTTGTGGACATATGCCCATGCCCACTTCACCCTGGCCTCCCTGACTCAGCTGACCCACCACAATACTTTCTCTCTGGCTGACCCTCCATGGACTCTTAACCATACCTCCACAAGGTAACCCACCATGAGTCTTTGTCTGTGGTTGTTGTGGCCCATCAGCTGCCAGCAGAGCTAGCTGCAGAGTCAGGCAAGGAGCAGATGGAGGGAGAGCCTGGACTGGCTTCAGAGCCTTTGGAAACCTCTCATGAGGAAGCAGCATCAGAGACAGAGGCTGAGCCGGAGTTTTCCGTCCACCTCCAGATGTAGAGGCAGATGAGCTGAGTGAAGGGGAGGAACGGATGGGGCCCATCCCAGATATACATATGCATAGAGGGGAAAGGAGAGGAGAGCAAAGGAAAACAACAAGTCGGCTCTCAAGGAAAAGCAGACATGGAGGCTAGCCAGCCCCACCCTGGCTGGGAAATAAATAATTGGGGTTTGGGAATGGCCAGTTGTTGCAGACAACCATTCATTTTTAGGATACAGCAAGCAATTCAGATTTCTTGGCCAGGTCTGTTGGGACTAATTATGTTTGCTTTTTGATTATCCATGTGAATAAAAGACTGTTCCTCCCCTCTTTGAAAAGGGATTTGTTCGTACTCGCAAGTAAGCAGCTTATCATCACTTGCAAAGGCTGGGTCAGAACAATGGCTGGACCTCTCCCAGTTCTAAACTGCTGCTAGTACTACCCTGCCACTTCTCTGTGGCTGATTCCCTCCACAGGACAATTAGTCCCACTTGTGGCATGCACACCGGTAAGATCAGGGCTGGGTTTCTACTGGTTCTGTCCTCCTCTGTAGAACCAGTAGCTCTGAAGAGCAGCAGACATAGAACCGGTTCTATGTCTGCTGATGTTTTTGCCCACCCGCCCACCTGGGCTCTTACCTGATCTTTATTTCCTGATTTTTTCAACTTCAGCTGCCAAATGAGGCACAGCTGCAGTTTAAAAAGCAGGAAAAGAGGGGCTGTTTCAAAGGCTGCATCTCTGCACGCAGCATGCTGATGACAATTTACAGGCGACCGCTTGCAGCCTGCAGGAAAGCACATCATAAATCACCAAACCTCGTAAATCCCAAAACGATAGTTAATCGTATCCCACCCCTGGGTAGGATGCTCAGGTGGCATTGGTGGCAGGCATTTTGTGGGCCGGCACTTGCAGAGAGGTGCCTGTAGGATCATGATCCCCATGGAGGTGCAGCAGGGAATCACTGGTGGACCTGGTGAGGGTGGCAGTGGGACTCTTGGCCTGAGGCAGCTAGCATGGGTGGCAGGGGCCAGTGGTGGGCACATGTGCAGATGTGTGTGAAGGATTATGGCCTTCGTGGAGGCACAAGGGGGTGTAAAGCCTGGAACGCACTACCTGACTGTGTTGTTACATCCTCAAATCCCCAAAACCTTAACCTTAAACTGTCTACCATGGACCTCACACCATTCCTAAGAGGTCTATAAGGGGGCATGCACCAGCGTGCCTACCATCCCTGTCCTACTGTTCCCATTTATTCGTACTCATTTATTATGTATATACTGTTTATCCTTATATGTTTATATGTTATGTTCATAATTATACTTGTTTTCTCATACATGCTTGACAAACTAAAATAAATAAAATTTGACAGTAGGCAGAGCGGACACTCAAATATATCCTTCAATTGTAATTTTTGTAGGAAGGGGCCTTCCTTCCTACCCTACAGTCAGAAGATCATGTTAGTAAGATATTTCCCCAGGGGTCTTCAAACTTGACAGCTTTAAGATTTGTGGACTTCAACTCCCAGAATTCCTCCTCATGTCAGCTCAGGAATTCTGGGAGTTGAAGTCTACAAGTCTTAAACTGGCCAAGTTTGAAGACCCTTGTATTAGCCCCACATATAATTTGTTAAGCTTTTTTTTCCCCATAAGAAAGTAGTAAAATCTGGGAATGCTTAGAAAATGCTTTTAAAAGTTACAGTATTAATACTTGCAGATACTTCAGTAGCTCTAAACTTATCTTCCTGGGCAAATTAACATACCTCTAGGCTATAACAACCATCATCTTGATTGAATTAGGCATTGCTTGAGGAACAATGTGTCCTTGGAGAACATTGCATTTTACTTGGTTTCTCCCCCCTGGTTGTTGTTCCTATGTCCCTTCAGTCTGCTTGTCTTCTGCAGATACAAATCCACAAGATTTACAAATTGGATTCCTACTTTATCCAGAGAAATACAGACAACAACAGACTAGTCAATGGAGTATATCTGCTTGGATGTGCAATTCAGACCCTGGACTAGAGAGGCTGTCTGCATTTGAAGCTCAACCCCTCCTTTTTTTCCCCCTTTAACCTGTGGAAATCCACCCGGTGTGTCACCAAAATTCAGAGCACAATATAGAGATGGTGCATGTCAGTGTTCTCAGCTTTAGATAGACACCAAAACCTCAAGAACTTGCAAACCATACAATTTCAGACCCACCATCTTACAGAGTAACAGAATAAGAGAGTTGGAAGAAACCTTGGAGGTCTTCTCACCCAGCCCTGTGGTCAAGAAGGAGACCCTACACCATTTCAGACAAATGGCTGTTCAATCTTCTCTTAAAAACTTCCAGTGTTGGAGCACCCACAACTTCTGGAGGCAAGTCGTTCCACTGATTAATTGTTCTAACTGTCAGGAAATTTCTTGGTGCTTTGGAAAATAGATTGAGTCTCTTGTCTTAGTGGCAGGTCCTCAGATATTGGAACACTGCTATAACATCAGCCTTAGTCCTTCTTTTCATTAAAGTAGACATACCCAATTCCAGCAAGGAAAGAAAGAAGGAAGGGAGGGAGGGAGAGAGGAAGGAAGGAAGGAAGGATACCTTTGTTGTAGATATATGTTTAAATTTCTAATCAAGGCAGATTCAATATATCTTCTTGAGCTTTCAAGAGACTACATAAGACGGAGTGTAACTGTTTGCAGTGTAGATTCTTATTATCAGTACAAAGAACTGTCAGTCCTAATTTAAAAACTAAAGTATGGGATTTAAACTCAGGAGCATCCAGATATTGACTGTGTTCTCATAATATTATAAAAAAAAAACAGATTGCATGTTTGAAATAATTAGAGAAATAATTCAAACTTAGAAGTATTGATACAATAATGTTCTTGTACAAACTTATGATGAGAGCAAGCCTTAGCATACTGTTTATAGTTTTAGTCATCATTCCCTAAGAAATCTATTACAGAGCTCAAAAATTATGCCAAAAAAGAGCAGTCTAATCATTAAGGGGATGAGAAATAACTAGAAAACAATTGAGCCCTTTATTTTGGGATGAAAATATGTAATATAGAAGATTACGCATGGCATAGCATCAAGAGTGACATTTTGCCATCTCTTCCCAATGTTAAAAATTAAGGTTATCCACTGATATTAATGCAGAGAGTTTCAGAGCCAAGAAAAAGAGAAACAAGGAATTCAGCCCAGTACCAGCAATTCTGATCATGAAAGTTAATTTAGATGTTCTACCTAGAGACTGGACAAATTAGTAGAAAATGAGACTATCATTGCCTATTAATATTGATGGCTACTTACTATCTCCAGAATCATAGGCAGCAGGTCTTAAAATACTGCCTCTTGGGAACGACACTGGAAAGAAACTATCCCTTTTTAGTCTAGGCCTGTGATGGTGAACCTATGACACACATGCCGGAAGTGGCACGCAGAGCCATCTCTGCCAGCATGCAAACCATTGTCCCAGTTCAGTTTCATGCACATGCGTGCACGCCTCCTGCCAGCTAGCTAATTGTTGGGTATCTGACACGCTTGTGCTGGGGATG
This sequence comes from Bungarus multicinctus, assembly GCA_023653725.1. NCBI lineage: Eukaryota > Metazoa > Chordata > Lepidosauria > Squamata > Elapidae > Bungarus > Bungarus multicinctus. The sequence goes on along the minus strand of CM042837.1, from coordinate 19,019,695 downwards.
GGGTGCATGTGGGAGATGCGTGCACATGCACAGGGGGGTGAGGAGAGCAGGGGAGGCATGTGCATTGCATTATGGATGTAGGCATGTGTGCTCACGCACACACGCATTTTTGGCATGCAATGATGAAAAGGTTAGCCATCACTGGTCTAGGCCTTTCATTTCCCAAATTATTTGCAACTTATGGAATTATCTTATGCCTAAGGTTATCTAACCATGTAGTAGGGCTGTATTACTATAATCTTTCTCACCTTTTCTCTTACCTACTCTTATTGGTATGACTATTAAAGTACTTTGTTGGCTGTTTCTTATGATTTATGATTGTATTGTGTAATTTATCACTTTGTTGCTTCTATGTACACTGAAAGCTTATGCACTGGAGACAATTCCCTTATGTGTCCAATCACACATGGCCAATAAAGACTTCTATTCTAGTCTAGTCTAGTGTAGTCAGTCTAATTGATGGGCTTTGAACTGATCACATTGGGCTCTTCTATGTTCTTCAAATACTTAACCAACATTCACACAACCTGGGCATAGTTAGGTATTGGGGAGGAGGTGTGGGTTAGGGTTTTTTGAACCCTGATCATTTGATTAATCAATAGTTCAGTTTATGGGCAGGAAATATGTATTATGCGAATGCAAACTTTCAAAGATAACTGCTACAAGACCTCTAGAAAAAATGGCCATATGGCCAACATAAATGTAATTTCCATCTGTGATGAAATAAAAACCTTAGGGAAGAAAAAAATCTATGGGAATTCTTGCATAATTTCTACATCCTCCCAAAGACATTAGGGGAAATGGCTCCCCCACAACCAAATTCTCTGTCCATAAGATAGAACATTTCAAAAGGCCATTTCCCAAGATCTCTGAATGCAAATGAACTCAGAGCTTAACTGGCAATAGATTCCAGTCATCCAAATTTCCATTCTGTTCATTTAATATACTTAATCCCAGCCAATAAAGAGTGTTAGCACTTAATTCTTCTCTTTCTTGTTTCCTTCCTTCCTCTCTCCCTCTCTCTCTATTTCTCTCTCTCCTATTTGTGACATGTATTCCCCACGAAGTGGGGATAGCCTGGAGCGCAAGCTGTAAAACCTCCATTGGAAATAAGTTTGCTTCAAATCCCAGTTTTGTGCATTTTGAGCATAGTAGATCAATGAACCTGCCAGCCCCATTTATTCCTGCACAAATTGTATTTTTTTTTCATTTATGTGCTTTGTTTACGCAGCACGAGTAGGTAGTTATTTGCTTTGTGTGTTTGAGCTCTGGTTGAAAATAATAATAATGATGATGATGATGATGATGTACAGGAAATTCCAAGCAAGCGTGCAAAGTAATTTTTCACTGAATAAAGAAAAGCAAGCAAGCAAATGAGAGGGAATCAAATCAGCTAAGTAGCCATCACTGGAATTTGTCAAAAATGGGAAAACAAAGCTTTACAAAAGGAGCCGTAATCAATAAATCATCACCATTCACATAACCAACAGTGCTGTGGAACACAATTAGATAGCTAATGATGGTGAAAATGTTCTTGTGTGCAGCTAGTGATCCTTCCCCTGGGAATGTCTTCTGCTTCTGCTCATTTATAACAAAGCTTCTGGCTTGCCGAGAGGTGTAACAGATCAAGCCAGAGCAGTCTTGAAAAATGGAAGACTTTATTTTACCAAGGAGACACGAGGGCTGAAAAATATTGGATTCTATTTATATGCATGCCTTCAAGTACCCTTCAAGTATTTCTCTTGAGATAACTAGAGGTAGACCTAAAGCTAGCCTGAAAATCTGTGATCCAACCACTAAACCAAATGTAGTCATGCATCACAGTCCATTAGAAACTCAGAAAAGATCAGGGTTTCCTTAGGGAATGAATACAGCTGTAATCTACGTGTTAGGGGACAATTTCAAAAGCTTAGGCATCATAATCTACAACCTATGCACGCTGCCTCTATGAACATCCTGTCCTCAGAATAGCATGACAGAATGCCAGGTTTTCAACTGAGGGATTCGTTATTTTATATCTGTGGTGGAATGTAGTCTGGATTCCCAGGAGGGAAGGGCTGCATTCCGGAGGACCAAGAGACAGCAAAGTTTAGACAGTTTGGTTGGGAGGAAGAGGGTCAAGACAGCTCCTCCCTAGGACTTCTCAGAGTATATCTTTCAACCTGCAAGGGATTTCCTTTAGTCTGGCAAGATTCCGTTCTACAGCCGAGGGACGATAAAATGGCTTAGATGAAACTTTATTTGTCTTTCTTGGGTTTTTGAGCCTGGCAATAAATGTATCCGTGTATGGATGTATTTTTGAAATTTTTGAACTGTCTCAACCCAAAACCCTTGGCAACTTGCCTAGAATTTTACATGGACCCATGTTTGAAACAGAGATCTTTCTGATTATGCATTTTTATTGGAGGTCTGTTGAATGAAAAGTGCCCCATAGCTCACCAGACATCAAATGAAGCTGCTTGTGATTCAGCAAGCTAATACTCATCTTTGCCCAAACTCCTCACAAGTATACCATCAAAAATAGGCTGAAGAAAGAAAATGGTGCACTAACTGGACCATAATAGGCCGAATTCTGTAGGGCTATCCATAGAGAGGTGATGGCCTAAAGAAGCAATGAAAGAAAGCTAGAAGAGAGGGATTATTTGCAAGAAAGCATGGTGCTAGCTTGGTGAACCTCCTTGTACAAAGCCTAGTAGCAACAGTAATAGCATTTGGACTTATATATCACTTTACAGTGCTTTACAACCCTCTCTAAGTGGTTTACAGAGTCAGCATATTGCCCCAACAATCTGGTTCCTCATTTTATTGACCTCAGAAGGATGGAAAGCTGAGTCAACCTTGAGCCTGGTGAGATTTGAACTGCCAGATTGCAAGCAGCCAAGCAGTAAGCAGAAGTAGCCTGCAGGTCTGCATTCTAACACTGCACCATCGTGGCTCACCAAGCAAGTCTTCGAATGCTATGTTCAAGGAGCTTTCATTTTAGCTTCAAGCCCTCTACTGTGGGGTATCAATACAACTTAACCCTAAGTAAATATAGATAGGCTTTTTCCAGGGGCCACTCTGATGCCCTCCCATCCGCTCCACTGGTGGGAACCAAAAGGTGTTTTTCTAAAAGGCAACTGGACATTCCTGGTTTTTTTTCCTTGAAAACATTTTGCTTCTCATCTCAAAACTTCTGGAAAAAAAAACCCCAAGAAATTCCAGTTGCCTTTTGGAAAAACACCTTTGGGACAACTATGACCTGGATGATTAAGAATCCTCACAGACACAATGTCATTTAGATCATAGATCATAGAATAACAGAGTTGGAAGGGATTTTCTTGGAGGTCATCTAATCCAACCCCCTGCTGGAGCAGGAGAGCCTATTCCAAATATTAGCCTCTACCTAGAATTGAATTCACAGCCTCCTGATTGTGAGGCGAGAGTTCCACCTCTAGGCCACCAGAACAGGCGGAACCAGAACAACCAGAACAATGGAGGGAATATTTTTTTGGACTCCTTATTTATAAAGACTTTGACCTGGGGAATCCTGTGAAGTAGAAATCCTCGCTCACATCCTCCTACATATCCATTCTATGATGTCCCAAGACATGCTCTGGCCACCCCAATTATTTCCAAATACAAGTGCTGTAGAAAGTTAGCAATCCCCCCTCTCCTAGAAGAATGAAATATTTTGAGAAATATTAAAAGAGCAGAATGTTATACTTCCCTGGATGAGAAATGGAGAAACGTGCTCTTAAAAAAGCAGCCCCCACCTTCCTTAATAGCTCACAGCAGATGTCAGACTTAAAGGAGATAGATAGCTCTATTCATAGGCAAAAATTCCCTGCAGCAAAGTCTGAAGAAAGACAGGATTAGCCCTCAGCCACAATAGGAATTGCCCAACAAGCCCCTTCATTGCATCAGCTAAACTTCAACCAAGCTTAACTCAGACAAACTCCTAGGATTTGTACCTGGCCCCATGGGAGTCTAACAACAGCCAATAGAATACATGTTCTTGCACAGGAACAGGAAGCTCAAGTGAAAAGCCCAAGAGAAGGTATAAAAGCCACCTACTCTCAACTCCATGTGATCAACTGCCCAGGATCATACGTGCTTGGTGGTTCTGCTTCATCAATAAACCATCTTTCCAATCAGTCTCCATATTTCCAGTGTCTTTCTCCCAGCTTGGAATTGGGAGATGGGTATTTCTTCCAACTGTGCCCTACTGAAAATTTTTCTGTTTATTATTTTTTAAGAGACGCTAACACCAAATTCACCTATCAGGTACTGAATATGTTGTATACAACTGTGCAAAAGTTTCAATTAGATCTGCTGTTTTATTGTTCTATATCTATTTCCCTTTCCCCGATAACAAATTATTGTGCTAAACTGTTTCTTTTTTGACTGGACTTTCTTGATTGTAAAGGCTGGTCAAACACTGTCATAAAGATACTTGATCTGAAGGAGCTTCATTGATTAGAAAGGGACATGGGTCAAAGCTTCCATCTAGCCAAGGAAGTGTTGGATGGCTGCAGATGCATGGAGCTATTTTAGACCTCAAGAGTCAGTTTGTAAAAATAGTTCAGCTGAATCTTCCAACTGAAGATTGTCCGCAAATCAAGGAGAGGAAAAAACTTGACACAGTCATGCAATTAAAAAGAAAAAAATCCTAAATAGACACTGGCCACTTTGCCAATAGAAAATAGCAATATCATCAAGAAAATCCAAAATGCCTGGACAAACTGTATTCTCTGTGAAATCTACAGTTCTGTGAAGATTGAAATAAAATAGGATGTTAAATCCAGATTAGAGCTCACCGCCACCTTCTCTCTCTAATCTGCATTTTTCTAGGAAATGTTTGCCATCTTGTGGTCAGTAAGAAAAATAACAAGGAACATAAACCTTGAGGCATTTTTATTCCTTTCTATCCAGTCTTGTACTATGGTCTCCTACAGAATCATAGAATAGCAGGGTTAGAAGGGACCTTGGAGGCCATCTAGTCCAACCCCCTACTCCAATCTACTTCCCCCTGTATTATGAACCCAGGGTGTGGGTTTTATGGTCCTTCAAATGTTACTGATCCACATGTTTCAGCAACCCCTCTCAGCATGGCTACTGCTGAAAACCACTATTCAGCATTCTCAAGACATTCTCGAGTTTCCTGCTTTGATATAACAGGAAAGAAAGCCCAATAACATTGGGCCCATCACTAGGTGACAGTGAGTTCTAATCACACCTTAGTCATGAAAGCCTGCTGAATGACTCTGCACCGTCAATCCTCAGGAGACAGTGAATTCTAATCCCACTTTAGGCATGAAATCCAGCTCAGTGACTTTAGGCCAATCCCCAGGAGATTGTGAGTTCTAGTCCCACTTTAGGTATCAAAGCCAGCTGGGTGACTTTAGGCCAGTCACCGGGATATTGTGAGTTCTAGTCCTGCCTTAGGCATGAAAGCTATCTGAATGATTTGGGGCTAGTCACTCTCAGTCCAATCCAACTCACAGTGGGGAGAAGAGGAAGAGGAAGGAGGAGGAGGAGGAGGGGGGAGGAGGAGGAGGAGGAGGAGGAGGAGGAGGAAGAAGAAGAAGAAGAAGAAGAAGAAGAAGAAGAAGAAGAAGAAGAAGAAGAAGAAGAAGAAGAAGAAGAAGAAGAAGAAGAAGAAGAAGAAGAAGAAGAAGAAGAAGAAGAAGAAGAAGAAGGGAAGGGAAGGGAAGGGAAGGGAAGGGAAGGGAAGGGAAGGGAAGGGAAAGGAAAGGAAAGGAGGAGGGGGAGGGAGGAGGGGGAGAGAGGAGGAGGGGTGAGGGGAGGAGGATATTAAGGTATATTAAGTTATTTATAAAAATCATAAAGTGGGATAAAAATATGTAAAATAAGTTCCCCAAAGCTAGGACAGAACAACAGAAGCTTGGGAAGAAAGCCTATTGAAAAGGAGATATTTCTTTCCTTCCTTCTTAGGAACCAAGTTAGTGCATCCTTTCCATTCAACCCTTGCTACCTAGGTCCATTGTTTCAGGGAATGATCCTGAAAAGGGCCATGGACTGTGATCTCTGTATAGTCTTGGTTTCTTTTTACGGCTGCCTCCCGTATTTCTCCTTTGGCCCTGCATTCATCATGCCTCTTGGCAGCTCATCAATAATTGTGGGGAAAGTCTGGAAAGTTGCAAGCTGCCAATGGGAGGGAGGGAGGGAAGGCATGGTGGGAGGAGGAGGAAAGTGCTGGCAAATGACAGGGCCCTTATCTTAATTACTGGCTTATTTGCATTTAAATGAAGGTTATTCTATAATTACCAGCAAATGTTTTGTGCTAGAGCTGAAATACTTCTCCATGGGCTGTCAGTTCCTTTCCATTTTCATTTTCTTTCCCAGATTCTTTGGCTTTGTAACATACACTGAGAGGAGGCACTTCCAGGCAGCATCCTTTCCTGCCTGCGTAGTTTGGTTAATCAACTTCATTTGCAACAGCTCCTTCTGGCCCTGGCATCTCTCGTGGGTAGGAAGAAAGAAGGGCGCTGCTGGCACAGAAAGCTGGACCATGGTGGACCCATGTCTGCCTCTTCATTTTGCCACCTTCAGCTGAACTTGAGTTTTTGAGTCCTCGTCAGCCAGAAATCTATTTGTTTAGTGATGCACTTGCAAAATACATCAATATTTCCCCTAGATTTAAAAAAAAAACACAATGAAATATAAATATTAAAAAGATCTATGAGGATGAAAGTTCGTTCTCCCAGTTTATGGGTTGGTTTCTGAATGTTTCGTTACCAGGCAAGGTAACATCTTCAGTGTTTCAGTTTAGGGCAGGGGCCAGCAATCTATGGCTCTGGAGCCGCATGTGGCTCTTAAATCTCTCCACTGCGGCTCCCTGTCATCGGTTGGCTCCACAACTGATAGGGCTTTTAAGACGGTAGAGGAAAAATGGACGTCATGCTAGGATGAGACTCTATGGTGGGGAAACTGGACTTCTGGTCGGCCGAGGAAAAAGGATGCTGTGCGAGGAGACTCTATGGTGGGGGAATCAGACTTCCGGTTGGGATGATGCAACGGTTATAAGTGTGAAAAATAGTCTTAAGTCCCTTTTTTCGATGATGTTGTAACTTTGAATAGTCACTGAATGAATTGTTATAAGTCGAGGCTACCTGTATCTTCATTAAATAACATTCCAAGTAGAATGTGGCCTTAGCGAGCCCAGAAGTGGAATGGTGACAGACTCCAGAATGGTGGTCGACCTCAGAGGGTTGGGTGAGCGTGGTCAGAGTAATCGTGGTCAGGGTGGGTGTGGCCAGTTCGATGTCACTTGTGTGGTGACCAAGTGCTAAGGCAGGACTTCCCTCAGACCCCCCCCCCTCACTCTCATTATAATCTCCTTCGTTCCTTCCTTCCAGTGGTGGGATTCAAATTTTTTTACTACCGATTATGTGGGCGTGGCTTGGTGGACGTGGCTTGGTGGGCATGACAAGGGAAGGATATTGTAAAATCTCCATTCCCTCCCCACCCCACTAACCTGCTTTCCAGCTCCGTTCTGCTGTGCAGGGCAACCAAAGAAGACCCAGCCAATCAACTGGGACTCGGGAAGCGGAGAATAAAAGGGGGCAGAGTCAGTCAGAGCTGGGATTGGCTGGTTCTCCGAACTACTCAAAATTTCCGCTACCAGTTCTCCAGAACTGGTCAGAACCTGCTGAATAGATCACCTCTGCTTCCTTCCTTCCTTCCTTTTCTTCTTTTTCCTTCCCTTTCATTCTCTTTTCTTCTTCCTTCTCCTCTTTCCTCATTTTTCCTTCCTTGCTCTCTTTCCATCTTCCCTTCTTTTTATTTCTCTTTCCTCTTTCCCTTTCTCCTTTTTTGCATGCTCATTTCCAGGGTGGCTCCACGGGCCAGATCTAAGCACCTCACAGGTCAGATCCGGCCCAGGGGCCTTGAGTTTGACACCCCTGCACTAAGGGAACAATGCAAGGGGTATTTATGGGATGCTGCTTCCAGCAATGTTCTCGAAACCAGAAAAACATTGTACAATCAAAACAAGATTAATCTTCTATCCCTCGCTGGCTGGTGATCAGAATGGTCCCTGGATAGTAAACGTGCTTCGGACTCAAGAGTCCACCCTGGGCTCCTAACTAATTATGGCTAATTGAAGAGAGAACATGGGAAGAGGCTGGTCAGCAGGAAACGTTGGCCAAGTGCCAGCACTCTTTCTCCTGGAACAGTTGTGATGGGGGAGGCTGCCGCATTTAAGACTTTTAATTAATACCGTAAGGAGGCAGAAGTGGAGAGAAAAGAAAGGCTTAATTTCCCGTCCCCTCCTGGTCCATCAAATGTTCTTTGGAGAGATTTGGAAAACAACAATAGGTGTCCTCTTAATGCAGCTCAACCAGATCTAAACTGACCTCCAGAGGTAGAGAGATTTGAGGTAGAAAATAAACTCTCAGCAAGGAGTATATTTTTCAATCTCTCCATCCAAGGAGAACCTATGAAAATCTCCCTTTGATCCACCTATTTAAAATTAGGAAGGTTTCTTCTCCTTTGTGTGACACTGCACTCTATGAAATGCATAACAAGGATTTCCCAGGGATCCAGAATTATCTCGTTTAGTAACATCCCCTGAGCCAGCTTGCAAGTAAAAGATTGGTAACAGATGGCAAATGAGTTCAGCTAGATGTAAGGTACAAAAGGTGGTACAATCCTCACAACATACTAAGTGGAGAAAGCCACTTTGTTTGTTGTGATATGAAAACGTAGTCCTAGGAAACAAAACGTGCATTAATTTACTCCAAATTTGAGCCAATGAGCTCATTCCCTCAGCTTTGTTGAAATATTGGCTAAGTTCACACATCACTCTAATCAGTAATCATACGTGGAATGCATCATAGTTGGCTATGCTCATATGTGTACCTAAATCATATAAACTCTGATTTACAAACCAGAAACACTAGGTTCACACAAAGGATTAAGTGATAAAAAAATTTTTTTTAAAAAAACACGTAATGGCTTACAGCATGAGTGATACAACCGAGGATATATACTAGATTTCTATATATTTTCAGGTTGATCGGGTGTGAGGGATTGTGTTTACAAAAGGAGAAGTGATGTGATGGATTACAGTGAAATGGAAGTTTCCCCAGAAAGGAGGGAACACATGCCAAAGTGTGTGTGTGTATGTCTGTGTGTGTGTGTGTGTGTGAAACAAGAGACGGTACAGCCCAATGGTGGATAGGAGACAGAGGAAGACAGTAAAAACAACCACTTCCTGGAATCTCGCAGGATATATCTGTTAGGGTGAGAGCAGTAAAGGTTTAGTTTGCAAGATTCTGTCCGTTGGGTGTAAGCAAATAAAGAACAGGATTTCAGTTGGGTTGTTCTATGTTGTTCTTAAGCTGGACCTTGACAGGTTTGCATGTGTGTGCAAACACATGTACAAACACACACGTTTAAGTATATATGGAACAATAAAGTAGGTATTAGCAATTAGGTGATGGGGAAAGCATATTTATTTATTGAATTTCTATGCTATTCACTTCACTAATACAGGGAGTCTGGGCCTCTTATAATAGAATAAAAGTTTAAAAGTGCTAAGAAAAAAAATTAAAATTAGAATAAAAAGTTAAAAATTAAAAGCCAAGATGACATGCAGCCTGAGGGTAAGAATATATGTTGGGTGGCCTTAAATAATGACATAGAAATAGGACCATTAACAAAAAAAGTACCTTCATTGTTAGCTTTCAGATCTTGGCTCCATTTTATGGATACTCTTTTCAACTGGATGCCTTCCATATATGTTGGACTCCAGCTCTAAACATCTTTTATATAGGATAGGATCAGTGGTGGGATTTGAAAAAAATTTACTACCGTTTCTGTGGGGCATGGCTTGGTGGGTGTGGCGTGGCTTGATGAGTGTGGCATGGTGTGGTTTGGTGGGCATGTCTTGGTGGGCGTGGCAGGGGAAGGATACTGCAAAACCCCCATTCCCTCCCCATCCCACTAACCTGCTTTCCAGTTCCATTCTCCTGTGCAGGGCAACCAAAGAAGACCCAGACGATCAGCTGGGATTCAATGGGAGGCAGAGAATAGATGGGGTTAGCAGGGCCAGTCAGAGGTGGGATTTGCTGGTTCTCCAAACTACTCAAAATTTCCGCTACCGGTTCTCCAGAACTGGTCAGAACCTGCTGAATCCCACTTCTGGATAGGATGGCCTAAAAGCCTGGAAGAAAGTAACTGAGCTAACATGGCTCAGATCAGAAATTGAGGTCCAACACTTCTCATGTATTAGATAAGTTCCTATCCTGGTACCCTCCCGGATTCAGCCTGGATATCTTTCAGCAAGTTGCTAAAGTATGAGTTGTGGGCCTAATGTTCCCATGCATTCCTCCACAATATACTTTTGTCATTCAACAAGCAAGATCAGATTTCTTTTCTAGTGCTGTCGTTAGAATGCAATATTGCAGGCTTATTCTGCCCACAACCACGAGTTCGATCCTGACCAGTTCAAGGTTGATTCAGCCTTCCATCCTCCTGAGGTTGGTAAAATGAGGAGCCAGATTGTTGGGGGCAATATGTTGACTTTGTTAAACCACTTAGAGAGGGCTGTAAAAGCATTGTGAAGTGGTATATAAGTCTAAGTGCTATTGCTGTTCCCCCTCCTTTCCTTTCTCTTCCTCCTTTCTTTCATCCCTCCCTCCCTCCCTTTCCTCTTTCTTTCTGTGGTGGTGCAAGGGGTTAGTTAGCAGTATTGCAGGCTAATTCTGTCCACAGCTAGGAGTTCGATCCTGACCGGTTCAAGGTTGACTCAGCCTCCCATCCTCCTGAGGTTGGTAAAATGAGGACCCAGATCGTTGGGGCGGGGGAATTGCTGACTCTGTAACTTAAGCATTAAGTTATATAAGATTGCTATTGCTAGTATGTTGATTTTAAGTGTTATTCTCAAAATCTTTCTGAAACTTGCCTGACTGTAATCCAGAGGCCCAGATTTACTTCTTCCTCTTATCTCTTTAAGTCTGATGATTAATTGTATTGGAAGTTTGAGATCTACAACACCTGAATGCTTCCGGCAATGCTTTCTTTATTCCCTTTTTGCTCTACCCATAAAAATCAAACTCTCTGCTGAGCTTTACCTCAAGTGTTTTTTTTTTCTTTTTTTCTCTCCTTTCCTACCATCTGCATTTCTTTTCTTCAAATTCTTTTTGGATCATCTCTGGAATAATGTTTCTATTCAAGGAATACCGCCCTTAGCTAATAAAGTCAACCTCGTGGAACTTCCTTTATGAAAGGGTAACACAGCATAAATTAGCAATGGGCATCAGCTCTGCATACAGAACACTTCAGATGAGATCCCCACGAACAGTCCCCAGAGAAGCTGGGAAAAAAAGAGGGCGTCCAAAACCCTGAAGAGCCCCTGATAACTAATGCTAGATTAGTTAGATAAAATTTCACAAAATGGGCCAATAACTGAACTTTATAGAAAGTAATTTCTATAAAGGTTGGGGTTTGGATGGTTTGGTGGGAACATAATTCTTGGCTGATGACTTGTTTAACTCCACTTCCTGTCTCTGCGTATTCTTCTCCTACCTCTTTCTTCTTTCACCCTCTACCTCACACTTTTCTTTCCTCCTTTTTTCCCTTCCCCATTTCCTTACTTTCTTTTCGTATGTATTTTATATGATGAAATTTAATAACAATTGTGGGGTGGGGGGATGGACTCAGCAATGGGGTGTGACTGTAAAAAAAAAAAAAGCAAGGACAATTTTAAATTACAAGAATAAAAACTAAGTTCCCAAATAATGGCTACTTCCACATTAATCTGCATTATCTGCCTCAGATACTCCATCTGGTTCAGCATGCTGTACTTGAAGATATTAACTAAAATGCAACACATTCAGAGAAGGGCAAAAGAATGGGAAGCTCTTGGGAACCAACTCAATTGACAGGAAGAATCTTCTTTAACAAGATTATTGAAAGGGACTGGGATAAGGTTACAGAAATTCCAGCAACTGGATTACTAAATTAAATTTGGAATCCAATTTATCTTTCAATTTATTACAGCACTGACCTTTTCAGCTTCTTAGTAATGGCTTTTGTGTGAACCAGTGAACAAGCTGTTCTCTTCACAGATAACTGAAGAATTTGCAGGCCAATATTGTTTCTGCATTCTGATTTTTTTTATCAAGCCTTAAACAGATGATTACAAAGAACGAGGAATGCTGGAAACTAGATTCTGATTTAACTTTAGGAAAGGCCTCTTAACATTAAGAGCAGGGTGATAGAGTAACCAATTAGTTATAGTTAAGATGAGTTCTCATGGACTGAAGATCTATGGAGATTCTCAGTCATCCAGATCATGGTTTTCAGGAGGCCACTGGACTTTCTGGTTTTTCTTTGAAGATGTTTCACTTCTCATCCAAAAAGCTTCTGCAGCTCGGACTGGATGATGGGGAATGGAAGGATTTATACTCCTTGCAGAGAGCTGGTCATTTGCATCCTTTTAGAGAGTCATTGAGGCCACTTGGAGGTTTATCTGTGTCCTTAGGGTCATCTGAGTGGTACAAATTGGTGTGGAACCTCCTTGGAACTGTTGAAAGGACTGTGTTGTACACTGGAAATAGATGATGTTGTATCCCTCCCCCTCTGTTGAGAGTGGGCTGTTCAATTTTGATATGGAAGACCACTTTAGCTCCTCTTTCAAACCAGCGATCCTCTCTGGACTTTGTAGTCTTCTGTCTGGGTGTTTTATCCTTGGGGTAGACAAGCTTCTGCCTCAGTGTATTCTTGGGTTTGAAGTGTGCATGTAAGTTATGTTGGCTGAAGATCCTCTTGAAGAACAGGAATGTCGGACTTGAGAATCAAAATAGCTCCTTCTGGTCTAGGATTTCATTATTGTTGATATCTGCTGCATTTGTAAGTGGCTTCCAGGTTTAACTCAGCAAAACAATACCTCACATTTTGAAATAGCCTCTTGCTTTGACGTGAAGGCATCTTGTTGAAGTTAAGGTCTAGTTTGGACAACTATTATTTCTGATTCTGGCTTGTTCTTCGACAACTGATTGCATTTTAATATTCAACATTTGTTCGATTTGAATGTATGAAACACTTAAAGAGAACATAGAAATTGTGATATAAAGATGTTTCCCTTCTTGACCATACCACAAATGACAACATTCGACAATATTTTGCTGTGGCACCAATTATAGAGAAGATGTGAGAAGTCTGACATCTCTGGTATGGACATGTCCAGAGAGCAGCACCTTCCACCATTGCCAAGACTGCCTACCAACTAGAAGTCAATGGCTGGCAACCTCACAGATGTCTAAAACAGAGATCTGCAAAATTACCATCAATAAAGACATGCAAGCTGCATGGCCGTGCCTTGGAGATGCAGCTGACCATGCAAAGTAGCATTCAATGGTCCAAAAAGTGGATCCTCCACCTGTAGGAATACTCTAGGGAGGAAGAAGAGGAGGAGGAGGAGGAGGAGGAGGAGGAGGAGGAGATGATTTGATATAAAGACATATAGTTCTTACACAATCCTGATTCACCAGAGTTTTGAATCTTATGGGGAAAAAACTCCCCATGCAGAAGCAGCTGCCTTCTGACTAACAATAATTATGTATAACTTGGAAAGCCTGCAGGTGCATAAAACTTTGTCGAGGGATAATAAGCCCAAATACTATTCTGTCTTGAGGATACTTTTGCTGGTTACCCATGGCTCAGCTCCAATGGTTTCTTTCATAGTTTAACAGAATATTTCTCAAGGGAGATTGGCAATCAAAGATAAATATATTCTCACAAAGATAGGGGTTGTTGTTTTTTTGGAAGAGTCATGGTAGATCTTCATTTACATTAATAGTTTGCAAAAAACAAACAAACCTTCAGGATGTTTTAGCGCCTTGTATGATCTCAGATCTAAGATAAGTCCTCTCTGCAAGGGGAAATGTATTGCAGTTTCCAAGGAAATAAAAATAACTTAGGTCCCTGACATTACTGTACTGAGTTTGAAAACTACTCTGGTGGTATTATACAACACAGTAGATTGAGCCCCTTTCTAGAGTGGGGCAGGTGGGCTCAGCATTAATGCCAAACACTTTCCAAAGTGTGAAATGCAACAACAAACAAACACATTATAAATAAGCCACTCATATTTCATCTCCCTTACAGGGAGGAAAAGAGAGGGAGTTTAACAGCAGTCTTGAAGCAGAACAAGAATGCCAAGATCAGAGGTGTGTGTGTCTGTGTGTGTGTGGTGTGCTTTTTTGACATTTGAGAAAAGAAATCATTGAACATCTAAAGTAATGAGGAGAACACAAACCTCTGCGGTTGAATGTCACACTTCAGTCTTGAAAGATAGCAGCTGTTTTATCTCAGAACACAGGTGGTTTCAGCAGAAAAGGATATTTTATTATAGTTTGATTCAGGTGCCACGTACAGTGGCTAGAAAATGCTCTCTGCTTCAAGACTGTCAATCTCCTGACACTGAGAACAATTAATCAATGGAACAACTTGCCTCCATATGTTGTGGGTACTCCAACATAGGAGGTTTTTAAAGAAGAAATTGGACAACCCTTTGTCTGAAATGGTGTATGGTTACTTGCTTAGGAAGGCTTCCAAGCAGAGGTGAGTATTCAGCAGGTTCTGACCAGTTCTGGAGAACTGGTAGCGGAAATTTTGAGTAGTTCAGAGAACCAGCAAATACCGCCTTTGACTGGAGATTTTACAGTATCCTTCCCCTGCCATGGCCACCAAGCCACCCCCACAGAACTGGTAGTAAAAAAAATTGAATCCCACCACTGGTTCCAAGGTCCCTTCCAACTCTGTTATTCTGAATTTACACCATGGAGCAAATGAGCAGAACAAATTCCAAGGACTTTGGAATTGCACATAAGGAGGGTTGAAACTGTAAAACGGATCAAGAACCCATCGTGTGAAATTTAAACATTATCCCTAATCATCATCATCTTTCTTCAATGACCCCATAATCTCTTGCAAGGTGGAGTTTGGGCAACTGAATAGAGCTAGCAGAGTGTTTTAATGGCCAGGTTCCCTTCCTGTCACCAATGAGGAGTTTTGTCCAGCAGATATATTCTCAGTGTGCCCAAAGACAGAAATATCTGCCTCTACCTAGGATTGAACTCACAGCCTCCTGATTGTGAGGTGAGAGCTCCATCTTGAGGCACCATGCAGCTCAGCAACCGCTATCCCTTATGCCTGAATAAATTCACCCTTGTGTGAATGTATGTATTGTTATCATACAATTGTTATCATACAATTTCAAATTAAATTGAAGGGTGGTAGCTGAGCCCATAGAGTCAAAGTTATGGATTTCCCAGTAGTAATGAATGGTTATGAGAGTTGGACCGTAAAGAAGGTTGAGCGCTAAAGAATTGATGAATTGAATTCTGGTGCTGGAGAAGACTCTTGAGAGACTCTTGGACTACAAGGAGGTCAGATCAGTCAACCCTAAAGCAAAGCAACTCCATGACTGTCCTTTGGAAGGACAGTTACTGAAGCTGACTGCCACCAAATGAGAAGAGAGGAGGACTCATTGGAAGAGGCATTCTGATGTTGGTAAAGATGGAAAGCAAAAGAGAAGGGGATGCCGAAGGATGAGAAGGTTACATTAGTGTCATCATCAAGGCAATGAACATGAATTTGGGCAAACTCTAGGAGACAGTGGAGCACAGTGGGAGCCTGGCATGCTGTGGTCCATGTGGATATTGACACAACTTAGTGACTGAACAACAAAACTGAATCCAATGGAGGGCAGCAGACTTAGGGAAGACTGGGCTGTGGTTTTATTGGCCCTCAGTTTGTGTACATGATGTAAATTCATTAACTTTAACAGTCATTCTAATTTGTAATCCAACCCCCCAGAAAGGAAACAGTTTGGGGAAGGCAGCCATGCTGTCTTGATGCTTTTAAGATCCTGGGCTTGGCCATTATTTTATTGCATTACTTCCTCCATTATTTCGACTGCTTTATGTAAAGTGCTGTTAGAAGCCGCTGTAATTAAAAACCCAGCAATGCCATAATGATAATTTCTGCGTATAAAAGGTCTTTCTCTGCTCCCCTAGAATCCATTCCAACTCGGCAATTTCTTTGGACCGTCATAAAGGAAGACCTGATTTGACTTTAAGGACCTTTTTGGGGCAGGGTTTATGTCCACAATTGCGAAACTATTAAAATCATGATGACTGGGCATTAGGGAGGATTTTTCTTCCTTTTAATGTTAAATAATGCAGTGTGGGAACAAGGAGAGTTGTAATTATAATGACCAAAATCATGCAGCTCCACCAGACAATTTTCTTGAGGGTCCCAAGTGGGCTGCATTCCTTCTTTCTTTTCTGCTCTCCCTCGGGTTTTGTAACTGAACCCCCACTTGTAATTGTTATTTTTATTTTAATGAAATACTGACTAACTTAATCTATTGGTGGAATGGTTTATAGAACACATAAATGATTCAACTTTCTTTGTCCAAATAATAAGCATAAGAAGGCATACATAGAGGGTGATGGATAGCTGCAATGAACAGCATTCGGTGTGATGGAATGTAGTCTGGATTCCCAGGAGGGAAGGCTGCCTTCCAGATGGCAAAGAGGCACTGAAGCTTGGAATGTCTGGTAGGCAGGAAGAGGACAATGACAGCCCCTCCCTTGCAGTTCACGGAATATACCTATAGTTATGCAGATACTTGCTTTAGTCTGGCAAGATTCCATCCGTAGGCAAATAACAAGAAGTAATTCCATGGTTTTTGGACATGACATTATGAATTCTTTGTCCTCTGGCTGACAGCTCTTCCATCCTGGGACTCGACATTATACTCCACCACATTCAGTATTCTTGGATGTTCCTAAGGAGCACCATTTTGCTAGGTTCTGGTACTGAAATTTGCTTCAAATTCTCAATGGTGAATATCCATGAGCTATCATTCAGACTCCTGCAGTGTTCAGAAGTAATCTGTGGCCCGCAATGTACCATTAAATTAGCATCTATCAGGCATCTTTCAATGGAGTGTGCAACCTTGCTTCAGTTGAAGGAGTAACCTCTGAGCCACTGAATAAGTCCACCAAGATAGTTCTGTGGCAGAAAATTGAGGATAGCAGTAGACACTACTGTATAGTGAGTACCCATCAGTCAAGGATATCTGAGGGGCTTTCTACTCCAGAATAACAGAGTTGGAAGAAACCTTGGAGGCCTTCTACTCCAACCATTTCAGACAAAACTCTTCTTAAAACCCTCCATTGTTGGAAAATTCACAACTTCTGGAGGCAAGTCATTCCACTGATTAATTGTTTGCACTATCAGAAAATTTCTCCTTAGTTCTAGGTTTCTTCTCTCCTTGATTAGTTTCTACCCATTGCTTCTTGCCCTGCCCTCAAGTGCTTTGGAGAATAGCTTGGCTTACTCTTCTTTGTTGCATTGGAACATTGCCATCATGTCACCCCTATTCCTTCTTTCACTAGATATACTCAATCCCTGCAACCGTTCTTCATATGTTTTAGCCTCCACTCCAGAAGTGGCATTCAAGCAGGTTCTGACCAGTTCTGGAGAACCGGTAGTGGAAATTTTGAGTAGTTTAGAGAACCAGCAAATACCACCTCTGACTGGAGATTTTACAGTACCCTTCCTCTGCCACGCCCACCAAGCCATGCCCACAGAACTGGTAGTAAAAAAATTTGAATCCCATCACTGCTCCACTCCCCCTTCTCTGCACTCTTTCTAGACTCTTGACATCTTTTTATATGGTGGCAACTTCTTTATATTGTGGCTACTGAGCAGTTCTCTGCTGCTCAGTGGAAGAACTACCTACCAAGGTCTTCTGTTGGCAGAAATTTGCTGCTATTACAATCATCTTTAACTTGCCAGATGCCCTTTCTTTCAAATCACTGCAGTCTGACATCTTTCCCCAGTAACAAAGCCTAACAGATATTACATACCTTTGCTAATATCTGCCTTTGGATGTGGCCAGGATAAGGAAGAAAAACTAGTTTAAGTAAGAACAATTCAAGACTGCCTCATTTATGGAAGACATGGGGCTACATTGAAGGCAATTTCTTGGGTATATGGCAGGAGAGAGATTGCCAGCTAACATCTGGATCATATTTAGGGCCCATGGAGACAGACTAGATTCATACACTGCTAACCTTGGAACTGTGGAGTAAGCCAGAAACAGCTGGCTTCATAAAGCTGGAGTGCATAAAGTAGATATTTATGCCTTGTTGACCAAGCAACACTATGAAGACAAGTTTACAGTTACTATCAGAAATCAGTTCTTCTCCCATAGGAGAAAGCCTTTCACTGAAGCTTGACCAAATGCGGTTGTTTCTCTTCATGCTTGCTAAGTCCAACCTCTTGGGCACGTGAACAGAGGTTGAGCATTCTTTACTTACCTGTTCAATTCACCCTTTGGATGTTGGCAAGACTGGATTGCTTGGTTGGTTCTTCTGTTCCTCACTTCTGTTGGCTGTGGTTTTCTTAGGCAAGCATATAGGAAGAGCTGCTACCACATTACATGGAAAAATAGCAGGGTTATTGGATATATTTCATTGGGCAGGGGAAAAAAAAGATGATCCAGGCATTGTTACCTATCTTTGCATGCTATATTCTGTTTGGTTTGTTAGAAGTAAGACTTTGAGTGCCATGAAAATCTTTTAATGCAGTGTTTCTCAACCTCAGCAGCTTTAAATTGTGTGGATTTCAACTCCTAGTATTCCCCCCACCAGCCTTGGAGTTGAAGTCCACACCTTAAAGTCCACACCTTAAAGTCTCTGAGGTTGAGAAACACTGATTTAATGGGTTGAAATAGCAATAGCACTTATATACTGCTTTATAGTGCTTTACAGCCCTCTCTAAGCGGTTTATAGAGTCAGCATCTTGCCCCCAACAATCTGTGTCCTCATCTTACCAATCTCAGAAGGATGGAAGGCTGAGTCAACCTTGAGCCTGCTGAAGATTTGATGTGCCAAATTGCAGGCAGCCGGCAGACAGCAGAAGTAGCCTGCAGTACTGCACTCTAACCACTGCGCCACTGTGGCTCATTGGGACAATTATGGCACCATCCACATCTCCCAGTATAAACCCATACTTTCAGCTTATATATAGATTTCAGGTTACTCCAGTCTCTTGCTTAGCACATTACTACTGGACAGAAGTAAACTGCAGAAACCAAGCTGTCCAAAAAGACAGGCATATCATTTGGAGCATAAGATTCACAGGATGTCGATGGATTGCATCTGGCCCATCTAGTGCAGCCAACAGAAAGCTTTGGGAGTAACATGGCTCCGATGGAATTTAAAGCAGGAAGGATTTGGCTAAGGGGCTAGTTTGATTGTCAGGTAGCTTCATATGTGCATCCTTTTCCTTGGTGGAATTGAATGCGGCGGCCTTACCATACCTACCTCACCCCAGCCCTTCCACTGCAGCTGACCCACCGTGGACATTCATGGCTGGCCCTCTGCCAGCACTCCTCTCCCACCACTGGCCTGACGCCGCTTCTCCACCCCCCGCTCTCTTCATCCCTGGCAATTCTGCAGTGGGGAAGCCCGGGGTGAAGTGGGTGTGGCAAGGTTGTCCTAGACCAGGGGTGTCAAACTCAACTTCATTGAAGACCACATCAGGGTTGTGTTTGACCTCAGGGGGCCATGGTGGGTGTAGCCAGGGTGAGTGTGGCCAGCTAAATGTCACTCGTGTTGGAGGCACCTTTGGTGGCCTGATTGCTCTGCCAGCGAAAACAGGCTCCCGAGCTCCGTTTTTGGTTGCGATGGCCTCCTGCAGCTCACTGCCAGTGAAAGCTCCATTTTCACTGGCAGAGGCACTGCGGGCCGGTCCTTCACTGCTTCCATGGTGGCCCCGCAGGCTGGATCTAAGCACCCTGTGGGCCAGATCCAGCCCCCAGCCCTTGAGTTTGACACCCCAGTCCTAGACCTTTCTTGATAGTTGCTTCCTCTTTCTTGGAAAAGAATGAAACGATAAAGCATTTCACTTCATTTGAAATTCAAATATTTTTACTATCAGTTCTGTGGGTGTTGCTTGGTGGGTGTGGCTTGGTGGGTGTGGCAGGGGAAGGTTACTGCAAAACCTTCATTCCCTCCCCCTCACCCCACTAACCTGCTTTCCAGCTCCATTCTCCTGTGCAGGGTAACCAAAGAAGACCCAGCCAATCAGTTGGGACTCAATGGGAGGCAGAGAAGAGATGGGGGCGGGGCCAGTCAGAGGTGGTATTTGCCAGTTTTCTGGACTACTCAAAATTTCCTCTACCAGTTCTCCAGAACTAGTCAGAACCGGCTGAATACCACCTCAGTCTTTGTCCTATCCAACTTTTTCTAAGATTTTTGCCTGCTCACCAGGTGTGTTCCCTGGTCTACCTGCATTTGTCACGTCCCATTTCATTTGCTTCAAATGTCAAGTATTAGCACCGATCCAGCCTGTCCTCCTTAGCCCTTGCCAAATTCAATTCCGTCTCATTTCTACAGAAGTGAAATTAGTTTTTACTTAACACCACGGGCAATGCAGACTGTTGGTGCCTTTTGAAGGACGCAGGAGCGCTTGACACAAATCAGGAATGGAGCCAAGCCGTATTATGTGAATGGAACTTCCTTGAATGGCAGAATCCAGGGACTGTCAAATTTTCAAGGAAAAAAAAAAGAAAGCAAGGTCAATTTTGCATCTTGCACAATTGCCAGAGGGCTGGTTTCACTCCTATGAAATATAAATAAATAAGGAATACATCTGGATTTGATGCTTTCACAGAGCTGAGAGCGTCTACACCATAAATATGCAGCAGAAGAGGCATTAGTATGCAATTTTGTGAATTTCCCTCCTTTCCAGCACACAGCTATTTTAATGCAGAACCCAGGCAATTCTGTTTGCTGGCAGTATCCCATTGTCTCATTTTAATGCTGTTCTACAAACTGTTTTGCAATTTTAAAAAAAATATTTTTGTATTTAATGTTTTATGAAGCATGTAAAAACGCAAACTAGTAAAAAGCAGGCCATCCACAGGCCACATCTCAAGTAAAGATCTGGAACCATTGTTTCAATCTAATCAGATTCAAATCAACACAATAGTTGTAGCTCAGGATTGAGCTGTGGGGCCCTTGGTGCTATCAACACATACAATAATGCTACCTAGTTTGGTTACTGCAAAACCTCCATTCCCTCCCCACCCCACTAACCTGCTTTCCAGTTCTCCTGTGCAGGGCAACAAAAGAAGACCCAGCCGATCAGCTGGTACTCAAGAGGCAGAGAAGAGATGGGGGCAGGGCCAGTCAGAGGTGGGATTTGCTGGTTCTCCAAACTACTCAAAATTTCTGCTACCAGTTCTCCGGAACTAGTCAGAACTTGCTGAGTATGCCACCTCCTTAGCATCAAAGCATGTTAATAATAATATACAGAATACTAATGCTCTGATGATCATTTTGAAAAATCCTTTCTTAGTGAGCACTTAGAAACCAAGAGCATACGTGCCAAATTTCAAGTTTGTAGGCTTTACGGTTCTGGAGATTTTGTGATGAAGTCTGAGTGGTATTTCACTTTTATATATATATATAGATAATTTGGAGAGGCCATTTCAAAGACTCTTCATTAACGTCTTAGCATTGTAGAAAGAGAAATAAGTTTTGCAGTTCTTAGCCAAGGCGATGTGCAGCTTAAAAACAACGTTCAACGTTAGCATCTGTGTAGGTAGTCACCAAGCCATTGGTTTTGGAAATTTCCTCCCTCAATGCATCTCTTCCTAGTTTCACACTGGCAGCTGGTCCTCCCCAAAGTGATGGAAAATCTATGTGACTCAGCACACACCCGAGTGCATTTCTGCAGACAGAGCAGTGCAGGAAGCATCTGTTCTCCAAGCTGCTCCTGCAAGCCAGGGGCTGAGATGTCAGCATCATCAAATCAAGAATGACATGAGGCTTTGCAGGAAGATCACCTACCCGATCTAAGGAGACACCTTGGAAACACCGTTATCAAAAGATGGGCCAGAGGAGATAAACTTCCTTCATTTCTCAAAATGCCATGCAGCGCAAATTTTAAATGTTCTGCACATATCGGAAGAGAATTACTCAACCCACATCAGGCCTGCGGCATTTCGAGTTGAGGACAGAGATAATGGGTAACTGGTGCCTGTTTTAAGTCTCCAAACCTAGAGGAAATGATGGGCTGTGGATGGTTTAGGGTATTGGTGAAGGCACCAGCCTAGAAACCAGGAAACTGAGTTCTTAGGCATGAAGGCTGGCCAATCATTAGATGGTGAGTTCTAGTCCTGCCTTAGGGACAAAGCCATCACCTTGACTATGTATCAGAACAGTCAAACAAATGGCAACTTCAAATCTCAACAAATAAATGCTCTGTCCTACATATTGGCAAAAAAAAATCAGAAAATAAAATACAGGCTGAATCGTCAAGACCTTGTTGATGATCCAAACTCTGTCAAGGATCTTGGAGTACTCATCTTGAATGATCTAAGTGCTAGAGCCCACTGTAACTACAAAGGCATTAAGAGTTGTTAACCTAATCTTACAAAACATTTGCTATACCAATACTTGAATACAGCTCATCAGTCTGGAGCCCACATTATGTATCTGATATTAACACAGTTGAGAAAGTCCAGGAATATTTCACAAGAAGAGTTCTCCACTCCTCTACTCGTTGCAGAATATCTTATGCCACCAGATTCGAAATTCTAGACCTAGAAAACCTAGAACTACGCCGCCTTCGGTCAAATCTAAGTATAGTATATAAAATCATACATTGCAATGTCCTACTAGTCAATGAATATTTCAGCTTCAACCATAACAACACAAGAACAAACAATAGATACAAACTCAAGGTTTACCGCACCAAAGTTGACTGCAGGAAATACGACTTCAGCAACAGAGTGGTCAATGTCTAGAATACTCTACCTGACTCTGTGGTTCTTCACCAAACCCCAAAATCTTTAACCTTAGACTGTCTACTATTGATCTCACCCCTTTCCTAAGAGGTCTGTAGGGGGCGTGCATAAGCGCACCAACATGCCTACTGTCCCTGTCCTATTATTTCTTTTTTTTTTAATTTTTCTTATATGTATCCATGTATTCATAACTATGTTTTTACTTATACCTATTATCTTGTAAGCAATTGACAAATTGACAAATAAATAAATGAGTGACCTTGGGCCAATCACCAGGAGACTGTGAGTTCCATCATAGGGACAACATCAGCTTTGCGATTTTGGGCCGATCACCAAGAGACTCGGAGTTCCACCTCTGTCTCCCTCTCTCTCTCTCCCTCCCTCCTTCTCCCTCCCTCTTTCCTTCTCCTCCTTCTCCCTCCCTCTCTCACCTTCCCTCTCTCCCTCCCTCTTTCCTTCTCCTTCTCCCCCTCTCCCTCCCTTTCTCCTTCTCCCTCCCTCTTTCCTTCCCTCCCCCTCTACTCCTTCTTTCCTTTATCCTCCCTCTCCCCTCCCTCTTTCTCCTTCTCCCTTCTTCCTCTCCCCCTCGCTCCCTCTCCTTCTCCCTCCCCACTCTCCCCCTCCCTCCTCCTCCCCCTCTACTTTTCCTTCCTTCTCTCCCTCCCTCCTCTTCTCCCTCTCATTCTCCCTCCCTCCCTCTCTTTCCTCTCCCTCCTCTCCTTCTCCCTCTCCTTTTCCCTCCTTCTCCCTCCCTCCTCCTCACACCCTCTCTCTGCCCTAGGAAGGAAGTGATGGCAAACCACTTCTGAAATCTTGGCAGACCTGCAGAGACTTGTCTAGGTAGATCCAGGAGTCAACACTGACTTGAAAGCACATTAAATAAAAAGCCAGCTACCCCAAAGCCAAGAACCAAAGTGGATTATATAGAAGGAACAGCAATCCAAACAATTGCTTCTATCTTGAGCTAGGAGGCCAGCCTGAAGACCATTAGTGCCATCCAAGGTTTTCTGAATGGCCATTGTTAATAATGCAATTATCCCTGGATCTTCTGCCATTCCATTCCTTTATTGCTATTATGTTCTTCTTATGGAGTAGTGCTAACTGTACTGTTTTATCTCTGGAATTTATAAAATAACAGATATGCTTGTTTTTAAAGCTGTGGCAAAAGTGTTTGTTTATTTGTTGCAGCGTTTCCTGGGAAATAATAGAGCAATGAAGGGCACGCAGATTTCCACTTATTATAGCGTCCTTTTTCTGTCTTTTTTCTTGCCAGTGACAATCTGTTAAACAAAGATGAAAGAACTACACCGTGCTTTTTGATTATTCTCGCTGGAAGGTTCCTGTCTGAAAAAAATACCCCAAATATATTCCATTTCTTCTTTCCGTTATCAAGGTAATAAGAACCACAATCGCTCCGTTCAATCAACTCAGATAATTTCTCACGCTATTCAAAATGTTAATTTTTTTCCCCAGAGGTAATTTCTATACTCTATAAATCAATTCTGTTTTTTTTTTAAAAAAAAAACCAACAACATCCTAATATACATTTAGAATTTATTTTCCTTTATGGAATTAGCTTATATAAAATGAATAACTTTTAACCATTATTATAAACCTTCCTCTGGCATCTTTTAAGCCATCAACAGAGTGAGGGGCTTTAGCTGTTTATTTGTTATATTTATAACTGCTTTTCAACCAGTAGGGTTCTTATTTAAAGGATTATTTTTCTCTCCAGAGATGTAAAAGGCTACGATTTGGCATTTTTATCATTGTTTGCTTAGAATGTCATGTAAAGCCAGGTTTATAAACTGGGATTTATGGTTTACCATGTTTTGTAAACTCATTCATGATTCAATAAACCACAACCATATGTGAACCCTGTTACAGCTTCACAGGGACCTAGTTGTCACAATGAAGATGTGATTAAACCTGGTTTTGTTTTGTTCCTGATTTTCCTGCTTTGAAATCCCAATGAGCAGGATGAGATAAACATTGGGATAAATATTGGTTGAATGTGCTGATTAATTTCTTGACATGACTAGTCCAGGCATGGAACCACTGGCTGAGAAATTGGAAGACTCTTGTCTTTCTAAGATATGACCATGGATGGTCACTGCATGGAGCACTCTAGTATGGAGATGTAAGTTATCATCATCACCTTCTTTTAATGACTCCATAATCCCTTGCAGGATGGAGTCTGGGCAACTGAATGGAGCTGAGTGTTTACTGACCAGATGCCCTTCCTGTTGCCAATGTGGACCTTTGTTCAAGCAGATATATGTTCATTGTGCCAAGAGAGAGAAATATCTGCCTCTACTTAAGATTGTGAGGTGAGAACTCTACCTCTAGGCCATGGCACCACATGGAGTTGTAAGTAAGTGACCTGCTAAAAAGAAACGTGGTCCAGGGTGGTTTCAGAATCTTACTTCAGTTCTAAAGATAAGGCAAATATGTTCTACCACATCTGGAGGCCAGATCTGGAATGAGGATACATACTCCCTTGGCCTACTGTTCTTTCTCAGCCTCTGTAGCCTAAGGTGACAATGTCACTTTGCCATTGATTTGGCTAGTCCTAGCAAGAACATCTCCATCTCTCTGATTCTACAGTTGAATGATTCACTCGACTGGAATTATACTTTTCCCCCTTCCTTCCTTCCTTCCTTCCTTCCTTTCCTTCCCTTCTCCTCTCCTCCTCAATATTCATCCAAGTTTATTCAGACTAAGAACATGCCAGCTTCCAAACCAACTTTCACAAGAACATTTCCTTCCAATGATACGAATGTGGATAGATAGCACTGATAGCAATATTCCATTCCTCTTTCACTATGTACCACCATTTCTGCCACCCCATGAAGATCTTTATACTATTAGTGCATCCATTTTCAATTAGAAGGCCATAAAGCAGCTCATTTTCATCTGTTTGATGCATGGGAACATAGATTCTCCAGAGACAATGCAGCAGTTCTCTGGAACGTCTGCAAATAGAAAAAAAGAGAGCATTAATTGACTATTCTGTTGAAACCACCTTCAATTAGTGCCCGGATATTTTTGCATGCCACATCCATCACAGTGGCTATTCCAGTTTTTGCACATTGGATGTTTAGGGAGCCTTTGTGGTATGAGCGCTTTCAATTCACACGCGTCATTACTCCTCATGCAGCAAATTTATTTACTAATGAAGCATTAGCAATGTTCGAAAAAAGGAAATCCACAGAGATGTAACACCATAATACGATGCAAAAACAGGAGAAGTAAGAGCAAGTGCGTTCTCTTTGCTGATGATGTGAAACTATTCAACACCACCATCAATACTGCTACCCTTTGAAAAGACCTTGACTATGTATCAGAATGGTCAAACAAATGGCAACTTCAAATCTCAACAAATAAATGCTCTGTCTTACATATTGGCAAAAAAAATCAGAAAATAAAATACAAGCAGAATGACCTTGTTGATGATCCAAACTCTTTAAAGGACCTTGGCGTACTCATCTCTAATGACCTAAGTGCTAGAGCCCACTGTAACTACATAGCCAAAAGGGCCTTAAGAGTTATTAACCTAATCCTACATAGTTTTTTCCTCTGGTAATATCACACTACTAACTAGGGCATACAAAACATTTGCTAGACCAATAGTCGAATACAGCTCATCAGTCTGGAACCCACTTTACATATCTGATATTAATACAGTTGAGAATCCAGAAATATTTCACAAGAAGAGTTCTCCACTCTTCTACTCATTGCAGAATACCTTATGCCACTAGACTTGGAATTCTAGACCTAGAAAATCTAGAACTACGCCACCTTCAGTCCGATCTAAGTATAGTATATAAAATTATATATTGCAATGCCCTACCTGTCAATGAATACTTCAGTTTCAACCATAACAATACAAGAGCACACAATAGATACAAATTCAAAGTTAATCGCA
Organism: Bungarus multicinctus; assembly: GCA_023653725.1. Lineage (NCBI taxonomy): Eukaryota > Metazoa > Chordata > Lepidosauria > Squamata > Elapidae > Bungarus > Bungarus multicinctus. Next base: position 18,992,921 of record CM042837.1, on the reverse strand, counting down.
CCAAACTTGATTGCAGGAAGTACGACTTCAGCCACAGAGTGGTCAGTGTCTGGAATACTCTACCTGGCTCTATGGTTTCTTCCCCAAACCCCAAAAACTTTAACCTTAGGCTGTCTACTATTGACCTCACCCCTTTCCTAAGAGATCTGTAGGGGGCGTGCATATGTGCCCCAACGTGCCTACCATCCCTGTCCTATTGTTTTGTTTTATTTTTCTTGTGTGTATCCATTTCATGTACTCATACCTATGTCTATACTTATACCTGTAATTTTATAATCGCTTGACAAAATAAATAAATAATAATAAAAAAAAACATGCTTTCTTCTGATCACATTATAGAAGAATATCTGAATGGGCATCACTGCTTAGAGAATACATTCTCAATTTCTGGGACACAATTTCCAAGTTGTGTTTTCCATTTATTTGCCTAGGGAGATTTTCAACTATCCAAGTCACGGTTGTCCCAAAGGTGCTTTTCAAAAATCAACTGGACATTTTTTTTCCCCCATAAAAGGGTTTCACTTCTCATCCAAGTAGCTTCTTCAATTCTGACCATTCAGCCCCCACCATTCAATCAGAACTGAAGAAGCTTCTTGGTTGAGAAGTGAAATGGTTTCAAGGGGGAAAAAATCAAGAAAGTCCAGTTGCCTTTTGAAAAAGCATTTTTAGGATCTCAGTTTATTGTCAGCTGCCCATCTCAGCTGCCAATGATGATGGACAGATCATTGGAACTGCAGTCCAGTTCTATGTAGCAATAGCACTTAGGCTTATATACAGCCCTCATCATCTTTTCATTGCGGTGCAGTGTTTGGCTTTTTACACTAACTTACGGTTTTTAGTTTATATAGCTTTTATCTTATGATTGAAAGCTGCCCAGAATTATCTTGAGATAAGATGGAGGGCAGATAAATTTGAGAGATAAGGGTGGGGGGTTAAATAAGATAGACAGACAGATAAATAAGATAAAGGACTCCCCATTCCTTCATTATCAGGCTGCAAGTTTCCATGGCTGGACACGTTATCTGGACACCCAGAACAGAAAATGCCAAACCATTTCTTGGTTGCAATAAAATTGCAGTGTTAAGACATTTTTATACACTCAGGCTGGGTAACTTTAAGAACAGCACTTGCAAAAGTGATAAGCTACTGGCCCAGGGGTGGGATGCAAATATTTTTACTACCTGTTCTGTGGGCGTGGCTAGGTGGGAGTGTCCATGTGACTGGGTGGGCATGGCTTCTTTTTTTTGCAGCATCCTCCCCCCATGTTCTGTTTTTTTTTTGCCTCCTGGGCCTCAGGAAAGCCTCCTGGACGAAGCAGTAAGATAGTGAGGAAGATCCCCGAACGGCTGATCATCAGAACAGCTGATCATCAGGAGGAAAAAAAAATGAAATACTGGTTAGGCTGAACTGATAACTGGTTTTTTTTTTTAACTACCGGTTTACCTGAACCAGCCCAAACTGGTAGAATACCACCACTGCACTGCCCAATTGTGGCTTAAGTCCGAACACAAAAGTAAGGACAAACATTAAACTATGAACCTAACAGCTTCTGCAATTTCTACAAAAACAGCCAGTAGTGGAATCCATGCAACACTTTCTTAAAGTGATCCATGCTGAGAGTGGAGCTGCTTAGAGATTGTGGATCAGATCTGCACACAACCTGAAGCATCATGAAGCATGGCAGCATTTCCCAAAGCGAGTCAGAGACTAAATTGTTGATCCCCAGAACAGACACAGACACAGACACACAGAGAGAGAGAGAGACAGACAGACAGACAGACACACAGAGAGAGAGAGAGAGTCCAAACTCCAAACATGGAGTGCACCCTCATCAAGAGAAGATGAAATTGCAATGAAAACAAAACAATCAGTGGGCATCTTTATTTTAAAACTATAAATAAATTGAACCCCCAAATCTAATGAGAATTTTCCACATTGCCGCATTGTTGTGTCTCCAACTGCTTTTTAACCCAGCAAGGCTCCACTTTCCAAAGGCTGGGATGCAGTTTATTAAACCATAAACCCTCTATGAGAGGGGATTAGTTAAGGAGGATCCAATTGACAAAATGCGGTTAGGTCCCTGCTGCTATTATGATCTGCATAATTCTCCATTCACTTGGCTAATGAATAACAAACAGCCTCGTTACTGGCAAAAACGGAGCTGGGAGAAGCACTCCGGAAGCCAAGATGGCGGAGACGAAGCTGTTGTTGTCATGCATAGCTTTAGTTATTGATTTTGTGAGGAAAGAAACAAACATTTTTTCGAAGGCAAAAAAAGTGAAGATTAAAAAAAGAGAGAGAGAGAGAGAAGAAAGAAAAAAAAGCCAGAGATAATTTTCTGAATTAATAGAGCTCTTTAAAATAAAAACAGTAGGCTCACCCAGCTGCTGAATGCCTAGAAACGTTTGTTTGCAAATAACAACTTTCCCCATTTCTGGCAAGGATTTATCAGTAATCCATTGCAAATAAATAAATAACTCAATGCGATCATGAGGAAACTCTGCCTGAGAACAGAAGTGAGGCTAAAACTTGGGACGTGGAATTCATAGACAGGTTTCTAGGCTTTAAAAGGCAAAGTAGGTGGTAGAGGGTTGGTCCCAAAAGACTTGATTGTCTGACGGAGCATCCATTAATTCCATTTGTACCCCACTTCAATCTACCATACTCTCGCAGTTGACCACCAATGGATGCAAGAGTGAAACACTTCAATATCCACATCAGAAATACAAAAAATGCCTAATACAATGGGTATCAGTATGTCTAGTTTAATGAAAAGAAGGACTAGTAAAGACATGATATCAGCGTTCCAATATTTGAGGGCCTGCCAAAAATATTCTCCAAAACACCAGAAGGCAAGACAAGAAACAATGGACAGAAGCTGATCAAAGAGAGATCTAGCTTAAAACTAAGGAGAAACTTCCTAACAGTGAGAACAATTAATCATGAAACAGCTTGCCTTCAGAAGTTGTGGGTGCTCCATCACTGGAAGCTTTTAAGAAGAGACTGGACAGCTACTTCCCTGGAACGGTATAAGGCCATGATGACAAACCTATGGCACACGTGCCACATGTGGCACACAGAGCCATTTGTGCAGGCACACGAGCCCCAGCCAAACTTAACTACACTGCACATGTGTGCGCCTCCCAGCTGATTTCCGCCCTGTTTGAGGCTATTTTCGCCCTCCTGGAGGCTCGAAAGAAGCCTCTGCAGCCTCAGGAGGCCGAAAAATGGGCCTTCTGGAAATACCAGAAGTACTGAAACAGGCCTGTTTTCAGCCTCCTGAGGCTGCAGAGGTTTCCCTCGAGCCTCTTGGAGGGTGAAAACATCCTCCCCCGAGCTCCAGAAGCCCTCCGGAGGCTGAAAACAGGCACTTCCGGTATTTCCAGAAGACCCGTTTTTCGGCCTCCTGAGGCTGCAAAGGTTTCTCTCGAGCCTCCGGGAAGGAAAATACGGCCTCAAATGGGCCAAAAATCAACTGGGAGGCATGCGCATGCGCAGTGTAGGTAAGTGGGCGGGGGTGTTGTGCACGCATGCTCGGGGGGGTGTGGCGCATTGCATTGTGGGTACTGGCACGCACGTGCGCTATCATGCACACACGTGCTTTCGGCACACCACCACAACGAAAAGATTCACCATCACTGGTATAAGATCTCCTGGTTGAGCAGCGGGCTGGACTAGAAGACCACCAAGGTCCCTTTCAACTCTAATATTGTATGTTCTACCAATTGCCCATTCAGAAAAAACAGGAGGCAACTTCGATCATTCATCAGTGTCATTTCAGTCCCCATCAGATCCCCAAAATAATTAGAAAGCCATTTTGGAAGATCAAAAATATGAAAGCCAATCTGATGTCTACCATGAAGCTGTCCCATAACAGAGGCCCTCAAAAAATAGTACGTCTCAACCTACGACTGCTCCTCTCCAATTTCACAAGTTCTTCTTTTGTTTTGTTTACCCAATTCTATTCTGTAGCCTGACAGCTTTAGTTACACTTAACTAAGAGTATAAATATTTAAACACCCATTAATTCTGCATCCAAAACTGATTGCCAGTTTCCATTCCCATTTACTATTAATCATGCCTGGGATTTGTTGATTTGCTTTTCATCTGGAAGCAGGTTGCTGTTATTTTAGCTCCTATTCCCACTTGATCCCTTTCAGAGTTTCCCTAACATTCCGTGAGAAGTCTCTCTTTCCATGAATACCCAAATTCACCACTTTCCTCATTATTATTTTTAATCATCACCCTATCTCGGGCAACTGTGATTTGTCAGCCTGGAGCCTGCGGCTTTGGTGTCAGCCTGTCACCGTGGCGTGATGAGCCAACTTTGGAGAATCAATCAGGGCTCCCATGAGCCCTCCTGTGAGCCCTCCTCTTTGAATAAGGACAGGTTACAATAAGCCATTCTATGTATGAGAATTTAAGGTGATCCAAGGTTTAAACTCTGTTACAGAATCAACTTCTCTTGCCTTCTGGACTTCTCAGGCTCCTTAGCCTTTGTCTTATAATGTTTTAAAAGTAGAAGTTCAAGAGCCTTCGGGGGTCTTTTGCTCAGCAAATCTGTGTTTGTTTGTTTGATAAATTTAGGTACTGCCCAGCTAGGGGTGGGATTTAGCCAGTTCAGCCCAGTTCCGGAGTAAATGTCCTCCTGGACGTACGGCTGTTGTTAGAAGATCATATAGCAGCCGTCGCCAGGGGGGCTTTTTGTCAGGTCCGTAGGATCTACCAGTTGTGACCCTTTCTGGATCAGGATGCACTTCGCACAGTCACATCTACCCTCGTCATCTCCCGCCTAGACTATTGCAATGCTCTCTAAATGGGGCTCCCCTTGAAGAGCATCTGGAGGCTCCAGCTGGTGCAGAATGCGGCCGAGCGGGTGGTGTTGGGGGCTTCTCGGAGCTCCCATGTTACACCGCTCTTGCACGAGCTGCATAGGCTTTCGGTGGCCTTCCGGGTGCAATTCAAGGTGTTAGTGGTCATCTTTAAAGCGCTCCTTGGCTTGGGACCTGGGTATTTACAGGACGGCCTACTGCCACCATCGGCCTCCTGTTGGCCAGTGTGCTCCCACAGGGTGGGCCTCCTCGGGGTGCCAGCTGCTGGGCGATGCCGGCTGGAGGCCCTGAGGGTGCGGGCCTTCTCTGTGGGAGCACCCTCCCTCTGGAATGAGCTACCCCCGGAGATGAGGACTATCCCTGACCTACAAACTTTCCGGCACGCACTGAAGACCCACCTTTTCCATCAAGCCAGTCTGGCCTAGAGTTACTTGTAGGGCTTTTAAATGATTTTAATGGTTTTAGTTTTTTAAATTCCCTCGATTAGTTTTTATCTTTATTCAGCCATCAATTTAATCCTTTTTAATTCTATTTTAAAAATTGTATTTATGATTGTCCTTTTTTACTTGGCTGTACACCGCCCCGAGTCCTGTCAGGAGAGGGGGCGGTATATAAAATAAATAAATAAATAAATAAATAAATAAATAAATAAATAAATAAATAAATAAATAAATAAATAAATAAATAAATAAATAAATAAATAAATGTAATTGAACCAACTAGCTGGCCCCACCCACCCCACCCTTCCCCTCCTAGGAGTCTCCACACAGTCCATTTTGGATGCAGGTAATTGCAGATTCTACATGGAGGCTCTCAGAGAGCGAAAAACAGGCAGAGCCGGAAGTTCTGGAAGTCTGGAAATGGGCCTGTTTCCGGTTTCTGGAGGCCCTCCGGAACCCGGGGAGGCAGTTTTCACTCTCCCAGAGGCTAGAGGGAAGCCTCCGGACTCTGGGGAAGGCAAAAAATGGCCAAACTGGAAGTTCCGGTAGGCCACGCTCCCCATTGCCACGCCCACCCAGCAACCAGGCAGAGAACCGGTTGCTGTGATTGTTGAATCCCACCCCTGTGCCCATCTCATCCCCAGAGTGACTTTAGGCAGTGTACAGTCAGTCCTTGACTTACAACAGTTCACCTAGTGACTGTTCAAAGTTATGACGGCACTGAAAAAGTGACTTATGGCCATTTCAGCATCCCACATGGTCATGTGACTTATGTTCAGATGCTTGACTGACTCACATTTATGACGGTTGCAGTGTCCCCGAGGTCTTGTGATCCCCTTTTGCGACCTTCTGACAAGGAAAGACAATGGGGGAACCAGATTTGACACCAATATCAGTGTAAGTTCACAAGTTGACTATCCCTTCTCTCCTTAAAGCTTTGCCCTATAGTCACATAAATAAAAGGGCTTCTTCTTCCCTCGGTTACTCCTTCGCTGACCTTATGCAGTTTTGTCCCTGAATATTGTTTCAAGAGCAGGGAGGAATTTGGGGTCCTTGGTGCTCCCTGAGCTAGGTAGTTTTCTGAAGATGTCACCTAGTTGGGTCATGAAACATCTGCAAGAAACCAATCGAGTGCAGAGACCTCCAGGAACCCTACAGTTCAAACCAGAACTAGATATATTCTGTTCTATCAGTAGGAAATAATGTCTGTTTGATGTACTAATAAATCTTTAAATAAACAGGTAAAGGTTATCCTGTCCAGTCATGTCTGACTCTAGGTGCAATGTTCATCTCTGTTTCTTGGCCAAGGGAGTCAGTGTTATCCGAAGACATTTTCTGTGATCATGTGGCCAGCATGGCTATATGCCAAAGGCACACAGAACGTTGTTACCTTCCCACCAAAGTGGTACCTATTGATCGACTCACATTTGCATGCTTTCAAACTGCTAAGTGGGCAGAGTTGGAGCAAGTAACAGGAGCTCATCCCATTGCATGCTGCTTGGGTCTCAAACCCGGGCTGTTAGCTTTCCAGCTCTTTCGAAGTTCAAAGTTTCAAACTTCAGCATCTTTAACCGCTGAACCATCACCCCCCTCAAAAATCTTTAAACCCTTTCAATGCTTTGCAGCAAGTCCAATTCTCCATTTCTTAGATATGCAAGGGAGCAGCGACTGATCTGTATATCAGGTCCCCTTCTGGTATTGAAGCCTATTCTGCATGCTTCTTTTAGCCTTTCTGAAATACACTATTTATTGATTGATTTGTCTCCCACCTTAATGATTTTTTTACAATTGGTGACCATCTCCAAACATTTTCCTCCTCCTATTTTCCCCACAGCAACAATCCTGTGAGGTGCGTTGGACTAAGAGGAAGTGGCTGGCTCAAAGCCACCCAACTGGCTTTCATGGCTAAGGTGGGATTTGAACTCATGATCTCCCACTTTCTAGCCTGGTGCCTTAACCACTATAGAGGGGTCTGCAAACACTCAAAGAGCCATTTGGACCCATTTCCCACAGAAAAGAAAACATGGGAAGCCTCAAAATCTGGGTGGGCATGGCCAACTCAACATCACTCCATCCAGTCACATGACTTCTGCCACGCCACACCTACCCAGGTTTTATGGTTCCCAGCATTTTCTGTGGGAAATGGGTCTCTCTCTCTCCCTCTCATTTCTGTTTTTTGTGTTCTTGTCTTCTCAGGCCAGGTGAAGAATGACTGGGAGAGTGAGGGGCGGGGCCAGCTAGTGGTGGGATCACCCAACAGGGACGCACAGCAGAGGGCCCAAAGAGACGCATGTGGCTCCAGAGCCGCAGGTTGCTGACACCCGCACTAGACTAAACTGGCTCTCTCCATTGCAAGTGACTCTGGTTGATGGGCAAAGCCTAACTCTGCTTATCCTTTCTCAGTGTCACTCACTCACCTGTCACTCCCACTTCATGCCCTCCATACAAAAAAAAACCTCACTGCCCATTGCTACATTCACAAAGGGCTGCCAAATTCACAGCTTGTAACGGTTTCAAATTAATCTCTTTTTAATTGGTCTCCTTTCCAGGCAGCGTACAATCGATAGCTCACAGCAGGATCCCCAATTCTTCCTGGTAGGAAAATCCCCCCGTTCTATTACCTAAGCCACCATCTTCTTCTCCAACAATTGTTGTCTTCCCTTGCACTGTGCAATTTAAATCACCCAGCTATCCTCCTCAGCGCAAAATGAAGTCATTTGTCACTTGAGGTGTCAGCCTCAAAATGACATTTCAGATACCTTGTCATTTCTTTCCACATCTTCCTGGAGTCTCAGGTTGAAAATCACTTTTAGCATAAGAAATGGTTGCTCAGACATTGTATGAGAGAGAGAGAGAGAGAAGGAGGGAGGGAGGAGGGCAGAGAGAGGGGGGCAGAGAGACACAGAGACACAGAGACATACATAGAAAGAACAGCTTACCTCTTCCCAAAAATTGTCTTAAAAAAAACTCCCAAAGAAATGATAGCTAAGGAAATTTACCCATCCAGCATTCTTGGTGAGGCTCAAATCCATGCTGAGAGCTTCTAATGGTGTCAACTTGCTCCAAGATATACGTATCGCCAAGATGTATTTTCCTATGTTTAGTAATTACTGGAGTAATTACAGATCTGCAGAACTCCAAAAAAACATTTTAAAACATGCTCCTAATTTCACAGATTAGGTCTTGAACATAAAGATCAGCTCTATTTATTCCGGAGCAGGGACATCCCAGAAACAGCCTAACATTGGTTGGTTGGGGTTTATCATTCTTTGATGAACAAGAAATTGCTTGGAAGCTTCCCGCAGGAAAGCAGCCTAGCCCTCATTTTAAAGACAGCCATAAATACAGAATCCTGTCAAGTGAAAGGTTTACAATATATATATATATTTTTTAATATGTCCCAGTCCAACGATTGTGGTTTGGGGAAAAGATCTGATTAAAATGTACATCTACCAATAACAGGCATGACACAGTCTTTGCAGCGTGGAAATGAAGAAAGCAACAGAGGAAACCAGTCTTCGACCTACAACCAGAAAGGAGCCCAAAATTTCCATTGCAAAGTGAGTTTTGTTTGTTAAGTGAGTTTTGTCCCCTTTTACAGCCTTTCTTGTCACCGCTGTTAAGTGAAACCCTGCAGTTCAGGGGTGGGATTCTACCGGTTTGGACCGGTTCTATAGAACCGGTTGTTATGATTCTGTGCAGTTCGGGGAACTTGCTTTTATTGCGTTACTGTAATTTTATATTTCCAGCCACTAGTTTAATTCTTTTAAATCGGTTTTAAATTTTCTACTAATTGTGTTGCTTTATCTGGGCTGTACAGTTCCTTTTTGGGAGAGGGAGCGGTATAAAAAATTTAATAATTAAATAAATAATTAAATAAATAAATAAATCGTGCCCCTGGCTGGCCCCGCCCTTCTCCACCTGCCCCCCAGCCAGTCATTCACCGCACATGCGCAACATTGCGTGCATGCCTGACATCGCTGACTGCGTTTTTCCCTGCCCAGTCCCTCCTTAAGCAAGGTATTTCTTTTTTTTCCCCCTCCCGATGATCAGCTGTTCCTATGATCAGCTGTGCCAGGATTCCCCTTACTTACTTACTGCTTTGGCCAGGAGGGCCAAAGGGCCAGGAAGGCAAAAAAAAAATGGAGTGGGGGGGACACAGCACCCCTTGTCCTCTCCATTTTTTGCCTTCCGGGGCCCCACGGAAGCTTCCTGGGATCAAAAATGCTCCCGAGGAGGCTTCCCTGAGGCCCAGAAGGCCCTAAAATGGAGGACAGGAAGGTGCTGCGTGCCATTTTTTTCCTTCCTGAGCCCCAGGGAAGCCTTCTGGGAGCAAAAATGTCCCCCAGAAGGCCCCCAAAATAGAGGGGGTGCTACCCAAAAAAAAAAAAAAAAAGCCATGCCCACCCAGTCATATGGTCATGCCCACCTAGCCATACCCACAGAACCAGTTGTTACAAAATTTGAATCCCACCCCTGCTGCAGTTGTTAAGTTACTAACATGGCCATTTGACTTTGCTGGTCAGAAGGTCGCAAAAGGGGATCATGTGATCTGGGGACACTGTGACCGTCATAAATACGAATCAGTGGCCAAGGTGCTTGCATTTTGCTCATGTGACGATGGGGATGCTTCGACAGTCGTTAAGCGTGAAAAACAGTCATAACTCCCCTCTTTCAGTGCCCTTGTAACTTTGAACGATCACTAAATGAACAGTTGTAAGTCAAGGAGCACCTGTATTTTATACTTACTGAATGCAGCTTCTCCAGAGGATCCCTGCTCAGAGTGCTAGGTATTGTAGTGGCTAGTTTCAGTAAGAGTAAATGCTACTGGGAGAGGAGTGAGTGGTGTTTCACACTCCCAACATGAGTAGCATTAACCCTGTCTGGAAAGAAAGATGGATCTTGACAACGGGCACTGCCAGGCTTCTTGTGATGCTGCTGTTAAAACCCAACACAAGTTGGCAACAGAAGAAATGAAAGAGATCATTACAAGACATTTAACAGAATAACAAAGTTGCAAGGGACCCTGGAGGTCTTCTAGCCCAACCCACTGCTCAGGCAGGAAACCCTACAGCACTTCAGACAAATGGCTGTCCAATCTCTTCTTAAAAATTTCCAGTGTTGGAGTATTCACAACTTCTGGAGGCAAGTCGTTCCACTGATTAATTGTTCTGACTCTCAGGAAATTTCTTCTTAGTTCCATCACTTTGCTAAACAAATAATTCCCTCTACACTGTCAAACTATTTACTAAGTCTGCATTACTATTAGTATTAATCTTCCCATACTTCCTTTCATCCATCTCCTCCCACTTGTGACTGATGACCGTAACCTTTTTGCTTGTATCCTAACAATTTTTACTGTTTCCTAGTATGATTTGATTGCTTATTGTACCCTAAGACTATTATTAAGTGTTGCACCTGATGATTCTTGACTTTTGACGAATATATATTTTCTTTTATGTACACTGAGAGCATTTACACCAAAGACAAATTCCTTGTGTGTCCAATCACACTTGGCCATTAAAGAATTCTATTCTATTCTATTCTATTCTATTCTATTCTATTCTATTCTATTCTTATTCTATCCTATCCTACCCTACCCTACCCTACCCTACTCTACTCTTTCCTTATTCTATTCTACTCTAGTTCTAATTCTAGGTAGGTCTTCTCCTTAATTAGGATTTGCTCTTCTACTGATCAGAGGAAGGGAATGAAATGGCTTGAAATTTTCTACTCTAAGACAGAGGTGGGAAAACAAAGAGATGATCTGCAGGTAGCTAACACATCTGAAGGTAGTTTGTAGTTGTGCCACCTCATCTCATCTCAGGATAGAAGCCAGGAGACTGAGTTCTAGTTCGATCTTAGGCAAGAAAGCCAGCTGGGTGACTATCAGCCAGTCACCAGGAGACTGTGAGTCCTAGTCCCATTTTAGGAGTAAAACCCAGCTGAGTCATTTGGGGCCTGTCTCTCTCTCTCAGTCCAACCCACTCATAAGATTATTGTAGTGGGGAAAATAAGTGGAGGAAGGAGCATTAGGTATGTTTATCAGTTATTTGTAAAAAAATAATAAAGGCGATAGATAGATAGATAGATAGATAGATAGATAGATAGATAGATAGATAGATAGATTAGATTAGATTGGATTAGATTAGATTAACAGAGTTGGAAGGGACCTTGTAGGTCATCTAATTCAACCCCCCACCCAAGCAGAAGACCCTACACCATTTCTGACAAGTGGTAGTCCAGTCTCTTCTTGAAAGCTGCCAATGATGAATCTTCCACAACTTCCGAAGGCAACTTCTGGTCCATTTGGTTGATTGTTCTCACTGTCAGAAAATTCTCCTTATTTCTAGATTGAATCTCTCCTGGATCAGTTTCCATCCATTATTCCTTGTCTGGCCTTTGGGTGCTTTGAAAAATAGGTTGACCCCTTCCTCCTCTCTGTGGCAGCCCCTCAAATATTGGAACACTATCATGTTTCCCCTGGTCCTTTTCTTCACTAGACTAGATGATGGTTAGCTAGCTGGATGGATGGATGGATAGATAGATAGATAGATAGATAGATAGATAGATAGATAGATAGATAGATAGACAGACAGACAGACAGGGAGGGAGGGAGGGAGGGAGGGAGGGAGGGAGGGAGGAAGGAAGGAAGGAAGGATGGATAGATGATATAGACAGATGACATAGATGACAGACAGACAGACAGATCACATTGGCAAATGTCTATTCAGTCCAAATGTATCCAGTTAAAATCTCTAAATACTCAAAACTGCTAATCTGCACTGGATTACGCTACGATTTGCCTAAAATATTATAGGCTGGGTTTATATAGCCCAATCTATAGCTTGTGGCTTACCCTTCACACACTATGCTAGGTCAACATCAAACTACACAATGGCTTAATGTAATATAAAAACAGCCAATTCTTCCTTGGAAGGAAAGCAAATGTAGACAAACCTCTGACCTTCAGTTACCAGATGGGAGTCTTTTCCATGGGTTTTTCAGTGATGTTTCTCTCCCCCTGCATGCAACAGTGTAGAAATCTTGCGTCTTAATATATGTCATCCAAGCCTCAAAAATGAAATGAAAAAGAAAGCAGCTGGAGAATCTTTTATTGACCAGCAGAGAAAAGTCCCTTTCTTTCTTTTCTAGCAGCATCTCAATTTTCACTCCCAAATGTACAGATCACTTTCAGAAGTGTGCTTATTGCTGGGCTTTAAGGTATTAAGGTATCTTATGGGAATGGAGATTTTTTTCCCCTTTTTGGGGGAGAATAATGCTCAGTTTAACCTTCACCTGTTGGGAAATAAAACGCAAGGGAATTTCCATATAAGGCTGCAAAATGTGTTCTACCGCTGCTAATAACTGTAAAAAAAATAAATAAAGAAGGAAGAAAGGAAGGAAGGCTCTTAATAAGATCCCTGGGAGATCTGCAGAAGTCCCCGCTTGGGAATTTTATTGGTCAGGTAAATCACTAGAGATCCTTAAAGGAGTTTTATCAGCTTTAAGTTGTGGTGTGAACAGTGGGATTTTATTTCTGGTGCTTGAATAGGACTAGAGGCATCCAGATGCTGGAGAGCTACATTTTGAAGTGGGACACTTGTGCAAGCTAGAAAAAGCTAAGAAGAATTGGAAAGGAGACCACACACACACACAAAAGGAAACAAATCCTGAGTTAATAGAAGAGAATGTTTGTAGCTTGGGGTTGAACTGGGAGATCTTTGATGTTTTCTGAACTTGGTTGTTTGCTTGCAGGTCTTTCATTGCCCAATTAGGTAATATCTTCAGTGCTAAAGGGGGGTAGGAGGAGGGGGGAAGGGGAAGAGGAAGGAGGAGGAGGAGGGGGAGGGGGGAGGAGAGGAAGAGGAGGAGGAGGAGGAAGAAGAGAAGAAGAAGAAGGAGGAGGAGGAGGAGGAGGAGGAGGAGGAGGAGAAGGAGAAGAAGAAGAAGAAGAAGAAGAAGAAGAAGAAGAAGAAGAAGAAGAAGAAGAAGAAGAAGAAGAAGAAGAAGAAGAAGAAGAAGAAGAAGAAGAAGAAGAAGAAGAAGAAGAAGAAGAAGAAGAAGAAGAAGAAGAAGAAGAAGAAGAAGAAGAAGAAGACTCTTCTGGGATCTTTAGTGTTCTTTGAGCTTGGTTGCTTTTTTGTAGATATTTCACTACCCAACTAGATAACATCATCACTACCCAACTAGATAACATCATCAGTGGTAGGAGGGAGTGGGGTCATCTAGTTATCCCATTGAGGACTGCCTATATAACACATGGACATCCACAATTGACAAACCAGATCGATGATTAAAGTTGAAGCCAAGGAAAACAAAGATTACAGTGTGAACTATTCATGTTCAGAGTTCTAGCTGCGACCTTGCCCAGTTTTCATCTTCGATGACAATTTTAGGCCATGTTTGAGGGTATTTTAAATTGATGAGCAAATTTGGATGGATTTCAAAGTTTTTTCTGTATTTCTGTCAAATGTGGGTTTCCCCTAAAAGTCCTGCTCACACCTGGGACATTTGCTAGAGCAGAACTGCTGAGAAACCAATTTTAGCATAACGTGAACAGAAACTACTTTGAATGTTAGCAGCTGTTCAGCAGTGGAAGGGCCTGCCTTCGGTGACAGAGTGATGGACATACTTTAGTGGAAATATTAAGCTGAGGATGAAGGAGAGTAGAGAGCCACCAGGGATAAAACTGGACCAGAGCCTACAGGGATTCTCTGGCATCCAAGCCACAGTTGTCCCAAAGGTGCTTTTTTTCAGGAGGCCACTGGACTTTCTTGTTTCTTCTTTTGAAGACATTTCGCTTCTCATCCTAGAAGCTTCTTCAACTCTGACTGGATGGTGGGGAATGGAAGGACTGATACTCCTTGCAGACAGCTGGTCATTTGCATCCTTTAGAGGGTCATTGAAGCACTTGGAGGTTTACCTGTGTCCTCAGGGCCACCTGAGTGGTGCTCCTGGTTCCTGCAGTCTGCAATTTTTCCTCTGAAAATCCTTTCCTACTCCTACACCGTTCAAAGGGTGTTCATCCCAAACTGTACGGCTAAAAGGTCTGCAGAGATTCTCAGTCATCCAGGTCGTGGTTGTCCCAAAGAAGCTTTTTCCGGAGGCAGGTGGACTTGCTTGTTTTTCTTGAAGATGTTTCGCTTCTCATCAAAGAGCTGAAGAAACTTCTTGGATGAGAAGTGAAACGTCTTCAAAAGAAAAAAAAAAAGAAAGTTCAGTTGCTTCCTGAACAAGCATTTTTGGGACTGGACCAGAATAGAAATAGGCCATCAATTTCTGACCACAATCGTACCACATCCCCAGGTTAGTTAAAAACATGTCTTCAATTTCAATGAGCTGGTTAGGATGCAGTTTTAGGGTGCATAAAAGGGAGCTCCCACTAAAAACTTCCCTGGGAGTCACTTTGATGTTTCACAGTGGAGAAGGTCACTGAAGAAAGCAATTTGAAAGAGTTTGCTGTAAAATGAATCCAGGCCATCAAGGACACGGTGGCTGGAAGCCATCCAAGCTGGCAACAGCCAGAGGATAAAACAACTCAAAAGAAGTTTTTAAGGAGAGACAGGGCTCACAGAATTGCCAAGTGTCGGACTTGATGAATGGATAACATCAACATGAATGGATAACATCAACATCAGGGGTGATGGCATCACTTTAGGATCTGGGGGAACCAATGCTGCCTTAGGCACAAAGGCAGTTGGGTGACTCGGGTCAGTCCTTCTCTTTGAACCCCAGGAAGCAGCCAGTGGCAAACCTTTTCTGTTAACGCCCAGCTAAGAAAAGGACAGGCAAACAAGTCCTCCCTGCTCCTGCCATGTTGTTATTATGGGATAGAGCCAGTCATTGCCATCGTCCCTTGAGTAAAAATTCGAACTGGAGATGTCTATGGAGATTCTCAACCACACTTGTCCCAACGATGTATTGAAAGGGAAATCCATCTGGCACTGGAGATAAAATAGAGGCGGATTAGATTCAATAAAGATTCCCTTTTATTGATGAAGCAGAACCACCAACCACCTGTGATTCTGGGCAGCTGACAAAATGGAGTTTAGAGTAGGTGGGTTCTGGATTCCTATAGGAGTCGTGTAGGGGGTCATAGCTGGCTCTATAGGCAAAAGAGGAAATGCAAATCCTAGGTCAGAGGTCTCCAAACTTGGCAACTTTTAAGACTTGTGGACTTCAACTCCCAGAATTCTGAGAGTTAAGGTCCACATGTCTTAAAGTTGGTCTTTATTTGTCTGAGCTAATCTTGTCAACCTTTGGCTTGTTGTTGCTTATCTGGAGTTTCTGTCTGACCCAGTCTTTCTGAATGGATCACCAAATCTGCATTTCTAAAAACCAAATGTCCTCATTTCTGCTTGGGGCAAGAAAACTGGGGCTGCTTTCTGCTTCCCTTATGATTTTTTTCATTTATCTTTTAGAGGAAACATTTTCTAATATTTCCAAAAGTATTTCATTCTTCTAGGAGGTGGGGGGGGCTTCCCACAGATATCTCCCCCCCCCCCCCAAAAAAAGGCTACTGGGCTTTCTCGGTTTTTTTCCCTTTAAAAAAAGTTTTGCTTCTCATCCAAGACGCTTCCCAGAACAAAATAAATTTCCTGCAGGAGAAAGCGAAACGTTTTAAAAGAAAAAAACCCAAGAAAGTCCAGCGGCCTTTTGTAACAGAAAAAATTACAAATTAAAAGCACTTTTGGGTTGAACGGAAGAGCCCATTTTAGCAACTCGGGAGACAAAAGCCCAGGAGAGCGGCGAGGATACCAGCCCAACGCTGCCGGCGCCCGTGGAGGGAAATCCTTCGGCGGCGCGGAGCCTCGATCGCCAGGTGGCACTGCGATTTCCCCGACGCGCCCGGGCTCGCTTCCTTCTTGGTAGCTCTTTAGCAACCGGGGAAAGGGCCGGCCATGCGAAACCGGGAAGGGGTGCAAAGCTCCAGCAAATCGCCCGGCAGGCTTGCAAAAAAAAAAAAAAAAGTGTGGGGGGGGGGGGCGGGCGAAGATTGCAAAAGAGCTTTTTGCACGACCCCTTTCGCGCTGCTGTCGCGCGTGGGTGGGAACGCGGAGCGCGCGCAAAAGAGAGAGAGAAAGAAAGAGAGAGAGAGACCCGGAGATGCGATGACGTGGCACGGTGGGGGGTGGGGAGCCCCACGCGCGTGGGAGGAGCGGGTGCAAACGTCAGAAAAGCCTCCCTCCCTCCCCCCTCTCCCGGCTTTGCAAATGGGACGCTGGTGGCGGAGTTGAGCCGCTAGGGCGAGACGAATTTTTTTGTTGAATGTTTTTTTTCTCCCCTCCCCCCCCCGCTTTTATTTTGCATTTTTTGCATCGCTGCTGTTGGAGAGGAAAGAACAAAAAAAAAAAAAACCGAAAACAAAACAAAAACTCCAGAGGATTTTGCAGGCGCTTAAAAGAGTGGGGGCTGGAGCGCCCGGGGTTGCCTTTTTCCGGTGCGCAATTTGTGGGCTTTTCGTTTGGCCTGCCCTGCGCTTGGCGATCGATAAGGGAGCCTGGTGGAAAGAGCTAGCTGGGAGGTGGGGTGGGGGTTGAACCCGCCCCGTGCCGATTCCACGGAGGAAGAGCCAAACCCGGAGTGCACATTGAAAAGCCCCCTCCCCCCTAGAGCGAGAGAGGTGGGCGGGAGATGGGTCGTCATGATGCATCCCTAACCCTGCGTGCAAACTCCACCTATGGAGAGCAGCCTTCTGGGGTTTTTTTTTTGTAAGCAAGAGATCAGTAAATCAGGTTAAGGACCAAAGATGCTAAGGATGCCAGAACAAGGTGTGGGGCTGGGCGACCTGGCCAGCAGTAAGAAGCTGATAGCCTTGGGGGCTCTGGTGGGCTGGTTGCTGGTGGTCCATTTGTTGGTGAATGTCTGGTTGCTCTGCATCTTATCAGGGTTGTTGGCCTTACTGGGGGGCTGGTTGGGCTCCCAGGTAGTAGTTGGCACCAGCCACCGCATTCACCTGGAGAGGTTTCTCCCCGTTGAAGGCTGCCCTCCGAATCCCGAGGCAGAGAGGGAGCTGGAGGAAGAGATCCGGAATATTATTCAAAAGATCATTAGGGATTTCGTCTCTTCGTGGTACCGGGCGGTAAGCCGGGAGCAGAACTTTGAGAAGGAGGTGGAAAAAGCGATGATGGGCTTGGCTTTGGGGCTCCAAAGGAGGATGCTTCTGGTGGACAAGAAGGCCTTGGCCCAAAAGGTGCTCCTCCTGGCGGGGTGTCACCTTCAGGCCTACAAGAAGGTCCAGGAGACATGGAACGAGGCGGAATGCCTCGGAGAGCCTTCCGAGGAGGCCAGTAGGTTGTGGCGAGCCTACTGTGAATTCTCAGAGCCTCATTTGGCTGTTCAGAGCCCTGCGCATCAGGTGGACTATGCCAGGCGCATGGTGGACTTGTTACTACGGGTCTTGGTGCCCGAGCCTCACCTGGAAAGCAGGACGGGGCGCTTCGTGGTGGTAGAGCTCGTGACGTGCAACGTGTTGATGCCCGTGATCAACAAAATGGCGGACCCCGACTGGCTCAACCAGCTGTGGATTGACCTCTTCTCCAGGAAGGCCACCGGCACCGTCGAGACTTCTCCAGAGGTATTGGCTGCCTGTTCAAGCCAACCCCTGGTGACCGGTATATTGCCCCCAGTCCTTCAGCCAGAAATGGCTACCGAGAGCGATGAAGCCCTAGTGAGGGATTCTGAGCCTTTCAACAGGAATGTGGTAGATAGTTTGGAGGACTTCTTGGTGGAGGGAAAGGAAGCCGTTGACAGAGCGCTGAGCACCCCCGTGAATGAGAAAGTCGATGGGAGCGTGGCTGTACCCCTGCTTCACCCTGGTACCCTTGGGTCCTTCTTCCCCAGTGGAGACTTGGAAGTTGAGTCCCCCATGTCTGATGCAGGAAAAGACCCTACTTCCTTGATCGTCGTGTCTGCAGAAGAACTCTTTGGTAGCTCCCTTCTTGATTCAGAAGGGCCTCTTGACGTGGACCCAGAAGACAGTTTGGGAGAGAAAGACAGGTGCGCGGAGGATATGGCTGAGGGCTTCCCCTCTGAAGCTGACCCCCAGGCCACCTCCCTCGGACCGTGCCCTGACATCCACATAGAGCCAGTGGCTGAAGACACCTTCGCTTCTTTGACTGCTCTTTTGGAGGATCCAGAAAAGGCCTTCCTGAGAAGGCCATCCTACTTGGTGAAAGAGCTGGAGCCCCCTGGGAGCTTGGCCCACGGCCCTCAAGATCTAGCCCAGCTGCCAGGTCTGCTTGCTTCCTCTCCCACTGCCCCGATGGGCACTTTCAGCTTTGAGCCGCTCAGTCCTGATGGTCCGGTCATCATCCAGAATCTGCGTATTACAGGGACAATCACTGCTCGAGAACACAGTGGAACAGGATTCCATCCTTACACCTTGTACACTGTGAAGGTAATCCTGGTTTCATTTCCTTCCTTCCCTCCCTCCCAATTCCCATCTCCTTCCTTCCTCCCTCCCTCCTCATTCCCATCTCCTTAATTCCTTCCTTCCCCTCCTTCCTTCCCTGCCTTCCTCCTCCTTTCCATCTCCTTCCTCCCACCTCCTTCCCTCCCTCCTCCTTATTCCCATCTCCTTCCTTCTCTCCCCCTTCCGCCTCCCTCCTTCCCTTCCTCTCTCCCTCCTTCCCATTCCCATCTTCTTCCTTCCTTCCCTGTCTTCCTCCTCTTTTCCATCTCCTTCCTCCCATCTCTTTCCCTCCCTCCTCCTTATTCCCATCTCCTCCCTTCTCTCCCCCTTCCTACCTCCCGTCCTTCTCTGCCTCCCTCCTTCCCTTCCTCTTTCCCTCCTTCCCATTCCCATCTTCTTCCTTCCTTCCCTGTCTTCCTCCTCCTTTCCATCTCCTTCCTCCCTCCTCCTTCCCTCACTTCTTCTTATTGGCATCTTCCTTCTCTCCCCCTTCCTTCCTACCTCCCCACCTTCCGCCTCTGCCTCCCTCCTTCCCTTCCTCTCTCCCTCCTTCCCATTCCCATCTCTTTCCTTCCTCCCTCCCTTCCTTCCCCCCTTCCCTCCCGCCCTCCCTCTTTCTCATTTCCATCTTCCTTCCTTCTCTCCTCCTCT
This sequence comes from Bungarus multicinctus, assembly GCA_023653725.1. NCBI lineage: Eukaryota > Metazoa > Chordata > Lepidosauria > Squamata > Elapidae > Bungarus > Bungarus multicinctus. The sequence continues at coordinate 18,973,581 of CM042837.1, read as the reverse complement.
CTCTCCCTTCCTAACTTAACCAAACTGGTCATCCCAGCCCAAACATCTGAGCTGACCCTTCTGAATTGCCAACAGAGTCAGGCCATCTCTTGAAGTCAAGTCGAGCTTTCGATCATTACACATGGTTTACTTTGGCAAACAGTCAGCTTCTTCCTCACTGGTGGTGGTATTTTTCTTCTTTTTTCCATAGTATGAGACGACATTAGACAGTGACGGCACTAACACCCTCCAGCAAGTGGCATACCATACGGTGAACCGAAGATATCGCGAGTTTTTGAACCTGCAAACCAGACTGGAAGAGAAACCAGATCTACGGAAGTTCATAAAAAGTTAGTCCTGAATTCTCCTTTCTGTAGAATCTTTTCTGTAGAATCTTGTTATAGGCAAGGTGGGAGTTAATTAAGTTAATGTAGAATGTCTAAATTCTTCTTCTAAATTTTTTCTTCTTTTTCTTCTTCCTCTTCTTCTTCCTCCTCCTCCTCTTCCTCCTCTTCCCCTTTTCTCTCCACTGGCAATTATGGTTGATTATTTATTTATTCCATACGGCATAGCAAAAACAACAGGGTGCACAAAACAACATATAAATTGTATATTAAAATACACATTGTCATGGTTTATATCGTGATACACGTTATGGTTAAGTAGGGGACAACAGATTAAATGAACCATGTGCAAAATCTCTGGATATATTGTCCATGGCAGAGGCGGCTTTGAGGAATAATAATTATTACCAGAAAAGTGGAATAAAAGCAGATAAAGGCATAGTTAACCTAGCTCTGCGCTTAACCTATAATCTCTTTTCGCAAGCTCTGTTTCAGTTTGAAGCACAGTTCTCTGTGGCACTTAATCCAATACAATTAGTCTCGACTTACAACCACAATTTAGACCAAACTTTTATGTTGCTAAGCAAGACAGTTGTTAAGTGAATTTCCCCCCATTTTATGACCCTTCTTGCCATATTTGTTAAACGAATCGTTGCAGTTGTTAAGTTAGTCACATGGTTGTTAAGTGAATCTGGCTTCCTCATTGACATTGCTGGTCAGAAGTTCTCAAAATGGAATCATGTGACTCCAGGGACATTGCGTCCGTCATAAATATGAACCAGTTGCCAAGAGCTTGGATTTCGGTCGCATGACCTTGGAGATGCCAAAATGGTTGTAAGTCTGAAAATCGGTCCTAAGTCAACTTTTTTTCTTTTTTTAAAATAAATTTTATTAAACATTTTCCCACAATTGAAAAACATGTTTACATTTCCAACAATGTTGGGACATCATTAACATTAACATTCATATTCATATATTAATTACTGTGTTTTATGTTACTTTTATGTCTGTTTAACCAGATATACCAGGCGTCCCAGACCAAATAATACTCCTATCTTTTCACGTCTATCTAGTTTCACTTCTATCTTTTAACTCTAGGGTCAGCCTGTCCAACTGTTCTGACATACGCCCTTTTTCAACAAATCAAACACAATCCAAAAGGAATAAAAACCTTGTAATGCTTCTGCAAAATAATTAGCTGTGATAAGCACAAGCCTTGCCAAACTTTGCGAGACTTGCCAAAAGATAACAGACAAGAAATAATTTGCAATGCAAGAATCTTCAAATACAAACTCAGGATACTAGAATATCCATGAGACTGGAGTTTCAAAACGTCTTTGCTTTCTGCAAAGTACGTTCGTTTTATCTTCTTGAAGGAGGGGCCATTACCTTGCAGCCTTACTCCCTAGTTTCCCGTGCTATTGTAGCTGCTCTTTCCTGTGAGCAATCCTGTGCGCACGCACACTTGGCACAGGCTCCTCAGGAATCTCCTCATCACTGTTGCCAGCCCATACAATCTCTGAAGGCAGCAGTCCACTCCCTAATGGTCCTGGCCCCTCATTTGAGTCCTCACTCTCCTCAGCCGTCTGCACCTGCTGCTGGCTAACCACAACACCATCTTCGCGCAGTCCAGAATCTTTCTTATCACTGTCCCCTCAGATGGTATATTTTCCTGTTTCCAGTACTCTGCATACACAATCCTGGCTGCAGTTATTATATGTAAAATGATACATATGTCTGTCTTAGTATGATCTCCCCTTAATATTCCTAATAGAAACAGTTCCAGTCTTAATTCAATTTTTTGTTTCGTTATTTCTTCTATCCACCTATTACTCCAATAGCTTTTGGCTTCTGAACATGTCCACCACATATGGAAGAAGGTGCCCTGTTTGTTTTTACCTTTCCAGCATTTTGAGCTGGTTGGGAACATCTTTGCTAATCTGGCAGTGGGTAGATACCATCTATAAAACATTTTGTATATGTTTTCTTTATATGCTGTTAGTTTATAGCTTTCCTCCCACTTTTTTCCCCAATATTCTAATTCAATATTATATCCCAAATTTTTTGCCCAAGCTATCATTGTTTCTTTTACAATTTCATGTGACCTTGGAGATGCCGAAATGGTTGTAAGTATGAAAATAGGTTCTAAGTTACTTTTTTTCAGTGATGTTGGAGTTTCGAACAGTCACTAAATGAACTGTTGTTAGTTGAGTACTAATGTTTATTTTTCTTTCATAGTGTGATTCCATTTCTGACATTAGGCCTAATTGGCCAGGTTCTCACAACTATCTAGGCATGATTTACAACTAACATGGGTGAAATTAATAGAACATAGACAGCAGAAACCACCGATCAAATCACAAATCATATTGCGGCCTAGCGCAAGGTTTTTCAACCATAGCAACTTGAAGACATGTGGACTTCAACTCCCAGAATTCCCTGAGGAATTCTGGGAGTTGAAGTCCACACATTTTCAAGTCACCAAAGTTGAGAAACTCTTACCTAGTGCAATGTAAAAATTGACTGAAAGATGCTGGGTTTTTATTGCGAACCATTTGAAAAATCTATCAATATTTTAATCATGAGTGATGATCTAGTATGATTAACGTTACAGTAAAATTACTCCTGTTTTTTTTTTAAAAAAAAAACACGGCAGACATAAAAGGTCCCAAAAAGCTGTTTCCGGATCTTCCGTTTGGTAACATGGACACAGAGAAAGTTGAAGCCAGAAAAGGTCTCTTGGAATCGTTCTTGAAGGTTAGGATTTCTTCCTGCTACTCATTTAAATCTGACCTGGTTTTACTGTCATTTCTAAAAACTCATGTAAAAATGCCTGATTTATAAAATGCCTAATATAAAAGCGAAATACCACTCATGCATCATCACGAAATCTCCAGAACCGTAAAGCCTACAAACTTAAAATTTAGCACGTATGTTCCTCTTGGCTTCTAGGTGCTCGCTAAGAAAGGATTTTTCGAAATGACCATCAGAGCATTAGCATTTCCTATATTATTATTAGCACGCTCTAATGCTAAGGAGTTCTACTCCCCTTCCCATCTGAAAAGAAATCTGTTCCAAATGCAAAACACAAGCAGAAGAGTTTCAGTTTTATTTTCACAGCACCAAGCAGCTTTAGTACAGAACAGTTGAGCTCCTTGCTGTCTCCTTCTTGCTCACACAGCAAATATACTGCTTCAGTTTCCAAACAGCCCTCAAACTCTCTCACACACTGACAGGACGCTAGCCAGATGAATACCAATGGATGCTGGTACTGAGGCAGAATTTTTTCCTCTTATTTTCCTTCCCAAAAACTAAGCCCGATCACATAGTTTTGTAGCGAAACTTTGGTATCGAGCTAATAATTCATAAAAATAAAAATAATAGCAGCTAATGCAGGTGGGACCCTCCCTCTTTTACTTGTCTGCTTCAGCAATCCCCTGGCCTCAAAATGTTGAATGCAGCTCTCTGCTCTTAATTATGACCCACCCCGTCCTAAACCTCTGGTGGGAACTCTTCTTGGCTTCACTGCTTGTCTGCTTGCCTCTTGCAGCAACTGTGCGCAATTCCTGAGATCGCCAATAGCGAAGAAATGCAAGAATTCCTCGCCTTGAACACGGACGCAAGGATTGCCTTCGTGAAAAAACCATTTGTGGTCTCCAGGATTGATAAGGTAACGCGTTTGATGTTGTCAGCAACATTCCTATACACCAGGGGTGTCAAACTCCAGCCCCGCGGGGTGCTTAGATCTGGGCCACGGGGCAACCCTGGGAAAAATGAAGGACAGGCCTGCAGTGCGGCTGCTAGCGAAAACGGAGCTTGTGTGGGCCGTGCTTAACCCTCCCAAACTCCCTTTTTGGCCGCGATGGCCTCCTGCACCACCCTGCCAGTGAAAAAGGAGCTCGCTGAGGCCATTTTTCTGGGTGCAGAAGGCTGTCACGGCCGAAAAATTCACTTAACCACCAGCAATAAAAGTTGTAAAATGTTATGTGAATTTTAACAACTGTCTCAGTGAAACAACGTAAGTTTTGGGCTTAACTGTGGTCATAAGTTGAGGACTACCGTCCTATATTGTCTTTTATCACCATCATCTAACGATCCCATAATTCCTTGCGGGGTGGAGTCTGGGCACTGAATGGAGCTAGCAGAGCGTTTTAATGGCCGGATGCCTTTCTTGTTGCCAATGCAGAGTTTTCCCCAGCAGATAGATTCTCAGTGTGCCCAGAGAGAGAAATATCGTCCTCTACTTAGGATCGAACTCACGGCCTCCTGATTGTGAGGCGAGAGGCCCACCTCTAGGCCACCGCACCACTTCTGTATTGTCTTTTATGCCAGTGGATATTCCCTTTTATTGCAGATTGTGATGAACGCCATTGTGGATACATTAAAAACGGCATTTCCCAGACCTGAGCCACAGAGTCCTACGGAAGAGCTCAATGAGACCGAAGTGGATGGGAAGCAGCCGACGGATGGAAAGAAATCCAATAAGTAAGGGTCTTCCCGTTGAGCTCAAATGTGCAGATCCGTAGTAGCAACTCCTTTCTGCAGCCTGGAGTCATACTGCCATGAATATCTCCATTGGTTTCACTTGGGGGATAAACTCTCCGCGACCGCAAAAATTAATCCGTGCAAGTTCATGTCTTAGTCCTGCCGGTATTTCTTCCGAAATTATCAGGTCCAAGGAAGGGCAGAAATACTCCGTGTTGTCCTTCAGGAATAGCTGTTTAATTATTCTGGGTCTTTAGCGGTGCTTATTGCTAACAGTGTTGGAATTATTGAGTTGACTACTAAACTTTTGCTGCGCCTGCGAGAATTGTAATGCTCGGATTCTTGTCTATATTTCCTCCACCCCCAGTAAGAGATCTGATTTCAGTAAAGTAAAAATCGAATTGGGGGTGGGGAGAGAAGATAATTGTGTTTTCAAAATCTTGGCTGGACGTGACATTCCTAAGCGGTGAACAGACCGTTTTGCTTTGTCTAAAAAATCCCTTGGAATATTAGCGAGAGGATGTTTGCAAGTCGTGTTTCATGTTTGATTCTGTCGATACGGAGCAGAGTCCCAGTGGATTGCAGCGTATTGTCCACTTTTACTTTAAAGTGGTCCATGGGAAGGGTGCTTTCTGTGACCCAAAGGATCAGGTACCAGCTGGAACAGGAACAGAAGAAATAAGCCAGCAGACTGTTTGTACAGTTGGAAAGTGGATTAGATCTCTTTGCTCGCAGTAACTACACAAATTTTCAAAAATACAAATAAACCATATGCTAGGACAATTAACCCGTGGAACAGCTTGCCTTGAGAAATTGTGAGTGCTCTATCGCTGGAGGTTTTTAAGAAGAAACTAGACAGTCACTTATCTGAATTAATATAGGTTCTGCTTGAGCAAGGAGGCTGGACTAGAACACTTTCAAGGTCCCTTCCAGCTCATTCTAGTCTAGTCTAATCCTATCCCTATTCCATCATTTCTCTTTTATTCCTATTCTATTCTATTCTAATCTAATCTCATTCTATTCTTTCCTAATTTCACTCTATTCTTTCCTTATTCTATTCTATTTCTATTCTTTCCTTATTCTATTCTATTTCTATTCTATTTTTCCTTATTCTGTCCTATCCTGTCCATTCCATATTATGTTATTTTATTTTTCCTTATTCTATTCTATTCTAATCTCATTCTAATCTCATTCTATTCTTTCCTAATTCTATTCTTTCCTAATTCTATTCTTTCCTAATTCTATTCTTTCCTAATTCTATTCTATTCTTTCCTTATTCTACTCTACTCTACTCTTCTCTACTCTATTCTTTCCTAAATTCTATTCTATTTGTAGAAAATATAAAGAAACCTTGACGTGTGTGGGTCAACCCTTCAAGATAGACCACTTAGAGATAGAGGTTAATACATCTACCTAATAGGCAAGTGGCCCAGATTGGAATACAAGAAGGGTATGGCTAGCTGATGAGAGCTAAATAGCTTGAAATAGATCTATGCTAGTCTGCCTTTATTTCTTTGTCAGGAAAACAAATTCAACTCAGCCTATTATTAAATTACCCAGAAGAAAATACAGATGCCTCCTACAGCAGCTTCTGCTAAAGAGGTTTGGAAAGAATTGGAAAAGTCACACATTGTGTGTTTTCTCTTACTTTTTGACAATGTCATAACTATTGACATTTAGTTATTTTTTTGCAGATGCTGATAATCATAGAATTGTTGTCTAGCAGCCAGCCGTTGGAAGCAACACATCCATGGGAGTGATTTAACTTCTCAGAGAAATGCCGGATGAAATGAATGAATAAATACTGTGTTTTCCTGCTTCTCTTTTCACAGGTCGAAGCTGAAATTCACATCTGGCAAAATGTTAAATGTTGCCGGAACACCAGAGAAAATCCTGTATTCTTTCAGAGACGGCATGAATGTAAGTCTGTCTTCCATTGGAGAAATGTCATTTGCAATATTTTTTTTTACTTTTCTTTCAACAAGCATATTATTATGTGAACAGTGTAGTTCCGGAGTGTCTTACATTTTAAAACAAATATGACAATATTCTTCATATTTAATACAGTTGACAATCTTTTAAAATTTGATATTAATACATATATTTTGTTAATATATAATCTTGATTGTTCGATATTACGGTATGTTATCTTTGCATAAATCTCTATATTCTTAGTATCACTCCTTTTACTACAGATAATATATTAATAGTCATATTTGCAGTGCTTAACAGATTATATAATTCACATAATCACAATTCACAAAATTATATTAAATTATAATTTTCCATTGTTTATCCCCTTTTTAATTTTTAATTATGTCACATATTTTTTTTTAAAAAAATCCTCTTTCTACCTTAGTCACCTTTTGATAATAAAATAGTATTATTTATGTTGAACAAGTGATGCAGTTCTAATAATACAGTTATTTTTATTAAATTATTATCTTTCATTATCTTACGCAATGTTTCACTATTATTTTTATGTCAATCAAATTCCACAATCTCAGAAATGTTGAAGGGATACTTCCAAAGTTGTTAGCGAAGACTTTTACCCATTTTGCTCCAATCCTCCTCTTCTTCTAGGCCTCTGAAATCCTCTCCCTGGCAAGGATGGAGTCCTTTATTCAGAACCAGGAGAAGTTGCTGGAGGCCATGTCCAATGAAGGTCCAGAGAAAGAATGTGATGAAGAATCTCCTTCAGATTTGAACCCAAAGCTCAGAGAGGTGCTGCAGCAAACATCAGATGAAGACACAAATTCTGGTATGTCTTCTCCAGCTCCAAAATTTGCTTCTTTCTGCTCCTGTTTGCTCCGTATACTGCTTTTCCGTAGGGTGTATAGATGGTCTCCAACCTTACTCAACCCAGGTTAGAAATTGCAAACTTCAGCTCCATCATTAACGTCCGAGGTGTTGTTAGAGGCACAAGTTAAAGAAGATTGGAAACTGCAGTCTTACAGACCAGAAAAAATCACAGTTGGGGAACTAAACTGAACCCCACTGTGGCAAACATTTTGTGACCAGGAAGAACAAACCCCTTGTGGCAGCCATTTTGTCAAAGTGTATCACACATACTGACAGTTCCAGAGGTGGTATTCAGCCAGTTCAGACTGGTTCTGGCAGACCGGTAGTGAAAATTATGACCGGTTCACAGAACCGGCAAAAACCACTTCTGGCTGGGTCTGCCCACCCACCCATGCTCTTAACTCTCCTATATTCTGTTATTTATTAGCTCAGCTGATTTGCAGGGAGAGCGGATTGCCTCACCTCAGCTGAGATAAAAAACAGCACAGCTCACTGGCATTGATGCAGAGGGCAGTATTTGAGCCCTGCGCATGCACCCGCGAAGCGAGCTCTCTGAACCAGAAGGAAAATTTTTTGAAACCCACCACTGGTCCGTCAGCCCCATATCATTAGACTTGATTGACAGCTCATTAAAAGACACGGTTTTTCCTATTCTGTCAAGTTTTGCCTATTCTGTCAATGCCCATCCTCAATTACAATAAGCTTTTGAAATAGAAATGTCAAATCAGGAATCGACCACAAGGTGGCAGCAGAATAGCATGAATTTGAAATAATTCCTCCTGAAAGTACTGAGGATTTAAAGCAATACTGAATTAAGGGCCAGCTTGCAATAATCTATTAAAGGCTTTTCCTTACCCACCAAATTCTTCTTGGGATGCAGTTCTGCAATGCAAATGATTCCCTGCGATGCATAATGCATTTATGGGCTGGGGAAAGGTAAAGAGACATGAAAGCCGTGGTTGGTTTGACAGGTTGGGTAAAGATTAGCTTGGGACGTCATCTCTAGAGATGAGAAAGCATCTCTTTATAGCAGGTCTGGAAATCAAAGCAGGCCCTTCCTGATCTTCTGAATGCCTGTGGCTTCTCACATTGCAGTGCGCCGCAGTTCTTAGATGGTTCCCACACAATGGTGGGATTCAACTGGTGTAACAACCGATTTGGTGAGCGCACATGCACAGCATTTGAAAACCGCCCATTTTCAGCTCTAATATTTAACTTCTACTGCAGCCCCGATGAATAAAACAGCTGAGGCGCGGCATGGCCACGTGAATCAGCTGAGTTGCAAAACACGGAAATAAAGGACAGACTAGGGCATGGGTGGGTGGGGCCAAATGCTCACTGAAAAAACCGGTTTGTCTGAACTGGTAGAATCCCATCCCTGTTCCCACAGCTAAGGAATGATTAAAGACGAAGCTACTGAGATCAGCCAAGGTTCGCTACAGGTAATCCTCAAGTTGCAACTGTAATGGAACCTGGCCATTGCAGTCACAAGTTTTGATGATAGTTAAGTGAGACACCCATGTGATCGCCTTGCTTAGTAACCTCTATCCCTCCTTTTCCTGATACGGTCATTAAACAATGACCATGGTGGCTACAATACTAGCACAATCAGAAAAGAAAGCAATGAATCTTAAGTTTGTAGGTGGAATGAGTCCTGTTGTCTAGATTCTCCTTACTGTTTGGTTTTCGTTCTGCAAATAATTGCTTGATTATCTGTTTCTCTTTAGCTGATTGATTTGTTTTACCACCTTTAAGAAGGCACAGTAATCCTATAGTAATCTTGTGGCCTAATCTGGAATAAGCCAAGAAGAGTTGGCACGTCTTTGTCTTTAAGGAGGGATAAAAGCTATTTTGAGACTTTAAATCCCGCCTTTATTATAATTGTATAAATAACTCAAGGTGGTGAATATGCCTAACACTCCTTCCTCCTTCTACCTTTCCCATAACAACCACCTTGTGAGATGGTTTGGGATGAGAAGAGAGGCACTGACTCAAAGTCACCCAGCCTGCTTTTGTGCCTTAGGTGGGACTAGAACTCCCTGTCTCCTGGTAATTGGTCTAAAGTCACCAGCCAGCTTTCATGTCTTAAACTAGAAGTCACAAGTTTCCCATGATTGGCCCTGAGTCATCCAGATTGCTTTTGTGCTTAAGATGAGACTAGAACTCACAGTCTCCTGATATTTGGGCCAAAGTCATCCAGGTGGCTTTGGTACCCAAAGCAGAACTAGAGCTCACAATCTCCTGGTTTCTAGCCTAATACCCTCACTAGTACACCAGACTTCATGATTATGTGCATATACTTTTCATGGTGATGTGATCTCTAGTATCTCAACTAGAGTTAGGAAAAACCTTGAAGATCCTCTGACATGAATGGACAGGAGTGAAGCTATAGACTTGGTGTAAAATCTTCTTACATTTGTAGGATCAGAGACTTTGCTGGCAGACATCGTTCTAGACCTTCTTTGCCTGGTCATGGTAGACCAGTGGAGTTGGCTGTGGTCAGAGAACATGCAGAAGATCCTACATCTCCTCTTTGGGACATTGATCCAAAGGTAAGGTTTTAGCATGCAACCAGAATTAACATAACTGGAACTTGGCTCTAGGGAGCTGCCTTGCTCTTGGTGTGAGTATCAAGCAAACGGTGGTTTTGAGTTGATTCTAGAAATTGGAGGACTCCAAGGGAAAGGTCGTTTTCTTAAATTATCACCTGCCTCCCCAGATAATAAGCACTTGGAAGTTTTCCAGAAATGGGCTTTCAATGATCTTCTGGTTCTTTCTCGCTCCTAAAAGAAGTTGCAAGCGAGGGACCAAAACACTGTCCAGAATGAACATCACCCACTGAAATGTACATAAATATACCAACAGAAGTTTGGGTTTATTGACTGACTAGCTCAGCGGTGATGTGGATGTTGAATTTTTGCTGATGGTCTGCTCATCACCCCTTCCCTCCCCTCCTTTCCCTTATACCTGGCAGCCCCGAAGGACAGCTGTCCGGGGGTTCGAAGGACATCATACTCACAGTCCAGCTTATTCAAACTATTTGAAGCAAAGGTTGCCAAAAAATGTTGAGGTCAAGGGAATGCTAATAGGTACAAGCCTGCTGATTTTCTTTTTAAAGATAACCAGGTCAGGAAGAATGAGCACGCTTCCGAAAATGAGCTTTTAAAAATGGAGCGAACAAGCGGGAAGCCGATACCCTTGCGGAGAAGATGCTTAGAGGCACGAGGACATTCAAGGGAATGTCATACCTCACTCAAAATGCTGGACTGTCACCAGCCTGGGGCAGCGCTGATAAAGATGTATGCTTCTTCGAAGAGAGGAGGGAATGACGTGGAAGTGAATCCCAAACGAACTTGCTTGCAAACATGCCCCGTGCAATGTTGCAGGTTAAGAAAAAAATGGTAGTTTTGGCACCCGATTTTGGTTCGATTTCAACAGTTGCAGACCAGGAGAAGTAGCGTGCAAAATGGAAGGCTTTAATGTCCTGTCCTAGTAAATGGAATAGGAATGGAATGGAATAGAATAGAATGCAGAATAGGATAGAATAGAATAGAATGCAGAATAGGATAGGATAAGATAGGATAGAATAGAATAGGAATCTATTTAGAATAGAATAGAATCTATTAAGAATAGAATGGAATGGAATAGAATAGAATAGGAAAATAGAATAGAATAGGGAATATAGAATGGAATGGGAATAGGAATAGAATGCAGAATAGAACAGAATGCAGAATAGAATAGAACAGAATAGAATATGGAATGGAATTGGAATAGAATATGGAATGGAATTAGAATTAGAATTAGAATGGAATTAGAATTGGAATGGAATGGAATAGAATAGAAGTAGAAAATAGAATAGAATAGGAAAATAGAATAGAATAGAACAGAATAGAATATGGAATGGAATTGGAATAGAATATGGAATGGAATTAGAATTATAATGGAATAGAATAGAATAGAACAGAATAGAAAGAATAGAATAGGAATCTATTTAGAATAGAATAGAATAGAATCTATTAAGAATGGAATGGAATAGAATAGAATAGGGAATATAGAATGGAATGGGAATAGGAATAGAATGCAGAATAGAACAGAATAGAATATGGAATGGAATTAGAATTAGAATGGAATTAGAATGGAATGGAATAGAATAGAATAGGAGCTGGAAGGGACCTTGGAGGTCCTCTAATCCAGCCCCCTGTCCAAGCAAGAGAATCTATACCATTTCAGATAAGTGACTGTCGAGTCTTTTCTTAAAAACCTCCAGTGATGGAGTGCCCATGATTCCGGAAGGCAAGCTGTTCCACTGGTTAATTGTCCTCACTGTTAGGAAGTTTCTCCTTGGAATACTGCAACCAAGTTTGGTCATCATACTACTTAAAAGATGTTGAGACTTTGGAAAAAGTTCAGAGAAGAGCAACTAAGATGATCAAAGGCCTGGAGACTAAAACATATGAAGAACGGACTGCAGGATTTGGGTCTGGCTAGTTTAAAGAAATGAAGAATTAGGGGTGGCATGCTAGTAGTATTCCAATATTTGAGGGGCTGCCACAAAGAATATGGGGTCCAATTATTCTCCAAAACACCAGAGGGCAGGGCAAAAAACAATTGGTTGGAAACTAATCAAAGAGAGAAGCAATCTGGAATTAAGGAACAATTTCCTAACGGGGAGGACAATTAACCAGCTTGCCACCAGAAATCATGGGCGTTCCATCACTGAAGGTTTTTAAGAAGAGACTGGACAGCCACTCTTCTGAGATGGTATAGGTTCTCCTGCTTGAGCAAGGAGCTGGACTAGAAGACCTCCAAGGTCCCTTCCAGCTCTATTCAATTCTAAAGGCTAGATTGTTAAGGAAAAATAACTTTGTGGAAGAAGACACTGTTAAAGCACTTCAGTTCTTTTTCCAAGATCACATTCTGGCTATGACTTGAACTCAGTTTTCCTTTTGGCACTGTGGGTTCTGCAGTGCCTGCCTAGATCTTAACTGAAGCAACTATCTTTCTTTTCCCTGGAAAGAGTCATAACTCAACAAACACCGAGCATCTTGGCTTGGGTTATTTGGCCCCATTCTAGTATCTGCAATTATTGCTGCTACTCTTCTTTATGGCTGTTCTTTGTAAAAATGCCTCGAATTCAGGGTCCCCTGGCAATAATGTCAGATTTTGAGAGAGAGAGAGAGAGAGAGAGAGAGAGTGCTGTCCTGGATCTTCTCGCTCAAAAGGCTGCATAGGAATAGGAGGAAACAGATTTATAGCTATGTTGCAATCGGCTTGCGTTCCAGGCAGGTTGAGAGAGTTGGAACAGCTTCTTACAAACCCCCTTAGCCAGAAGGGAATTGTACACAGCCAGTTCTTTATATCTTGAGTATTAAAATCCCCATTGCGTAGAGAAAAGTCCACCCTAGAAGTTAGCCCTTGTTCTGCACCCCAGGGCTGGTCCTTCAACATCTATCCAACCAGGGTGTCCTTCACCTTAAAACAGCCCTGCCGGTGACATGGCGGCCTTAAGCCTCCTTTCCATGGCTGGGAAGACCAACTGGCTGATTGAAGCCTGTTTCTAAATCCCTCCCAATGATCTGATACTGTGGCAACGTCCAGAAGAGGAAGAAGCAGATGACCGAAAAAGGCCTTGCAATGCTAGGAGAAAGGAAGGCGTAGCTACATCCCCCTTCTCTGAACAGGCAGGCCTGTCCCCTTACGTAACACAAAGAGCGATCCTTTTTTTGGTGGCTAATGATGGTAAAGAGATGGTTGGAGCAGCCAGCCAAGAAATGAGCTCATCGGCAGCTAAGAAAAGATTGTCAGCATGGGTGGGCTCTCGGCTCAGTCTTGTAAACAATCCCTTGTGGTCCAATCTGGACAGTCTGCTGTCCTTTGCTAGCAAAATGCTTCTCTTTGGAAGACGAGCAGTGGGCAGAGAAGGGACCCCAAGCCCTTCCTCTTCCTCTCCCCACACCCTGGAATTTTTTTTTTAACTGTACCTCTTTACTTTTTTGGCATGATGAGGATAGTAGCCATGGTAGGGGGACGCTCCGGAGATATGCGCTAAATCCGTGGGAGATGGCAGCTATTAAAAAACCAAACCCGGGGCTAATCTCATCTCTTACATCTAACATAGTTTGGTCCTGGCTTCGGCTTCTGGGTCACACTGGAGTTTGATGGAATGCAAGGAACGCATGTCTGTCTGGGGATAGATTAAGATCCTTGCTGTCATGGGTGAAAAATCTAGGCCCTTTGGGGAAGGCGTATCGGGGTCTTTTGATACTTGTTTGCTAAAGACAAGCCAAAGCATTTCCTGGCTATTAAAGGCATTTGGAGCCCATCAGGTGAGCAGCAAGTATCCCAACCATCTCAGCCGCTCTCGGTAAGCCTCTGAGTCAGCTGGGAGATAAAAATATAGATCCCCGCAGCCCCAAAACACGAGGCGTCTGCCATTCTTCACGGTGTTCAGCCCTAAAATCCTACCCCTTTGGCAGACAGGTGGGGACCTCAGTTCTTGGAGGTTTTCAAAAAGAGGCTGAACTGTTCCCTTTTCTAAGAAGGCTTAATTGGTATTTCTACGCATCGCAGAGGGCTTGGCTAGACTAGAAGACCCTGGTGGGTCTTTCTTCCATCTCCTTTATTCTAGGAAATGGGACAGCACCGAAAAAGGAAGAATAGTGAATGATACCTCAGTTGATGCCTGCACAAGGAGAAAAGAATGGTTTAAGGTTCTGGTCCAGCTTCCAATGCTAACATCAACCGAACCAGGTTCTAGGTTCTCCAAGAAAAGCTCTTGATGGCTTTCAAGGAAAGGCTATAGAGGGTTTTGTTGACAGAAAGGGGAGATTTGTTGTGGAAGGGAAGAGGCACCAATTAAGAGAATGTGCAAAGCTATGAGAAAGAAGGCATTGTTTGTTCAATGGCAGGAAGTAGGGTTGGGAGCTAAGAATTATAGCCTTTGACTTCTTCTACAAGAGGAAAGACAATAATTCCAGACTAACTTAATCCCAATTTTAAAGGCTTTGCTCAGAGTCTCATCAATGATCGAGAATTGGGCAGGACGGAGAGAGAAGGTGGCCTTAGTTGTGAAAATATCAACATAAATGCCTTGAAAACCATTGATGTAGGACAATGGACAACCCTTTTTCTTTTCTTTTTTTCATTTTTAACCTTAACCTTTTCTGTGTAGCCCTGAGAACGAGAGACAAGATTGTCTCCATTGCCAGTTCCAAGTTGGAGAAGAACAGGTAGATGTAGTTCTGGACACAAAGAGAACATATCATTTTGCAGGAAGTGGTGTCTTCAACATGTAGACTTTTAGGAATATACACAAGGTGTTGGTTTTGGAAGAGAACTTGGACAGAATTCTAGAATATTCTTCTTCCTTCTGGGAACATCACATTCGCAGAGAAACTTTGATGGCTTCCAGAATTAAAAGTAGACCGTTCTTTCTTTGTAGACGTTCTGACTTACACTGACTGACCTTCTCATTTTGCCAATTTGGGGAGGGGATGATTGGCTTTGGTTTCTGCTTGAAAACTAGAAGAAATTGGCATACCTTTACATTAATATTGATATTCATAGCTGTCTCAAACCAAGTCAGATAAATAAGTTAATAAAACAAAATAAAGGGGAAAACACAGCCTGCCTGCCTGCCTTCCTAACCTACCTTCCTTCCTTCCTTCCTTCCTTCCTTCCTTCCTTCCTTCCTTCCTTCCTTCCTTCCTTCCTTCCTTCCTTCCTTCCTTCCTTCCTTCCTTCCTTCCTTCCTTTAGAAGGCTATATCAATCTCCCCCAGCCTAGAGCTCTGTATGCCGGACTACAGTTCCCATGATTCTTAGTCCACATGGCTAAGAATGATGGAGACTGTAGTCCGGCATATCTGGGTGGTGCCAATGGGGTGGGGGGGGGAGGAGACTCTTGGATCCAGTTCTGAGCTATTCCAATTTGGGCTCCGCTTTTTAATATGCGACACCCCTTCGCCTGCCCTCTTCTCTGGTCTTCCCAAGCGATATCTGAGACCCTGGAACTATGCAAACTGTTAATCCAGAGATAAAGAGAATATGTCTGGACACATCCGAGCTGTCTGCAGTTAGAAATCCGAGCAGGGTTCAAGCAGAGAAGCTTCTTTTGACAGGCAGGGAGGAGGGCAGGAATGGGAGCTTGGAAGGGTGTGTTTTAAAGGGTCAGTGTCCCATTTCCAAACAGGATTTAAAATAAACCAGAAACATCCTTAACTTGAGATAGGAAGCTGAGCATCGTTTAATCCAGGAGCTGAATCGGTCTTGCTTGCTTTCTCCCAGACGGTTTGATGTGACGTGGATGCATAATTTTGCAGACAAAGTTGTCATTTTTGTCTTGCACGCAGAGTAGTGCCAAGCTCTGCCCCCACCCCAACAGCAATAAAACAGCTCTGGGTATTGCATAGCCTGCTCCCTCCCTTCAATCATCCATGACCACATCTTCCCTTTATAGACCTGCTAGTAAAAATTACCATTTTCACCTTTATGATACCAATCAGTGGGAGGGGAAATAATCTTGTAGTGGAGCTGTTTCGTTCAGCAAGATACATAAGTTTAGAACATAACCCTCCCACCCAGAAATTTCTACTTCGGGTTGCCAATCCCGAAGCTCGCTCTCAGGGCACAGGACTAATGTACCAGGGAGAGCAATTTTAGCAATTGTTCCCAACAGTTTTATTTTATGTAGCCGTATCTCATCCCGGACATCTTTTAAAGAGCAGCGCCTGAGCTGGGGTCCATAATGCGGTGCCCATAAGCCACCGAGAAAATGGGACTCCTGCCCCAAATAGAATTAAGGCTACTGAGTGCAATTCCTGAAATTGAACTGCTGTTGTGCAGTTTTAAGGAATTGGGAAGGTGTTATTATTTCCGAGTCAGTAGACAATCATTTGCCATTTTAAAATCTTCATGCTTCCGGAGGTGGAATTTGCCGTTTTTAGATCTCCATGGTTCATAAAAGAAATTAAGGCTTAGGGGGAAAGAAGCAAAAATATGTTTAGCAGCCTGTGATTTTCCACCGGTGTAGAAATTTGTGCTTGTAGACACCAGAGGGCACCGCTTCTCCTGTTGTAAATCAGAATAAGCTGGCATGTGGAAGAGCAGTGCAATCCAAGACAAGAGAATTTAAGCACAGATCTAGCCCTCGAATGAGCTGCTGATTGATTCTATCAGCTATATTTCTTCCAGGAAAGAAGAAGAAGAATGCTTCTCTCTTTTCTAGCGTTGCCCAAACTTGTTTTTAACACAGAACTTGCAGTTGGACTATAATTTCTCCTATTTACAGGGGTTGCGAAGGACCCATGGAACAAATGCAGAAGTTGCTTACTAGCCTACAGTTATGTTTCTCAGCCTTGGCCATTTTAAGATGTGTGGATTTCATGCTGGCAGGGGAGTTCTGGGAGTTGAAGTCCACACATCTTAAAATGGCCAAGATTGGGAAAATATTGCCCTACTGGTTATATAAAAGTTGGGTGGGTGTTTTTTTTTTGTTACGTTGCATGGCAGGTTAATGAAATGGGAAATTAGGGATGGGGGCAGTGCGGGAGAGAATTCCATCTGTACCCTGGCTTTATGAAAAGGATATCTTAGAACAGGGGTATTCAACCTTGGCAACTTTAAATCTGTGGGCTTCAACTCCCAGAATTCTTGGAAACTTTTAGAGTTGGAAGGCCACAAGTCTTCAAGTTGCCAAAAGTTGGACACCCTGGTCTTAGAAGGTTGTTCTCGCCATCCTGTTGAAAAGTACCTTGGCAACTTTAAGGTGTCATGCCCCTGACAGTCTGAATCCGAAGAGGAAGATGAACAGCTGACAGGCAGTGGGAGTGTGGCTCCGTTGGCTGTGGAGAAAACTGGGGAAGGGCAAAGTTCGGCTGGGCAGAGCAGGAAAGAGGTAGAACAAGGGAGAGAGAGTTTAGAGGAAGACCCAGGCCCACACTCCCTCTTCATCCTAGGGCATGCAGGGTGGAATGGAAAAAAAAAAGAGCAACATGGGTTGTGTGGCTTACGGGGGAGGAAAGGGCCTTGATTCCTTTCATTAGTCACACCTGGAAATGAGTGTTTAAAAGAAATGAATGCTGAGTGCAGCAGCTTCTGAGAGCAAATGTGAGTTTATCTTGTGTTGACTTTGCTTATCTGTGTTCCTGGCGTCTTCCCAACTGTGTTGAGTTATTGCCGTGCTTTCACATCTGGAATTCTTGCTCCTGCCCTGCCGAACTATAATTACCTCATTTTGCCTTGATTGGACTTGTAGTTACAGTTTTTGTTGACCATGTTTTGGACTTGATTCTCTACAGTTAAAGGCTGTTCCTGGGAGTGTTTTTCTCCAGCCAGAAGGTAACCAGGACATTGGGGGCAAAGTTGGAGCTAATAAAGAGACTCCTACTGATTATCTGACTGTGTTGCCTTTGTGCCACGCCCTGGGTCATCACATAAGAGCTGTGGACTCCCAGAATTCTTGGCAACTTGCAGAACTGAAGTCCATAAGGCTTAAAGTTGGACACCCTGGTCTTAGAGGGTTGTTCTCACCATCCTGCTGAAAAGAACTTTGGCAACTTTAAGACCTGTGGATTTGAACTCCCAGAATTCTTGGCAAGTTGCAGAATTGAACTCCACAAGTTACCAAGGTTGGACACCCTGGTCTTAGAGGGTAGTTTTCACCGTCTTGCCGAAAAGAACTTTTGCAACTGTAAATCCTGAGGACTTCAACTCCCAGACTTCTTGGGTTGTAGAGTTGCAGTCCACAAATCTTAAACTTGTCCAAACAGCCTGTCTTAAGAGTATTGCTTTCACTTGTCTTACTGGAGAGAAAAAAGGAAGATAGATTTGTGATTCAAAGGCAGGTTGGGTTCTCAGTTATACCAGATTACTGACCTCGTGCCATTACAGCAATAATGCTTAAGCAACTGTTCTAGATTTGGTTCTAGGTACGTAGAACTGTCCTAGACTGATGTGTTTCAGCACCTTCAAAATAAAAAAGGTGTCCTCACCAATACAAGATGGGACAGACAGGGATTGCTTCTCAACACGACCATTGGAGCAGGAAATAAAATAGTTTCAGGACTGGAACTCTGCAAGACAAAAATGTGAAAAGGAACATTATATCTGACATAGAAACCCAGTCTGTGAGCCAAAATGGATGATTCCTAAGGCACTTTGCTACTTTCAAGGAGAAACTTAACAGTTCCAGGACTTGGCTCAAATATGTCCTGCAGGTGGAACGTGTTAGGCCGAGTGATCCAAACCATACAATAGCCTTCAGATCGAACGTAGCTTAATAAATCAGTCCAATTTACTTGCTCCTAATAATTAAGTGGATTGCTAGAAGGGGAAGTAGGTCAAGTTACATTGTAATTTTATAGGGTAATTTTTATTAGATTATAGGCACACATTCTGCAGATAATTGGCAGAAAACTGAGAACCATTTGTTCGAGACTGTTGCTTGATGCTAAGGAAGATATTGTAATACACAATAGCCCAGCGCTGGGACTTTCTGAAAGGAAGGAAAGAAGAGGGTTAGAAACAATTGAAGGCTGGGGATTTAGGCAGGGTGATAGAGAGGGGAGCGCAGCTGTTTCTGGGCTAGGGGCTACTTGTGGTCCTTGAGTAGCTTGCCAGAGGTGCACTCTGGAAGTTGTAAAAGAGGCCAGGTCTATAGCCAAATTAGACTTGATTTCATTTAATTCAACTTAAAAATAGTTGCAGAATTGTAATGTCTGTAGCATCTATTCCTTTCATATGTTTTAATTTCTGGATTGATTGGGAGCTCATTGCAACATTGATTGGCTGATGCACGTGAACCCAAGTTCTCAAATTGCGCCTAGTTACCTGTTTTGGTTTTGAACTAGCTGCTGGCATAGTCTCTCCTATAATTCCAACTGCATCCCCAAAAATATAGCAAAGGGAAACTAAATACCTGCTTCCCTAGATGGCTAGCAAAAGCCAGCCATCTGCCTTATTGGATGTGGTCCTTCTATTTCAAGGGTCTTCAAACCTGACACGTTTAAGACTTGTGGACTTCAACTCCCAGAATTCCTGAGCTAACATGACTGGAAGAGGAATTCTGGGAGTTGAAGTCGACAAGTCTTAAAGCTGTCAAGTTTGAAGACCCCATGTCTATTGTATGGTCCCTGTGTAAGATTACAGTTGATGTTCTACAAACGGTAATTGCATTTAGCTGGTTGCCACAAAGAAGAAGGCCTCAACCTATTTCCCAAAGCATCTGAAGGCAAGACAAGAAACAATGGATGGAACCTAATCAAAGAGAGAAGCAACCTGGAACGAAGGAAAAACTTCCTTAACAGTGAGAACAATTGATCAGTAGAGCAACTTGCGTTCAGAAGTTGTGGGTGCATCATCACTGGAGGCTTTTCAGAAGAGACAGGCCGGCCACTTGTCTGGAATGATATAGGGTTTCCTGCTTGAGCAGGGGGTTGGACTAGAAGACCTCTAAAAGGTCCCTCCCAATTCTGTTTCTTCTGAAATTTTAATAGGACAAATATTTTGTTGTAGCATTACTTTGTTTTCCTATTAAGAGCTCATTAACTAGAATATTCAGTGGAGGCTATATAGAGTGGCAGAAAGATGGAATAGGAGAATTACACTTGTCTTTTTCATCTCTTGCTTTTTTTTAATCACCACTTTTTCTCTGTCACATTTCTTCTCAGAAAGGCTGTGTTAAAACCAATGAGATAGGCACACCAGATTTCTAGACCTTCTGTCAACATAATTTACTGTAGAAACATTCAGGAGCCATTATGAGAGAATTCTAGAGACTACTGTACTCAAAATTAGTCTTTACAGTGAATTCCCAATTCATATTCATTTTCTCTTCCCAAAAATGCATGGATCATCTGTCTGGTTCTTGGCCATGGACAGATTTGATAACAGGTTGTTTAAACGAGAAAGATTGTAGTTGTTGCTCTTAGTTTTGCATTGTTGACATAGTGAAGGCACCAGCACAAGAGCATAGGTTTTAAATTGCACATATGTGTTTCCACAGGTCACCTTGCGCAGGCTTCAGTTTTGTGTCATGTTGTCCTGATCTCACCTGCGCACAGGTGAAGAAGCTAGGTCAGTTGGGGAAACGTCTCTCAAATGTATTGGCCATTCACACTTATTTCACTTGTCTTCTGCTTAAGATGTTCAGGCCAGCTTCTCATGGTTGGGTCACCCTTGTGTTGTCTAGGCATGTAGCAGTCCCAAGAAAATCCCACGTCCATTTGCATTCTGATCCAGGTAATTCTGTGGATACAGATAAAACCCCAAAGGGCCTCAACTGATTCTCGGAGAGCTAACAACCGGATGATTGCAAAGGACACAAATCCTCCCCATTCCCCACCAGTTAAGTTAGAACTGAAGAAGTTTCTTGGATGAGAAGCAAAATGTTTTCCAAGGAAGAAAACCAATAAAGTCCAGTTGCCTTTTGGGAAAGCCCTTTTGGCACCACCATGACCTGGATGATTGAGGACTCCATAGACATTCAGGCATTTTCATCAGTCATTAGATGTTGGGTTGGGCACCCCACCAACTCTCAAGTTCCACCCCTCCCCAGCTACTCCATTCAAGCTTTGCATCTGTTCATTCCCAGCACCTCCGTAATCCGTTCTTTGGCCTCGCTACAATGGAGGTCATTTCCCACCGAGGCGAAGTCACCGAGGACAATGGAGCTCCCAGTTACCACGGCAACTCCTCCATCGCCATGGCTGCTGCTCCACCCTGTCCATTTGCACCCCCTTCCCCAATTCCTTGCCGAGTCTCAAGATTGCTTGGACTGGGAGGGAGGGCAGGGGAGGAAGACTGGCGAGGCTAGTTAAAGCCAAGTTGGGTGGCCAGTTTAATTAGCTCTCAACCCAGGAACCCTCTGCTGAGGTAGCCTGCGGATCCTTGTTGAATGAGAATATGAGTGGGAAGATTTCGCACCGAAACCAGAGGGGAAAACGAGATGGCGTTTCCCCCATGCTGAACGGTCTAACCTTCTGCACGTTTGCTCTTAAAAAAATCTCACTCTTTTCAAGAAACGTGACGTCCATCCAAGGATTGCAGTCCGTGGAGCAAAAGGAAAAAAAAAATACAGGGAATCCTCACGTGAAGTATTAGTACCGTTTTATAAAGCCTTAGTAAAACCACGCCTGGAATGCTGCAACCAATGTTATAATAGATAATCAGAGTTGAAAGGGACCTTGTAGGTCATCTAGTCCAACCCCCCGCCCAAGCAGGAGACCCTACACCATTTCTGACAGATGGCAGTCCAGTCTCTTCTTGAAAGCTTCCAGTGATGAAGCTCCCACAACTTCCGAAGGCAACTTCTGTTTCATTGCTTGCTTGTTCTCCCTGTCAGAGTTTCTCCTTATTTCCAGGTTAAATCTCTCCTTGATCAGTTTCCATCCATTATTCCTTGTCTGGGCTACAGGCGCTTTAGAAAATAGATTGACCCCTTTCTCCCTGTTGCAGCCCCTCAAATATTGGAACACTACTATCATGTCTCTCCTGGTCCTTCTCTTCACTAGACTAGCAAGCCCAGTTCCTGCAACCGTTTGTTGTATGTTTTAGCCTCCAGTCCCCTCATCATCCTGGTTGCTCTTCTCTGTACTTCTTCTAGAGTCTCAACATCCTTTTTATAATGTGGTGATCAAAACTGGATGCAGTACTCTAGGTTGGTCACCATAGTACAGAAAAGATGTTGAGACTTCGGAAAAAGTTCAGGGAAGAACAACTAAGATGATCAAAGCCCTGGAGACTAAAACATATGAAGAACAGCTGCAAGATTTGGGTTTGGCTAGTCTAGAGAAAAGAAGGATTAGGGAGGACATGATAACAGTATTCCAGTATTTGAGTGGCTGCCACAAAGAAGAAGGAGTCAATTTATTCTCCAAAGCACCAGAGGGCAGGACAAGAAACAATGAATGGAAACTAACCAAGGAGAGAAGCAACCTGGAATTAAGCAACCTGGAATTAATGGAAACTAACCAAGGAGAGAAGCAACCTTCCAAACAGTGAGGACAATTAACCAGTAGGACAGCTTTCCTTCAGAAGTTATGGGTACTCCATTACTGGAGTTTTTAAATAAGAGACTGGACAGTCACTTATCTGAGATGGTATGGGGTCTCCTGCTTGAGCAGGGGGCTGGACTAGAAGACTTCCAAGGTCCCTTCCAGCTCTACTCTACTCTACTCTATTCCTCAACTTATGACCACAATTGAGCTGCACATTTCTGTTGCTGAGTCATTTGTTTTGTGAGCTTTGAACCGTAGCTTTCATTGAATATCTTCTCCAAAGCCAGAATTGCATGGATCAGGACCTTTCTTCTGAGCACCAGAAGATTAAAGAAAGGGGAATGGAGGTGAAGCACCTGAACTTTGGACACCTTGTGTCCAAATTCCTACACTGTTGGCATCTCCAGCTACATCTCCCAGGGACCATAAGCCAAGGACGTCAATGCTGAAGTTCCTCCGGGTCAGCCTGGCTCCTGTGTAATGCTAGCTGTAACCTGTCCATTGCCATGGCCAAAACTTTTCTGCCTTCATTCCAGAAGTTCTCATGTTCTGGGCAGGGAGGTCTTCTCTGTACTGTGTACAAGAACATCTGCCTTGGCTCTCTTTTTCAAGGTTACGTGGCATTACGGATAGCTTGCGTCACGTTGGCAGGTACGCAAGCAATCAATAGCCAGGGATGTTTTTGCTTGCCACAGATGGGATGGGTTGTGAAACTATAGTAAAAAGGAAGAGCTTTATTTAAGACAGATGGAGTAGCCCCACATGTAAACAATTGATGAGGTTTATCTGCTGGCCTCCCCTTAAACCATTTCTGTAGGGAGTTGGCAGCAGGCAATTCCAAGACCAGAGATATCTCGTTTCCAAAACAGGCCTTCTGGCTCTCCCCTTGTTCAGCCCAGATACAAGGGAGCTGGATTGTGAGTGGGCTGTCTGTATTTCATGGTGGGGGGAAAAGGGAGGGAAATCCTTTAAGCCAGCTGACCTATTTGCGTGATGCTCCTTTTCATAACAGATAAATCAATTAAATGTAAAATAAACACTGCTAGAATAGTATGCAGCGCATTGCTCGTTAAAAGTTCATTGCAGGCTTTGGTTCATTTGTTATTTTAAAGGCATTGTTTAAATTTTTAAGGAAGCTAAAACATGATGAACTAGGTATGTCTGGTCTAACAAAGAGAAGGACCACAAATGACATGATAACAGCCTTCCAGTATTTGAGGAGCTGTCACAAGGAGGTGGAGGTCAGCCTATTCTCCAAAGCAGTGGTCACCAACCAGTGGGCCGGGAACCACTGGTGGTCCGCAGAGGAATGTCACCCAAAAAAGCACTCCCCAAAGCAATTAATCCACGCTGCGCAGGAGCATAAAGCTGTGCCACCCACATGGCCCATGGGAACACAAGGCTTGCATCACTTGCATTGCGAACAACACGAGGTAGTGAGGGGAGGGTGAGATGGGGGACTTGTTCCATTCGCCCCACACACCTGGCCTGGCCACCGGACTGCTTCTTTTCGCTTCTTTCTTCTGCTGCTTTTGGCTGCACATAAGGAAAGCAGCAAAAGTCTTTCTTTCTCTCCCCCAAACTCCGCCAGAAATGAGTCTTTGGGACCCTGCAAGGCACTTGCTCCAAGAGGCTGTGGCGGCATGACAAATCTCACAAAGACTCATTTCGGGCGGAGTTTGGGGGAGAGAAAGAAAGACTTCTGCTGCTTTCCTTGCCTGAAGCCAAAAGTCTCTCTCTCTGTGTCTCTATCTCTCTGTCTCTCTCTCTCTCACTCTCATTCTCACTCTCTCTCTCACTCCAGAGAACGGAGCTGGTATCTTACAATCCCAAATAAAGAATGACCGATCGGTAGGAAAACAAGATGGGGAATTTTCCTGCAGACTTTTTGGGGGATTTTCCCAGGGTCTCTGGTCCGCGGGATTTAAAATTATGACTTTGGTGGTCCCTGAGGTCCAAAAGGTTGGCGACCCCTGCTCCAAAGCACCTGAAGATGTAGAACAAGAAGCAATAGATGGAAACTAATCAAGGAGAGAACCAACTTGGAATTAAGGAGAAACTTCCTAACAATGAGAACAATGAAACAATAGGACGACTTGCTTTCAGAAGTGATGGGTGTTTTATTACTGGAGGCTTTTAAGGAGAGGCTGGACAGCCAACTGGTCTGGAATGGTATCAGCAGGGGTTTGGAGTAGAAATAAGGAGACATTTCCCGACAGCGAGAACAATTAATCAGTGGAAACGGCTTCCCTCCCTAAATTGTGTGTGTTCCGTCACTGGAGGTTTTCAAGAAGAGACTGATCAGCCGTTTGTCCAGAAGGATATAAGGCCTCTTGCTCGAGCAGGGGGTTGGACTACAAGACCTCTAAGGTCCCTTTCAACTCTGTTACTCTGAATTCTAATTGAAATCCCTGGGTTTTTAAAACCCAAGTTTTTTTTTTTTTCCCAAAAGCAGTGGCCTTGTGCAAAGTCCTGAAAACATTGGATATCCCATTGCAGCAAGCGGATTTTTCAGTTTCTCTCTGTTGATCTGGAGCAACGGAATCTGCAAAAGTACGGTCTCTTTGGAGTGAATTAGTCTGCAAAGTTAATGGGCCTCTAGTGTGGAAGAATGAACTCGCAGTGATCTGTGAAATCTTCTTTTGTTTTGTGTTTTAAAAAAACAAGACAAAGCCACTGTTCATCTCTCTGGCTAACTAGAGTTAAGACTGCATGTCCCAAAGGTGCTTTTTTCAGGAGGCAACTGGACATTCTTGGTTTTTTTCTTTTTGAAGACGTTTCGCTTCTCATCCAAGAAGCTTCTTCAGCTCTGACTGGATGGAGGGGAATGGAAGGGTTTATATTCCTTGTAGACAAATGGTCGTTTGCATCCTTTTAGAGAGTCTTCGAGGCCACTTGGAGGTTGATCTGTGTCCTCAGGGTCACCTGAGTTAGTGCTCCTGGTTCCTTTAGTCTGCAATTTTTTTTTCTGGGAATCTGTTCCTACTCCCACACCATTCCAAGGATGTTCATCCCAAATTGTATAGCTAAAAGTCTGTAGAGATTCTCCATCATCCTGGTCATGGTTGTCTCAATGGTGCCTTTTCTGGAAGCAACTGGACTTTCTTGTTATTTTCTTTGAAGACGTTTCGCTTCTCATCCAAGAAACTTCTACACCTCTGACAGGTTAGTGGGGAATGGGAGGATTTATGTTCCTTGCAGACAGCTGGTCATTTGCATCCTTTTTAGAGGTTCGTTGAAGCACTCGAAATCTTTCCATTCCCCATTATCCTGACAGAGCTGAAGAAGCTTCTGTTAAGACTGGTTGATTCTGGTCTCTTCAGTTCTGCCTTTCATTTTGCAGAACTTCTGATCTGGACCAGATTAATGAGTGGTCCTTTAATTTATTGGAAACATTCCTTGACCCATGATAAAAGTCTTCAAGACATAGATGTGTATGCAAATTTTTTAAAAAGTAAAAATAAAACCCCTAAACTATTCAAGGTACGTTGTGTTAAAATACAAATCAAGTTACCGTCAAGGAGGAGATTAAGGAATGTTGTACTGATAGATTATAAGCCAAGGGATCTAAAAGCTTTTTCCATAGCTATCAGACATTGTAAACTTCTAAAAATCTTTGTAAGATGACAGAGTTATGACTAAATAGGTGTTGTTTTTGTTTCCTTGCCCTTGCATGCACTCGGAGTTTGCTAAATATGGCAAGAAAGTCTAATGAGCAGAAATTTTCCATCGGTCTTGGGCTCTTTTAAGTTTTAAGTTTGCTTAGTATACATTTGATTCCTTTCTATGAAGTTTGTGTTCTGTGGAACAGTTGCAAACAAAGCTGGGTTGCATAATCTCAGAGAGCTGAGGATGGGTGAGGAAGTCACTGCGGCTCACAGGGTGAAGTAGAAACAATGAAATTATTGCCCAAAACGTGGATTTGGAAAGGAAAAGTTGGGGGCTCTTCTTCTGCACACATTGAAGTCATCATAGACCCAAACCCACAGTTCCTGTACATCTCTTGTGATAAGGTGAGAGAACACCATGATGGATATTTTCCCTCTGTGGGTGGCCCTCACAATGGAACCCCAACATTTCTGTTGCCCAGCGAAACCTTGGTTAAGTGAATTTTGTTCCATTTTATGATCTTTCTTGCCCCAGTTAAGTGAATCACTGCCATTATTACATTAGTAACTTGGTTTTTCCCGAAGGCCATCACTCTGCTAAATAACTAATTCCCACAAGACTCTCAACTTAGTTACTAACTTAGTTACTAACACTTACATAGTTACTGTATCACTATTATTCCTCTCATCCTTCCTATTACCTACCTCTTCCCACTTATAACTATGTTGCTTGCTTGTATTTTTACAATTTATCTTGTTTTATTTGTTTCCTAATATGTTTTGATTGCTTATTAGTAACCTGTGACTATCACTAAATGTTGTATCTTACGATTCTTGTTGAATGTATTTTTTTTTTTAGGTACAGTGAGAGCTTATGCACCAAAGACAAATTCCTTGTGTGTCCAATCACACTTCGCCAATGAAAGAATTCTATTCCATTAAATGAATCTGGCTGCCCTATTGATTTTGCTTGCCAGAAAGTTACAAAAGATATTCACATGAACTCCCCACCCCCCCACCCCAAACGCTACACATGTCATAAATATGAGTCAGTTGCCAAGCCTCTGAATTTTGATCACATGATCATGGAGGAATCTTGCAACGGTCGTAAGTGTGAAAAATGGCCATAAGTCACTTTTTTCAGTGCTTTTATTTATTTATTTATTTATTTTATTAAACTTATATACCGCCCTCTTTCCCTGACGGGACTCAGGGCGGTGTACAGCCGATAAAAATGCAACAACAATACAAAATTAAAATCAATTAAAAATCAAATATAATGGCTGAAAGGTAAAAACATATAAAAGGGAATTAAAAAGACTAAAAACCAGATTAAACCAAATTAAAAACCCTAAGAGAACCCTAAGCCAGACCGGCTTGGCGAAATAGATGAGTTTTCACCGTCCGCCAGAAGGTCAGGAGATCAGGGATGGTCCTGCAATTTCGGTCACTAAATGAACTGTTGAAAATCAAGGACATGCTTCCAAAATTGGGCAGCGTTATTAGAAGGAGCTGTGCAGAAGAGGAAGGGTGTCAGGATTCCGGGGATTGCCCTAATTAAATCGTGAGCCTGGAGCCAAGCTTCAAAAGAAACCAAAAGATTTATTAGGAGCCACATGTCCAGCATTAACCTGTATGAAGCCAACTCTGGCAACTCTCCTCCTCCCCCTGCCTCCCCCCCCCCCACTTGTTTATGGCAACTCAGGCATAGGAATGCTTTACGAGTTGACAAAGGGTTTCTGATTGACCACGGAGTTCAATTCTTCTTAATGGAGGACATGTTAGGTGCCAGGAGTATATTGTCATTCTGATATGGTGGGTTTGCTCCATTAGAACCTTACAAATCAAATCAAAGGTGATCTAAGATAGGGAACCTCCTATTATTGAATACCTCTCAGACCAACTTATTGCCAATTCTGTGGCCAGTGAACCTTATGGAGGGCTGGGTTCAGTTTGACGACTCCATACCTGTCCCATCATCCTGCTTTTCAAGAATTATTCTAGATGTCTGTAGAGATTCTCAGTCCACCAGTTCTTAGTTGTCCCAAAGATGTTTTTTTTTTTCAAAAGGCAAACTGGACTTTCTGGTTTTTCTTTTGAAGACGTTTCGCTTCTCATCCAAGAAGCTTCCTCAGCTCTTGAAGAATTGAGCTGAAGAATACTGAGCTGAAGAAGCTTCTTGGGTGAGAAGCGAAACGTCTTCAAAAGAAAAACCAGAAAAGTCCAGTTTGCCTCTTGAAAAAAAGCACCTTTGGGGCTATTACTCTGGATATAAAGTCAGTTGCTTTTGGCTCTGAATTCCTTTTAAGCAAAGGGAAAAGGTAAATTCGATGGGTAAGGCTTCTGTCCTTTCTTCCAGATCGAAGCTGGCAAAGCCATTCCTGTGGATTTCTCCCTCCACTTTTGGCATCACGAAAGGTTGAAGATCTGCTAAACAAACACTTCAATGCCCTGTCTTGCAGCCAGGGTACGGGACACAATGTTCATGGTTTATACCATTGTAAACTTCTACAGGGCAGAAGACAGGAACAGTTCACGTAAAAATATTGGGCAGTTCTCCGCAAGTCTTGGCTGGCTCTCTTGAAAAGTTCAACGTCCTTCATATATACTGATTTATAGGCTGCTTAATTTGGGGAGTGCTTGTATTTGTCTCCCTTGAAAAACACTTAACAACTCACTTCGGCTGCGTTTTATTACTCTGGGCAGGGGCTGCTAGCTCCCAATTTTTCCAGCCAGAGTCAAAAGGCAGGAATTAATATCGGGGGAAATTAGCATAGAGGGATGCCGTATGTGGGCTTTCCTGCTTAAATAAAATAAATGCAAAGGAAAGGGAAATTCATAGATTTTATAGAAATGGGAATCATCGTGATTTCCTGTGGAAGCATAACTGTTTTGTATACGGGTAATCCTCGATTTATGACCACAATTGGGCCCGGGCCTTGTCAGGGTTGATAAGTGAGTTGGCCATGATGAGCTGGCTATGGCGAGTTGTCCTAGACCCGGATGGAGAGCTAAGTCTAAACTTATGACCAGTTTTAATCGAATAGAAGTCCCCCTGTGGTCCTGTTTTTAATGACTTTCTGAAAATAACTCTTTTGGCCATCATTGTTATTTCATTGTTTTGGATTTTGGCTTGTCAGTGTTTTATCTCTTAGTCTCATTATAGAGCCACGGTAGCACAGTGGTTAGAGTGCAGTACTGTAGGCTACTTCTGCTGACTGACTGTCGGCTGCCTACAATCAGGCTCAAGGCTGACTCTGCCTTCCTTCCTTCTGAGGTTGGTAAAATGAGGACCCAGATTGTTGGGGACAAGAGGCTGACTTTGTAAACTGCTTAGAGAGGGCTGTAAAAGCACTATAAAGCGGTATATAAGTCTAAGTGCTATTGCTAAATGCTAAAGAAGGAAGGAAGAAAGGGAATGCAGTATTGCAGATTAACTCATTGCCCATAGCCAGGAGTTTGATCCTGACCAGCTTAAGGTTGACTCAGCCTTCCATCATTCCGAGATGGATAAAATGAGGACCCAGATTGTTGGGGGCAAAAGGCTGACTCTGTAAACCGGCTGTAAAAGCACTGTGAAGTGGTATATAAGTCGAAATGCTATTACTATTGCTATTATACTTAGGATTTATTATTTTGTTTATTTACGGCCCTTGGTTTAACAATTTGCATTATAAATACTTTAGTGAGCCATTATCAACATGTCATTAAGTTTGGTTAGATTTAGCGTATCATATTTGATTGATCGATTGACGGCATGGCACTAGAAGTTTAAAATTCTGCTTTTCTGCCCTTTGTTTTTATTTCATGGCCATCTAATTTTAAAATTGCTCAGATCCAGTGTGGTCATGTTCTGATTTGATGGACGAGACACGACTCAAGGGAGTGTGGGGGCTTGCTTCTTTTCTTTTTATAGACACAATTGGTGTATTTTTGCTCACCTGGTTGTTCCGAAAATACTTTCTCAAGCACCTCCAAAGTCAGTCATCCTATGTCTGGGTCATTCGTATTCTTTTGGGTTTGTTTATTGTCTGCGATGTGTCTGCTATATAGAGGCAACTGTTCTAACTTAATGCATCAGGGAGAGACACGTTAACAGAATAACACAATTGGAAGATCTTCTAGTCCAACTCTGCTTGAGCAGGAGACCTTGTAACATTTCAGACAAATGGTTGTCCAACCTCTTCTTAAAAACTACCAGTATTGGAGCACCCACAACTTCTAGAGGCAAGTGTTCCAATTATTAAATTGTTCAGGAATTGGTTCTCTCTGTCAGGATTCTGGCAGTTACTCCAATTAAATCATGAGCCACACTCCCAAAACCTAAAAGGATTTATTAGAAGTTAACATGCCAGCATTAGCCTGACACACATAATTCACTGTCACCCTTGATACTGCTTCCCCCGCCCCCCTGGGTGTATCATCCAACGAAACACATCCATAGCCAAGAGTCATCAATCATGCTCTCCAATTAGATTTTTGCGGGCAGAAGCTTCAGTCATCTAATCAGTCTCTGAAGAAAATATGAATGGAATGTACTTTCGATTCCACACTGCTGCCTGCTCTTTGAAACCTTTATAGTTGTCACTCTCCTTGATTAGTTTCCATTCATTGGTTCTTGTTCTGCTTTCAGGTGCTTTGAAGCTTCCAAGGTGTGGGCATGTATGTGTGTGTTTGGTATGTTCATGTGTGTTCCAAGCAGCAGTAGTACCAAAACAATTGTTCTACAAGTTTGGACTCAAGTACCTGAAAGGAACAATACTTGTTCCTACAATTCCCTTCTCTTATTTTGTATTTTTTTCCCCTACAGGTGGGTTGAAGTCCAAGTAGACAACTTGACCTGCACCCAGTACTGGGTGCAGTATCTTCGGCTGCTCCAGGAATCCATTTGGCCTGGCGGAGTCTTACCCGGGGTGCCCAAACCACTTAGGACGGACGAGCAGAAGGCTGAGACTAAGGAACAGGCCCTGAAGATTCTCATGGCAATACTGCCTGGTGGGTGAAGGCCAGACATAAGAGGTTTTCCTCCTTGTAGAGAGTCATGGGAATGGCCTGGTGGGACGATCCTGAAAGTCATTCCCTGATCCTTGGGAAAGGTGGTAGTTTTAAGAAGAGACACAATCTCCCTGAGTCATTGGGGAGGGAGAGAAAAAATTAATCGGACTTAAAAGATAATCAGAGAAAATAAAAGATAATAGAGCTATGTGTCATAGTAGGAGGAGGAGGAGGAGGAGTATTCTTGGACGAGAAGTGAAACATTTTCAAAGTAAAAACAGAAAGTCCAGTTGCCTCTTGAAAAACCACCATAATAGAGCTACCTCACTAGCGCTGATGATGTTACCTAGATGGGTCATAAAATGTCTTCAAAAAAGCCACCAAGTTCAGAAAGTACCAAGGACCCCACAGTTCAACCCTGAGCTGTAAATATTCTCTCTTATCAGAAAGTATCTCAGTACAACTCAATTCTAGTCTTCTAGAGTCTCTTTCCTGGTTTAGACAATCCCCAAGAGCTAACACACCTTAACTTACAAGAGAAATAGAGCTGAATGAAATGATAGAAAACCATGAACATGCAAAAATTTCTCCCAAATGGGCCTCTTTCTTGGCTATGTCTCATCCCAATCATTTTTTTTTTAATCCTGCAGGCTAATAATAATAAACTATAATCATGCCCATCAAATGAGGCTGTTGGTTTGAAATCTGTATACTCCCTGACAGAAGGTGTCCTGTCAATTTCTACATTAAACATTAAAAAAAAACACATTATTTATTTATACATTGAAAAGACATGCCGTACACAGCACTCTTAAAAAAAAAACATAAAAAGGAAAATCACAAGAAACAAACATAAAACATCAATGTTCCAAAATGTTAAAAGGCTTGGTGAAAAATTATGTTTTGAATCTCTTCCTAAAACCCTAAATAAGCAAAAGAACGGCTTGTTCCATAACATGGGCTCTGCTCTGGAAGAAAGCAGAATTAATCATTGATGTCAAAACAAGAGAGATTTCCCTAAATATGCTCTGTGAAGTCTATGGCGATTCTCAGTCATCCAGGTCATGGTTGTCCCAAAGGTCCTTTTTCAAGAGGCAACTAGATTTCCTAGTTTCTCTTCGAAGATGTTTCATTTCTCATCCAAGAAGCTTTTTCAGTTCTGACTGGACGGTGGGGAATGGAAGGATTTATACTCTTGCAGACAGCTGGACATTTGCATCCTTTTTAGAGAATCGTTGAGGCCACTTGGAGGTTTCTCTGTGACTTCAGGGTCACAGTAGTATAAATGGGTGAGCAATCTTCTTGGAACTGCAGAAAGGAGATAGATTATGTCGCACCCCTTCCCCTCTGTTGAGAGAGAGGGCTGTTCAGTGTTGACATAGATGGCTTCTTGGACCCCTATTTCAAACCAGTGGTCCTCACTGTCCAAACTGTGGACTTTGCTATCTTCAAAAGAGTGGACTTTGTCTCTTCCATGCAGGTAGACTGCTGAATCTTGTCCTGATGGGTTTGTTCTCTTGTTCTCAAAGAAAAACAAGAAAGTCCAGTTGCCTCTTGAAGTAGCACCTTTGGGGTATCCTGTGTTGTATTATATTGCTACCATGTTTTTCTTGTGAATTCATACTAGTCTCTGATTCCCACAGACTCACTCCAAGAATTCCTAGGTATCAATAAATGTCAACAAAGCTGGAGCCTTGTCTTAGAATCCATGCAGCATCCAAACATCAACAGGTAACTTTCGCCTTATGATACCAAGATAGGAAAAAGAATCAATATTTACACCGGTTAGAGCCATCGAATAAAATACAAGCAGTCCTCAATGTAAGACCACAATTGGGGCCAGAACTGTCATCAGTATGCCATGTGGTTGCCAAGTGAGAGATTTCCCACTTTTTTAACTGCAGTCATTAAATGAATTTGGCTTCCCTCGTTGCCTTTGCTTGTTGGAACCCAACTGGGAAGCTTGTGAATGCCATGAACACATAACATAGAATAGCAGAGTTGGACGTGGCCTTAGCGTCATATAATCCAAGGGTCTTCAAACTTGGCAAGTTTAAGACTTGTGGACTTCAACTCCCAGAATTCCTGAGCTAACATGACTGGAGGAGGAATTCTGGGAGTTGAAGTCCACAAGTCTTAAAGCTGTCAAGTTTGAAAGACCCCTGATGTAATCCAACTCTCTGCTCCAGCAGGAGAATCTATACCATTTCAGATAAATGGCTGTCCAGACTCTTCTTGAAAGCAACCAGTGATGGGGCACCCATAACCTCTGGAAGCAAGCCATTCCACTGGTTGAGTGTTCTCACAAATTGGGAAATTTCTAGTTTTAGTTGCTTCTCTCTTTGATTAGTTTCCATCCATTGGTTCTTATCTTGACTTCTGGTGCTTTGAAAAAAGGGTCAAATACATGACCCTGGGGTGCTGCAACTCTTTTAAATCCATGCCAGTTGTCAAGTATCTGATCTTTTTTGATCATGTTACCTCCGGGAAGCTATGATGGTTACCATCCTGGGTCACTTTTTTCAGTGCCATCCTAATTTCCATCAATTGTCAGAAGGCGAGGACTACCTCTAGCACAGGATCTTGAGAGATCAAATGGAAACCTCGGTTTTGTAGGATAGGCAGGACCTACAGAAGGGAGGACTTTCTGTTTAAGCCATTTCATATTTTTCTCCCATCGGGTAAGTTCTTTTCCCGTAATGATTCTGCTCAGTCTAAATAAAGTGACACTATAAAATATCACTCCCCAGCTGGCTGTTAATATGATGTGTTAAAATCCTAACATCTCGTTGCACATGAGATTAGCAGGGGCTCATATAAACAGTTGGCAGTATCTAGCAGGCTTTGGCCGATCTTGAAAAAGCAAAGCGGGTTGAGATCTATTTATTCCTTGGATTTTGTTCCCGGATAGGAACCTACCTCAGTGTTGTAGACGAAGACAAAAGGCAACTTCTATATTGTTGCCAAGAAAATTTTGTGGGTTTATCTCATGATGTCTTGACTTTACTATTCAACAAACCGCACCGTTAAGCCATTTCTAATACTAGAGTGTTCATCTCCTTGGATATTCATACTTGGAATGGGCTGTCCCATTGTGTTCTGACCAAGGCTTATTGAGACACTAACAAACACACATTAGTTCCAAAACCCTTTTTTCTTTATTTCAATGGCTGTGAATTAATAGTCATTCACAGCCTGTAATGAGTCTCAAACAGTTTGTAAATAGTCCCATGGAAATCAGCCAAAGACCTTCAAGATAAGTCTGATAAGCACACACCTTTATCTTCCTTGAAATGCTGCCGACGACTAAATTTCCAATTCAACACAAGAGCTTCAGGTTTCAAACCGACCAGTACGAACAAAATTGCTTCCTGCAAAGATTCCTGTCCCTTTGCTCCTCCTTTATGTCTTATGGGAGGGCCAATCACCTCCAAGCCTTACTCCCAAGTTGCCCTTTTGTGTTAACTGTTCTTGCCTTCTTGCAGCTCTGCGCATGCGCGCACTGGTAGCAAGCTTCCCGTGTTCCTCTACCTCACTGCTGTCAGATTCTGGAGGCTCCAGAGTCAGCAAATAACTCCCAGATGGCCCTGGCCCCATCTCTGTATTGGACGCAGAACCCTCATCCAAATCCTCTTCATACTCTCGGACTGGCCCATGTTCTTCCCCACTGTTGACTCTGCTGCCAGTTCTGCAGGTTGCCAGTAGACCACAGCACATTGATTCAAAGTCCTTCTTTCTTTTCAGGCATGTCATTTACTCCCTCATGGACATCCTGATGGAGTTTTTGATCCCCGATTCCCTGATGGAGGCACCCCAAACAACGTCAATAATGACTTCCGTCTATGCAGCCGCTGAGAGAGCTAATACTTCAATGCGTTAATTCATACTGTGAGGCAAAGAGAAACCTCCGACATGATCTCATATGATACATTGCTGTTGGTCTCATCCAAGAGCTGTTGATGAAGGACCAATAGATAGAATTCTGGAAGAGATCAGTGACTCCTGTAAAACATGTTCCAGAGTTGTTTCTGCACAATAAAATAGTATCGGTTCGAGAACCTGGAAGAATTGCAAAGGAGTTCAGAATGAAAAGAAATAACCTCTTGAATGTGAATAATCTGGAGAATAGGATAAGACTTTAGCTATATTCCTGGATAGATGTAATTTTGCTTTCTGCATGTTTTGTTTTAATTTACAGGAAGTTTTGGTGCTCCCAATGTACTTATATGGGCATTCCAAGATATGACCTCTCTGTTTTTCCTTCCCAACAAAACCATTCCAGTGAGCAGCAAATGAAAATTCATCCCTGTTTTTGCTTTTTATTCTGTACATCATGTATTTGTCCTTGAAACTTGACAGTATTCCTGGAATCTTAGAACTACCAAGTGAAGAAGGTTTGATTGTGTTCCGTAATTGATGCAGTTGGCTCAAGTCACTTGTGTCTGAAGAGATGACAGAACCCAACTCAGTCATTTTGCTGTTCATCAGCTGGCTTTGAAGAAGTTTATTGCTGTTTAGTTAACCATCTAGGATGCTATTACTCATTTAGATCATTAAGATAGTTTTCATTCTTTCATGACAGACTTGCTGCAAAGGCCAAACCAAATTGGATGGATCTAGATCAGCCATATATACCGTTTCCCCCAAAATATGACTTACCCTGAAAGTAAGTCCTAGCTTGATTTTTCCATGTGCTCCCAATATAAGCCCTACCCCCAAAATTAGCCTAATTAAGATTCCACCCACTCCAGAGTGCATGGGTAAAAATTAAGCTAGGGTGGGGATGGGGGTGAGGTGGAGCTGCCCTACTACTTATCTTTGGACAGTTGTAGCCAGGCCTCACACACCTTGACACCTGCTTTGCTGGCCCATTTCTTCTGCAGCTGGCAAGGTAGGTAAGGCTTTCTTGAAGGCCTCTGTAGCTGATAACAAAGCTCCAGATCGACCCAGAGCTCTGTTATTGGCTGCAGAGGCCTTCAGGAAAGCCTTGCCAGCCACAGAAGTAGTAGTTCCTGAAGGCCTCTGACAGCAAAAAGGAGGCCGGGGGCGACACACACAAGTGAGGTTAGTGGATGACATCCCCCTGAAAATAAGATCTGGTGCCTTTTTTGGTGGCCAAAACAATTATAAGACATGGTCTTATTTTCGGGGAAACACAGGTATATGCACCCAACCAAGGGTTTAAGAAGGTGTTCATGGATTCTTAAAGAGTGGAGAGCTCTGTTTGTCAGCCTAGATTTAAGTATGTTTTCAGGGGAGGGAGGGAGTTCCTGAATTGAGTACATGTCAAAATTAAAGTTGTTATTTGGCTACATCTTGGACGAATTTTCTGTTGACATGTTTGGAAAGATGCAAAAATCACCCAAAGTAAATATCTATGGAGATTCTCAGTCATTCAGGTCGGGGTCCCCCATCCTGGGTCACAGCTTATTCGCAACTAGGCCGCATGAATGGTGGGCTGGCATACGCAGGCAGCTCAACTTGTGTGAGTGGCAGGACAGTGTGTGTGGATGCACATGTGCAGCTCAACTTGCAGAAGTTGTGCTGTGCACACATGCATGATGGCCTGCCGTTTGCGCCAATTGAGTTATGCACATGCCAGCTTGCTCAGCCCAGTTCCCCCTAACCCCTACCGTTGGGCCACCAAGCCACAAAGATTGGGGACTACTGATCCAGGTCATGGTTGCACTGAATAACGGAATAACAGAGTTGGAAGGGACCTTGTAGGTCATCTAGTCCAACTCCCTGCCCAAGCAGGAGACCCTACACCATTTTTGACAGAAAGCAGTTCAGTCTCTTCCTGGAAGCCTCCAGTCATGAAGCTCCCACAACTTCCGAAGGCAACTTCTGTTCCATTGATGGATTGTTCTCATGGTCAGAAAATTTTCTTCTTATTCCCAGGTTGAATCTCTCCCTGATCAGTTTCCATCCATTGTTCCTTATCTGGCCTTCAGGTGCTTTGGAAAATAGCTTGACCCTCTCCTGTCTATGACAGCCCCTCAAATATTGGAACTGAAGAAGCTTTTTCAATGAGAAACATAATATTTTCAAAGAAAAATAAAACAAGAAAGTCCAGTTGCCACAGAGGAGGGAAAACGACTGCCTCCCTTCAGAGTAAACCTTTGATAAATGACTTTTTAGTGTCTGCTGAATTTAAAAGCTCCATTGGGGAGAAAGAACGTGGGTGATCATGGCCACCAGATGAAAAAGCCAAAGAAAGTTCATGCTGGAGTTCTCTGGTGAGCCTCATCAAAGCTCTTCCGTATTTTGCTACACCTTGGTCTTGGACAATTGTCTATCCAGAAACAGTCCTCATTCTGCCCTCAGCTGTAGGGAACTGAGTCCAGGATCCAGTCAATGAAAAAGCAGAATCAAACAAATACTATGAGCAAAGAAAGTTTATGTGATGTACTAAAATGTCCTAGGCACAATTTAGGGGATCTCCCTCCCCCGCCCCCCAAAAAAACCCCTCGCTATCATGGTTCCAAGTAAATACCCACAGCAAACAAAACTCCATGACAGGTACATTCCTAAAAGAATAACTATTGGATATGCCATATTGGCACAGGCTGGTGAAAAACGGCTCTAAACATTTCCACAGTTTTCATCTAATTAAAGTTTTTCACTTTCTCAAAACAATCGGTCACACAGTCCAATCAGGATACAGTCCAGTTGCTAGGTGACCTCAATCCCCTCCTTCCAAGCACCTGCTGGAATGTTCTTGGTTCCCAAGTGAAAGTGTTTTGACCAGAAACCCCAACTATCTACTCCCCCCTCCCTATCCCTTAGCTCCAGTTGTGGCAGCCCTGAAGCCCCAAAATGGCCTCAATCAGGTCAGCTTCAGGGTTGACACTTTATTTTAAAATGAGAGGAAAATGTACCCTGCAAAGTGCTTGAGTCATATATAAATCCAGATGACGATTCCAGATGCCCTTGAAAACCCATTAACTTACTGTTTATTTAAAGAACGTTTGCATAACACACGAAGGAAAGAGAGGGGGAACTCTCTCCCTCATACCCACCACAGCCTCAACGGAGCCATTTCCTGTGTCAACAATTCTGCAATTAAGCACTCCCGTGGATTGTGTAACAATCCTGTGCAGAGTAATCAGCATCAGGGTCAAATGGGGAATTTTACGTGAAACAGCTGAGTAGGCACCATTGCTTTCTGGAGCTGTGGTTTTAATGTGATTTCCCAGCATCTCCACTCCCTTGTTTCAATTATCTTCAATGATGGAAATAGTTCCTTAAACTATAGGTTTCCTGTTTCTATTGCCTTTTGTCAATCTTTTTGACTGGTAAGCTGTGCTCTTGGGCTCAGGACCTGGAAATCTTCAGGTACAGCTGCAATCAACATGGACAAGAATGAGAGACGTTGTGTGATGTGGCTCTCCAGAAAGAGATTGTGTCCATCTACCTGGGGAGGTAATAGGGACACAGTGGCTCAGTGGCTAAGACACTGAGCTTGTCGATCAGAAAGGTCGGCAGTTTGGCAATTCGAATCCTTAGCGCTGCATAATTGAGTGAGCTCCCATTCCTTGTCCCAGCTAGCAATTCGAAAGCATGTAAAAAATGCAAGTAGAAAAATAGGGACCCCTTTGGTGGGAAGGTAACAGCATTCTGTGCGCCCTCGGCATTTAGTCATACCAGCCAAATGATCATGGAGATGTCTTCGGACAGCGCTGGCTCTTTAGCTTTGTAACAGAGATGAGCACCACCTCCTAGAGTCAGAAATTACTAGCATGTATGTGCAAGGGGAACCTTTACCTTTCTCTACCTGGGGAGGTGGTACAGGTGTACATTTTATTTCCTTGGTCCTGCCTTCAAGGAATTAAAGGTAGCATCTGTCCTGCTATCACAACATCTCTGAGTGGAAGTTAGGATTGGAATGAAGGAGCAGAATTACGTATGTGGTAGCTAGACAGTTGGGTCTAACGGTGAAGGCACCAGCTAGAAACCAGGAGACAATGAAAGCCAGATGAGGCATGAAAGCCAGATGGGTGATTTGGGGCCAATCACAAGAGACAGTTCTAGTCCTGCTTTAGGTATGAAAGCTAGCTAGGTGTTTGGGCCAATCGCCAGGAGTCAATGAGTTCTAGTTCCGCCTTAGCCATGAAAGCTGATTGGGTGACTGAGATCATCACTAGGAGTCAGTGAATTCTAGTCCCACCTTAGATATGAAAGCTAGCTGGGTGACTTTGGGCCAGTTACACTCTCTCAGCCCAACTCACTTCACAATGGAGGTGGAAGGATTAGGAAGAATTAGATATGTTTGCATCTTGAGTTGTTAATAAAAATAATAAAAGTGGGACATAAATAAGTAACAAATAATTAAAAATACCTCCTAGTAAAAACATTGAGCAGAGAATAATGTTCCAATATCCATTCCCTATGTTGTCTTTTTTTTTTTAGTTTTATATATTTTTATTTTTAAACATACATAAGTATTGAATACATGAACATCTAGGTATCGTTAGTTTTGGTTACACAATGACAGTGATAATATTTATGTATTAGTTACATTATTCATACACACAAAATTCTAATAATCATTCTAAATATTAAAATTAAAGTTGTTGACATGCAAGTGTTGGCTCCATTCTGTATATAATCCATCATTTAATTGTTCAATATTTTAATACACAATACTAATAACCATAGTAGTATTATTTAACTATATATAATAGGAACATCTTTCAACCTCTGATCTTTACATCTACATATTAATTTTAATGTGTTATATAGAAATATGCTCAATAATATTTCCCCCTTTCCAGTTTCTACCTCTCTGTTGTCTTGAGTTTGTTAGAATAGAATAGAATAGAATAGCATAGCATAGCATAGTATAGCATAGCATAGCATAGCATAGAATAGAATAGAATAGAATAGAATAGAATTCTTTATTGGCGAAGTGTGATTGGACACACAAGGAATTTGTCTTGGTGCAAATGCTTTCAGTGTACATAAAAGAAAGGATACATTCATCAAGAGTCAAGAATCATCAGGTACATACATCTTATGATGTTCTTATGAAGTTCACACATCCTATGAAACTAAAATATATATCCTTTGATTTCTGCATTAATGTAAGAGCCCAAACATTTTTAAAACTACAAATAATGATTCAGCATTAATAGATGAGCCCAGCCATCATGGTTTAAAACAAATTAAAGTTTCTCATAATATCCAACTTGAGCCTTGACCTTCATTCACTGCTGCAGCTGAAGTTGAGAATTACTAGAGCAAAATTGGCCTCCAAGAAGTCCCTTTGTTTCTCTCTTCTTTTCAAAGCCGAATATTTTTCAAAGTTTAAATATCACTTGACCAAATGGGTTTTCCTTCCTGTTCCCAAGATATTTGTGGATCAAATGGTCAAGAGGTGTATTCAGTGAATAATTTTGAAGAATTTGGAAGCAGTGGGGTTCAAACTCCTTCAAAGTTTAAGATCTTTAAGACCCTTTGCAAAGCAAAGAAAAGACTTAGTGAAGTATACACATTTTTTTTCAAGTGCTGAAAGTACCTCCTGGACTTTTAGAGAGCTCAGGAAGTAATATTTATCTTAAACAAAGAAGTGTGTTTGTGTGATAAAAAGAAAAGGAAACATTGCTTTCTGAATACAATTTTTCCCCCTCTGCAACATCATCTTCAATGCAACTTAGCATGTAGTTCTCAGAATTCAATATTTCTTTATTTTGGAACATTTTAAAATTCACACTATCCCTGATTTAGTTCTTTTATGTACTTGTTTAGATCTGGGAGAAAGACTTATTTCACCCAACTTATTTTATGACACTCTAGAAAGAGTGCAGAGAAGAGCAACCAGGATGATTAGGGGATTGGAAGCTAAAACATTCAATGAACAGTTGCAGGAATTGGGCATGGCTAGTCTAGTGAAGAGAAGGATCAGGGAAGACAGAATAGCAGCCTTCCAATGTTTGAGAGGCTACCACAAAGAGGAGGAGGTCAAGCTATTTTCCAAGGCACCTGAAGGCCAGACAAGGAATAATGGATGGAAACTAATCAAGGAGAGATTCAACTATGGAAACGAGAAATTTTCTAACAAGGAGAACAATCAACCAATGGAACAGAAGTTGCCTTCAGAAGTTGTGGGAGCTTCATCACTGGAAGCTTTCAAGAAGAGACTGGACTACCATCGGTCAGAAATGGTGTAGGGTCTCCTGCTTGGATGGGGGGTTGGACTAGATAATTTAAAGGTACCTTCCAACTCTGTTAATCTGTTAATCCTTTGTATTGCCACTTAAATTTTGTATTGCCTCTCACATCTGCTGTTGGATAAAGGACTTTCTTACTAACAGATCCCAAACTGTTAGGTTGGCAGCTATTTTTCCTCCACTCTTGCTCTCTGCACTGGCTCTCCACAGTGTTGTGTGATGAGCCCCCTTTTGTATTCACTCTACATCTACGACTGCATTCCCTCTTGTCCCACTAACTCTATAATAAAATTTGCAGACAACACCACATTGGTGGGACTCATTTCAGGAGAAGACGAGACGGCCTATAGGTCAAAGGTTCTCAGACTGGTCTTGTGGTGCAAGAGTCATAACCTCACCCTGAACATCCAAAAGACCAAAGAATTGATTATAGACTTCAGAAGATGTAAAGCAGAGCCTCTCCCACTATATATCAATGGAGACTGTGTGGAAGGAGTTCATAGTTTTAAATTTCTAGGAACTCATATTTCTGACAACCTTACTTGGTCGGTCCACACTATGGCCATTGCAAAGAAGGCCCAACAGCGCCTGCACTTTCTGAGGCTGCTGAAAAAGAGGGGTCTGGGTGAGAAGTGGCTGGTTACTTTTTACCAGTCTACCATCAAGAGCATTTTGGCATACTGTGCAACGGTGTGGTATGCTGGATGCTCTACAGTGGATACGAAGATGCTCCAGAGAGTTATAAACACAGCACAAAAAAATCATCAGTTGCTCTCTTTCTTCTCTGGAAGAGATTGCAAAGACTAGACTCCTCTCTAGAGCGCTAAAAATCTCCACAGACCATTCTCATCCTGGTCATTCATATTTCGAACTGTTAGGGAAATGCTATAAGTGTCTTAAAAAGAGGACTAATAGACTGAGAAACAGTTTCTTTTCCAAGGCAATAATTGTCTTGAATCAAACAATGCATATGTGATTTAGCCCTATATATGTAGTGACATTTTTAAACTATCTAACTTACTATATGTTTTAGATAGGTTTTAGACTAGGTTTTTAATTATTATTATTTTAATTATTTTAATTTTTAAATACTCTGTAGTGTGATTGTGATGTGATGCTTGGGGCACTATGCTGGAGTAGCTTTCAAATTTCATTGTATTTGTAGAATGCAATGACTATAAAGGTATTCTATTCTATTCTATTCTATTCTATTCTATTCTACTCTATTATATTCTATTAAGTCTCCTACAGCTGTTCCAGCCCTGATATTATGTCAGAGTTTGATAGCCATCTAATATCTATGCTCCTGCCATTAATTGTGGTTGTTAATTAACAGCCACATGAGGTTTCTTTTTCCCCCTTGGAAGAAACATGGAATAATTGTTGGAAACCTTCATAATGCAATTCTTAAGCCTAGAGCTCTTAAAGAGTCATGCACAAATGAACTAAGCGGTATAAGTAGTTTTTGACTTACAACCATTCATTTAGTGATTGTTTGAAGTTACACCAACACTGAACAAAGTGACTTATGACCAGTCCTCACACTAACGACCATCAAAGCACCCCCATGGTACGGTGACCAAAATTCAGGCCCCTGGTAACCGGCATGTACTTACAAGAGATCATAGAATTATTATTTGCAACTGGCTCCTGACAAGCAAGCCGGAAACCAGATTTGCTTAATGTCAGCATGACTTACTTAACAATTGCAGTGGTTTGCACAACCTTGGCAAAAAAAGAAAAACAAATGGACATCTTTAACAACCACCTTGCTTAGCAATGAAATTCTGGTCCCCATTTGTGCTGTAAGTTGAGGACTACCTGTATTAGGCGATGGAGAAAGTTGGAAATAATAGCAGAAGGGGGCTGAGATTCTGTACCCCCCCCTCCAAACACTAATGTGTATATGGAGGTGACAAATATTCAGTGGTTGATTCTACAGTGCTACTGTAGAAACCAGAGTAAACATTTCAAGTAAGCTTCATATCTTAAGAAAGGTAAATATTTGCATATCTAGTTGTGACCAACTCTAAGGCACAATGTTCATCTCTTGTTTCTTGGTGGAGGGAGCCAGGATTGTCCAAAATCATTTCTGTAGTCATGTGGCCAGCATGGCTATATGTCAAATGTGTATGGAACACTGTTACCTTCCCACCAAAATGGTAGCAATAGCAATAGAAGTTACACTTATATACCACTTCACAGAGCTTTACAGCCCTCGTTAAGCAGTTTACAGAGTCAGCATCTTGCCCCCCAACAATCTGGGTTTTACCCACCTCAAAAGGATGGAAGGCTGAGTCAACCTTGAGCCTGATGAGATT
Source organism: Bungarus multicinctus (assembly GCA_023653725.1). Classification (NCBI taxonomy): domain Eukaryota; kingdom Metazoa; phylum Chordata; class Lepidosauria; order Squamata; family Elapidae; genus Bungarus; species Bungarus multicinctus. The sequence continues at coordinate 18,929,880 of CM042837.1, read as the reverse complement.
TGAACTGCCAAATTGCAGGCAGACCGCAGTCAGCAGAAATAGCCTGCAGTACTGCACTCTAACCACTGTGCCACCGTGGGTCATACTGTGGTACCTATTTATCTACTCGCATTTGCATGCTTTGGAACTTCTAAGTGGGCAGCAGCTGGAGCAAGGAACAGGAGCTCATCCTGTGGCACAGTCTCTGGATCTCAAACCTTTCCAGCTGATAAGCTCAGTGTCTCTAACACTGAGCCATTGTGCCCCCTGATTCTTACTTAACAGTTGATGAAATTAGGAAGGGTGATATTTTAGGAAGGTCAGCTTTCTGCTTTGTGGAAAAAGCCTGGAGAAGTTCCTCTGTCAGAATCAAGTCTCTCTGTCTGTCGATTTAGAAGACTTATATATGTTTTGTCCATATTTCTATCTTTTCTCTTCTGTATTCCTAGATGCACACAATGCCTTGATGCTTCACCATTGATACATCTGTTTGCTACCAGTTTGAGGAAAATCTTAATCTTGAAGATCCAGTATTGGATCTTCAAGATTAAGAGCAGTCAATGCTAAAGATGTGTTTTTTCTCAGCTATTCTCTATCTCATCACTTAGCAAAATCATATTTGAAGAAAAGGTGATCGGTTCTAACTCTGTTATTCTTTCTTTATCCACAGCTTCTGGCCAGTGAGCTTGCCTTCAAATTTAATATTTACAAGCTTACGTGACACTCTCCCTCTCTCTCCCTTCCTCCCTCCCTCCCTCCCTCTCTCTCTCTCTCTCTCTCTTTCTGCTGGTACACTGATGGTGCAGAATTTCATATTCACTTCCAGAAATGAGGCTCCAGCATCAGCCAGGATCTCTGAAGCATATTTCCCAAAGCATGAGGAAAACAGATACATTCTCAGAATGAAAGCAGATTTTAGATCGGGTTGAAAAACTTTAAAAAGCATTAACAACTGAAAGAATTAACTCACAACCCAGCTACTCATGACAAAGAAAAGACAGAAGGAATTATGTACTCAGTTCTGTGGTCTGCTTGCCCGTGTGATGGCTGTCAGGAATAGTGGTTAAAGCTAAAGAACTGCTCTACATTGAACTATATATTGTAGCTATCTAGTCTGGTAAATACCATATTTTGTACGTAGAATGTCAAGGAAAATGGCTCAAACCACAAGACATTTTCAAATCTTGTGCTGGGAAAAATCATTTCTCCATTCTGGTGAATATTTTATTCAAATCTGAATTTTAAAAAACCGTTTAGCTGTAGTTTCAACTATTTTATAAGTAGGAATGTGTGCTAAAGTGACGAGTCATAGCTTGTTTTGGCTTCCAATTCTTGATTTATTTGGGAGAGTCAAAGAATTTTGGGTTCCACAGGATGGAAAGCATAATATCCCAAGAGGAACTTCCGAAATTTGTGGATTCATTCATTAGATGATCAAATGGGGCTGATTATGTTCATCTTATAATTCAGAATTATGCCTTATTGTGACATTCAAACACTGCCAAGGAACTCTACAAGATGTTTAAAATCCTTTCGAATTCCTTCAAGTGTCCTTTGGGTTGCCCTTATTCTTGACATGTTTGTCTGCATCCCATCCTAAGGTTCATGACATGAGACTCTCTTCGATTTCCAGAATACCAAGGTAAAGATAAAGCAAAAGATAGACAAAATGATTGACACCTTTTCTGTACCTCAGTCATAGAAACGAAAGCCTTGCCATGATGGATTTTGATAATACCCAAGGCTCCTTTTCTCTCCTCCCTGTGTGGGCTTCAATCCTCCTCCAACCCCCTTCTACTCATTCACATGTTCACATTATGAGGGGGTGGGATATTTATAATGAAAAAATCAACCAAGCACAAAAGCCAGCTAGGAGTTCCTTCTCCAGTAGAGATAATCGAAGGGGTAGACTTCACTTTCTGTCAGGTCTGGGGTCCCGTGTGAGAAAACTGGGATATTATAAAGATAATAGGGGAGTCTGCCTTAATAACCTTAATCTGGAAAAAAAAAGAATTGACTATTAAGGCCCCACTGAGGGACTGTTTTCATAGATACAGCAGGTTGCCTTCAGCCCTGTGGCTGAATGAAGTACCTGTCTCCCCAGCAACCACCAAACATAAGTCTTTAATGTGTTTTGAGGCTCACTGTCTAATCTGAAATACAAAATGTCACATAAGTCGCTACGGCCTACCTAGAATACACATAACCAGCTCACACCTTCTGGTTGCTGGGGTACAGGGGCCTCTAGATTCTCCACAGGCAGAAATGGATGAAGTTTGGGTTGGAACAAGGGCCTCTCTCTCTCTCTCTCTTGTTCTTGTTCTCATTGTTCCTCTCTTCTGGTTAAAAGACCTAATATTGTGTCTTTAATTCTAATCCTCGAATGGGAGGGGGAGCATAGCCTAGAGGGATCAGTGAGGGAGACCCCCACTTGGTGGGGAAAGGCCTTAGTTAATGGTGTGTATAAAGAGAAAACAGCAGAGGGTGATTGGAAATGTCAACTTTCTGAGGAGAAAAAAAGGAAGTCTCCTTGAAATCAAGGTTGATTCCTGATGACTTCATGATAAAGTCCATGAAGTTTTCTTGGCAGCAAGATGGAAATGGTTTGTCCTTACCTTCTTCTGGGACATTCAATTTTCCAGTCTAGCCTACAGCTTTGGAGTCTCTTGTTCAAAAACTAATCAGATTCAATCCTGCCTAGTTTCAACATCTTCGTCCAAAACTGCCATGATATTTAATTGCGCTCATTTATTAGCATAGCATGGACGGAGTTCTCACTTCACCCAAATTATCATTTTGATGTGGCTCATGATTTCAATCTGAATCAAACTGATCTGTGACAGAGATTCAGTGTCCTGACGTTGGCTTGATTACCCAGATAGATCTGGAAAAGAATGAGTTTTGCACAGGCACAAAAGACTTCTGAATAGCCCAATCAATATGAATGCTTCCGTTCTGCATACCAAGTGTTCATCCAATTCCAAAAGTCGATTTGAGTCATGCCGTGGATAAAATTGCATTTGAACTAAATCTCTGAATCAAATCTTTGCGCAGCCTAAACATGATGTTGGTGTTCTCCACCAAGACTCTGGGGCTTCTCCAGCATTTCAAGAAGTAAAACTTTGTTGTGTTTTACTGCAAAATTTGAAGCCGATTCAGAATGGCAGGAAGCATCTTGAATGGAACTTAATTAAGGTTTGCTAAAAGAAAAATAGTGCCATTAATTAACAATCACTTCTTTCCAATATGGAAGCTTTGAATCAGGGGTTCCAATCTTGGCAATTTGGCTATCTGAGGAATTCTGGGAGTTGAAGTCCACATGTCTTAAGTTGCCAAGGTTGAATACCCTTGGTTTAATAAATAGAGGAACCAGAGTGTTCTAATTACTTGAGTAATTCAACTTAGCATCCCAATTAGATTTGAGATCTACTCTTTGGAATCTCAGTAGGATTCTACTGATGGAGTCCACACTGGAGTAAATGGGACAATAATGTGGCATACTGTAGAGCTGTGTTGTGGTCCTTCTAATTTAAAAGTTTGGACACCACAACTTTGCCTCTCTATACTTTTTTCCTTTCCTTTTTTATGATGAGTAGATGCACCTATTTTCTGTGATATGTTTCTCAGACTATAAAATATAAGTATAAATATGATTTGAGCTCCTGCTGCACATGGCTGCTGGGGCTACTACCATGAAGCAGATGTTGGGGCATGGATGTCCTGGCTGTGGGGGTCCTAAAGTAAGTTGGTGTGGGGTGCGTGGGGGAGCTCCAGCACCATCCTGCCTAACTGCCACTGCACCATGAGCAACCAGATGGAATGGGCAGCAGGCCAGCTGCTCAGGCTCTTTAAGTAGGGCTTTTTTGGGGGGTAGGGATTATATTAGGTGCACATGGAAAAACATGCTAGGGCTTACTTTCAGGATAGGTCTTATTTTTGGGGAAACGGGGTATTATTCATTTCCTTTTTTGTAGATGCTGAGTTCTACAGGACTTTATTTTTTTTCCTCTTTGCTGGCAGGGGGAGATAGGAACAAGTGACCCACACATTGGGATGGTATGACATTGTTTTCATCTCAAAGGCATATCAAAAAAAGTGCCTTTTGATTTAAAATCCTGTCTGAGCAATTTGTGCTCAATTACTTGGGCTTTTTTTTTCTTCATCAGATGCCAGAGGATTAATTATCTTGCTCAATTGCAAGAAAGTTTTGTGCCATCTTAAAGGGTGATCTGATTAATTCTGGCATACGCTTTTATGGTTGATAGCTCACTCATCAGATAAACAAAATGCTAGTGCCAGCTGGTCAAATCTTAACCACATACACAATTAAAAATAAAGGACACACACAAACACACCAAAGGCCAGGAGAGAGAGGGAGGGAGGGAGGGAGGGAGGGAGGGAGAGGGAAGGAGGGAAAGAGAGAGGGAGAGTGGGGGAGGAGGACAGAGGGGGAGGGAGGGAGGAAGAAAGAGAGGGAGGGAGGGAGAGGTGGAAGAGGGGGAGAGAGTTAGGGAGACAGGGAGAGAGGGAAGAGAGAGAGGGAGAGAGAGAGAGATGAGATCATTATAAAGCTATTCCTAAATAATTTCACCACTTTTACCATGTTGATTTCAGAATTTATTTGCATAATCCCTGGAAATGTTTTGTAAAACTATTTTTCAACTGGATGACCATTTCAGCAATTTCCTTGGACCAAGATGAGCAAAAAGGAACTAGAAAAAAAAAATCATGTGGAAGGATGAAAGAAAGGGAACCAGCGAATCTAAGATAAAGTCCTGTTTTATGGGATCATGTGTCATACCTAATATTTAATCCATCAAGAGATTGTTGTGATTTGGGTTTAATATGCTGTGTAGAATCCTATGTGGATTATAAACCATGTTAGTGACTTAGCATGATGTCCATATCCCACTAATGGTATTGTGGTCAACAATGCGATAATTCCACAAGGATTTAGTGTATTTCCTGGACCTTGAGAAAGGCAAAGCTAATTTTGTCCTAAAGTATTTTAAAAGCAGGCAGGAGAAGGAGGAGGGATATTTTAGAAAAAATAATCAAACTTACAAGTGAAGCAAGACAATAAAGGTAAAACCAACCATAGGGTGAAAGGTTACTCAATTCTCGATCTGCTCTTCTCTTGAGCAATGATAAGTGTAAAGGTTCTCCTTGGACATACGTGCTAGTTGTTTCCAACTCTAGGGGGCGGTGCTCATCTCCGTTACGAAGCCAAAGAGCCAGCGCTGTCCGAAGATGTCTCTGTGGTCATGTGGCCGGCATGACTAAACACAAAAAGTGTAGGAAACGTTGTTCCCTTCCCACCAAAGTGGTCCCTATTTTTCTACTTGCATTTTTTACGTGCTTTCGAACTGTAGGTTGGCAGAAGCTGGAACAAGTAACGGGAGCTCACTCCATTATGCGGCACTAGGGATTCAAACTGCTGAATTTTCTGATCGACAAGCTCAATATCTTAATCACTGAGCCACAGTGTCCCTTCTTGAGCAACTTAACTAACCAGAAGAGGACCAAAGAGCAAAAAATGCCTTCCTTTTATAGTAAATGATCTCTACAATGAAAAATAGACCTCTCTTCTTCCAGGGAAACAAGTTATCAGAGGACATTCCTATTTCCACAATTCCCTGGGATAGGAAGCGTGCCTTTAAAAATGAAGCAGGCTCATGTTCCATGTTAGTTGGTGTTTTTGAGTGCCCAACGTGAGACCTTTCAAAACTAAATCAAGCCAGCTTCATAAAGGCAATTTCTCCTTCTTATGGGGTGGACTTAAAAACCTTTGCAGGGAGTTAAATGAAAATAGATGTAGGACAGAAAGAATTTATCTTGGGAAGAAAAAAAATAAAATCATTCTCAATTCTTCCCAATATGAACCACTAGAGGGAGCACTTTGACTTCTTATGCAAAAGCGCCAGACAGTAGCTATAACCACAAGGGGGCGGTCCTTCCTCATCTATTAGAACAGTCATGTTGTATAGCATCATTTAGGAGATCATCATCATCATCAATCAGACAAAATGGCATCTTTCCTGGTTTTTATGTATGTCCATCTTCTTTCTATCACACCTTCCAAGCTCCCTTGATGATGATAGCCTTCAAAATATGTCTTAATCCTAGCTTATCCAAAACAAACAAAAATGTTACCCAATTCTCAGTACTGTTATTCACATTCTGCATCAGGACATAAAGATCTTTCAAGAGTAGTAAACAACCAAGAAAAACACACAGCTGTTCACTGGGCTGTCACTGTTACAGGAAGTCCTTGACTTAACAACTGGTCGCTGAACGAACATTCAAAGTTATGATGGACTTGAAAAAAACTTTCTTAGTTTATGTGCCACCCCACTCCTGCAATCAAGGGATCGCATTTTGGCATTTGGTAACCTGCTCGCTCAGTGGCTAAGACGCTGAGCTTGTCAATCAAAAAGGTCGGCGGCAGTTCGAATCCCTAGCGCCACGTAATGGAGTGAGCTCCCTTTACTTGTCACAGCTTCTGCCAACCTAACAGTTCGAAAGCATGTAAAAAATGCAAGGGACCACTTTGGTGGAAAGGTAACAGCGTTCCGTGCATTTTGGTGTTTAGTCATGCCGACCACATGACCATGGAGACGTCTTCGGACAGCGCTGCCTCTTCGGCTTTGTAATGGAGATGAGCACCGCCCCCTAGAGCCGGAAACGACTAGCACGTATGTGCAAGGGGAACCTTTACCTTTAACCTGCTTGCATTTATGATTGGTTGCAATATCCCATTGTCACATGGATTGTGTTTTGTGTTCTTTTAATTTTTGTTTTTGCCTTTGCCTTTTTTTTGGGGGGGGGTTCAAATTTTTCTTTGTTTTATTATATAAAATACAAAAAAACCCCAATAAAAATAGGAAAGGAAGGGAAGGAAAAGGAGCGGGGAAAAGGGGGTGTGAGATACAAGGGAAAAAACAGAGAAAAAAAGCACTGACTTCCGACTCTTCTTAGCACAGTATAAGATAAAAACACTCCAACCTCAACTTTTTGCTTTTACACAATACGTAATATATAACTTTGCCTTTTCCCAACGAAAAATCAGTGGTGGGATTCAAATTTTTTTACTACCGGTTCTATGGGCGTGGCTTGGTGGGCGTGGCAGGGGAAGGATACTGTAAAATCTCCAGTCAGAGGTAGGATTTACTGGTTCTCCATACTACTCAAAATTTCCGCTACTGGTTCTCCAGAACTGGTCAGAATCTACTGAATACCCACTTTTGTGAAAAATCCTTATTGGGTAAGCTGGATTTGGACTTAGGACCTTGTGATTCATTGAATGACTGCCATGACTGACTTAACAACCATCATACGAATTGGTTTTGCTTGGCATTGTATTTTATGCCACATCTTGACTTGTGTTCTGTCCCAGTTCCCCAAACACGATAAACTCTCTGATGTGAATTCAAAAGATTCCTTCATTAAGGAGTGCCAGCAACCCCAGTGAAAAGTTTCTCTCTCACTGCAGGCTAACAAGTCCACCTGGCCAGAAGATGAATAGCTGTCTGCCACATCTATTCATCTCCACCCCCTGCCTTTTATCCCCAGAGCTAGGGCGGGGCCTTGTTAGCAGTGGTGGCTCTTCCGTCCCAAGGACCGGCCCATAGATTTCCACTGCTCTCCTCTCCTCTGCCTTCTGTACATCCACATGACAGGCACTGGACTCAACTGTTCCTTCTTTTCCTCATCAGCCACCTCCAGTCTTGGAGGCTCTTGACTCTCCATCTGAGGGCTGACGGAACAGCCCAGGCTCTGCCTCCATCTCTTTCTCTCTCTCTGCCAGCTCCATTCCCTCTTCCCCCTCAGAGCTCTCAGGTTGCCCTGATGCTGACCCTGATTACTACACCTCCTCCTCTGATTCAGCCAGCGGCTGACAGACCACAACAGCTTGGGGTTCATATTCCAGTTGCGATGAGCATATTTAGGGCTAAAGGAGCCAAATACCTCCATAAATACCATTGCCCAAGATTGCAGATTTCACAAAGGGAGAAGGAACTTGCACGGAGAGCTTCATAAAGCTTTAAAGCTTATTGGAGGTGTTGGGTTTATTTTTCGTTATCCTAACAGCAGCACAGGCTGTGCATTTTGTGTTTCTTTCCTGGAATATGATGCACCGATTATTCATCTCCAAAACAGTCTTGCAAGTGCAGAAGTAGCACCTGCCTTCAGCTGTTGGCAGTAATTGCTGATCTCTGCTTGTTCTCGTTTTTCTTGTCAATTCCAGCCTCCAGGGATGGGATGTGCACGTTTGATGTCAATGTTAGACCGCCCAGGAAGAATCCATTCCATTGACTTCTTTGTACATGGGAATACGGATTTGCAAGGCAGCCAAACATTTCTTTCTTGTCTTCAAAAGATGCTCGCCCCAATCTAGATGTTTGACTGATGCTGGACTGATACTGGGCCTGTTCTTTCTGTTGTTTGGGAGTAAAGTTAAGGAATTAAAGAGACTCATACTGTGGTGACATATTTCTTTAGAAGATAGAATAACAGAGTTGGAAGGGACCTTGGAGGTCTTCTAGTCCAACCTCCTGCTTAGGCAAGAAGCCCTACACCACTTCAGACAAATAGTTGTCCAATCTCTTCTTAAAAACTTCCAGTGTTGGAGCATTCATAACTTCTGGAGGCAATTCCACTGATTAATTGTCCTGCCAGGAAATTTCTCCTTGGTTCTAGGTTGCTTCTCTCTTTGATTAGTTTCCACCCATTGCTTCTTGTCCTGCCTTCAGGTGTTTTGGAGAATGGCTCAACTCCCTCTTCTTTGGGGCAGCCCTGAGCAGGGGTGGGATCCGACAGGGTTAACTACCAGTTCAGTCATTTACGAGGTTCGGTGATTTATGATGTGCTTCCCTGCACGCTGCTGGCCGCATGCCTGTAAATTGTCACCAGCCTGCTGCGTGCAGAGAAGCAGCCTTTCAAAAAGCCCTCTTTTCCTGCTTTTTAAACTGCAGCTGTGCCTTGCACGGCAGCTGAAGTTGAAAAAAATCAGGAAATAAAAGTCAGGTAAGAGCCCGGGTGGGCAGGCGGGCAAAAACATCAGCAGACATAGAACCGGTTCTATGTCTGCTGCTCTTCAGAGCTACCAGTTCGACAGAACCGGTAGAAACCCACCCCTGCCCCTGAGATATCAGAATACTGCTATAATGTCTCCCCTAGTCCTTCTTTTCATCAAACTAGACATACCCAATTTAAAATATGCTGGCTGTGGGATTCTGGGAGATGAAGATGTCTACAAGTCTTAAAGTTGCCAAGGTTGGACATCCCTGCCGTAGAGCTTTGCTTTTCCAGTGAAACAGTTTCTGGTTAAAAAACGGACCAACTTTAAACAGAGTGCTATATATTTTTTGCTCTTCAGCCCAAGCATTTTTTTTTAAAAAAAATCATTTTATCCACATATTTGTCTACCCTGGAATTAATATTTCTCAGATCCGACAGTTCTGACCTCCACAATTTTTAGCTTGGATGGACTTACGCACATCAAGCTAAGCCATTATTTGTTTAACCATAGTTTGTTGGTTTAATACTGTTGGCTGGGCTCATGCAGGGTATGAAGTCCAAACCAAGGAAACCACATTATGGCTTACCACACTGTTTGGATTGAGACATGATAGCACAGCAGGGCATCCCAAAACTCTAAATTGTCTTGACTTCCAGGATTGGTAAAGTGAAAAGGAAATACGATTAGTAATAAACCCAGAATACAGAATCTGAAGCAGTGGTGGGATTCAATTTTTTTTTTACTACCAGTTTTGTAGGCGTGGCTTGGTGGGTGTGGTGTGGCTTGGTGGGCATGGTGTGGCTTGGTGGGCATGGCAGGGGAAAGATACTGCAAAATCCCCATTCCCTCCCCATCCCACTAACCTGCTTCCAGCTCTGTTCTCCTGTGCAGGGCAACAAAAGAAGACCCAGCCAATCAGCTGGGACTCAATGGGAGGCAGAGAATAGAGGGGGGCAGGGCCAGTCAGAGGTGGTATTTGCCGGTTCTTCAAACTACTCAAAATTTCCGCTACCAGTTCTCCAGAACTGGTCAAAACCTGCTGTATACCACCTCTGATCTGAAGCCCTCTTGATTTTTTGGGCTTCATATCTTATCAATCTCATCAATTCTTGGCTAAATATGCTTCCAGTCCATGCATTAGTCTGTACACTATTGTTCTATAGGCAAGGAATTTCTTGTGTCAGTACCCAGACTTAATTTTGCCATTTCTGGGACAGGTAAATCCAAGAAACATATAAAGGAAGAAGATTGATGGGACTCAACAAAGTTCTTAAATGAAAAGGTGGACCATGTATTGAGATTCAGTCTCTGCGTCTGCATGAGATCACCGAACATTTGATTTCTCACTTAATTGTGGTAAGGCAAGGGATGTTTCCCCCGTGGAGTCATGTCTGACTCTATAGGATGATGCCCATCTCTGTTTCCTAGCCAAAGGAGCCAGCATTGTCCGAAGACATTTTCCATGATCATGTAGTCAGCATGACTATATGCCAAAGACACACGGAATGTTACCTTCCCAGCGAAGTGGTACCTATAGATCTACCTGCATTTGCATACTTTCAAACTGCTAGGTTGGCAAGAGCTGGGGGAAGGATTGGGTACTCACTGGGCTTTTCAGCTGACAAGCTCAGCATCTTTAACTGCTGTGCCATCACACCTTGAGGGCATTACAATGGTTAAAATCTACTCTCTTCAACCTTGCCATTCGATGACCCAAAAGCATTGCCACAGAAATATTCTATATCTCCCAGAGAACCTTGCAGATTTAAAAGAAAAAAAATGGAAAAACTTATCCATAGGACTAAGCTAATAATGTTTGAGGGGCCCTTGATGATCTCTGAGCTTGGCTGTTTTCCTGCAGATGTTTCATTACCCAAACTGTTTCAACTCCTACCCTCAAAACAAAGCTATAGAGCACTGCACACCAGAACAACTAGACACAAGAATAGTTTTTCCCTGAATGCCATCACTCTGCTAAACAAGTAATTCCCTCAACACTGTCAAACTATTTACTAAGTCTGCATTACTATTACTAATAATCCTACCATCCTTCTAATAATCCGACCATCCTTCCTTTTAGCCATCTCCCACTTATGACTATATGACTGTAACTTCGTTGTTTGTAGCCTAACGGTTTTTATTGACTGTTTCCTAGTATGATTTGATTGCTTATTGTACTATAAGCAATCAAATCATACTAGGAAACAATATTGTACTCTATTAAGTGTTGCACCTTATGATTCTTGACTCTTGATGAATGTATCTTTACTTTTATGTACACTGAGAGCATTTGCACCAAGACAAATTCCTTGTGTGTCCAATCACACTTGGGCTAATAAAGAATTCTATTCTATTCTAAGTAACATCATCAGTGCATTGGCATTGTTTCCTAGTTTGGGTAATGAAACATCTGCAGGAAAACAACCAAGCTCAGAGAGCACCAAGGAGCCCTCATGTAGACCTGAGCTACAATTATTCTCCTTTACTAGAAGTATTTATCTGATTGGCAACAACTATGGGGGATCTTCAGCAGAGGTGATCTATCGCTTGCTACCCATGGAGATGGACACTGAGGTCTTCTGCTTGGAAAGGATCTATAATAGGCACTTCCCTGGTATTTAATCTTTAAAAATTGGTCTAAATTCTTGTTCATTCAGTGGCTTACTTGTTTCTCTCTGGGATGTTTGGTAGGTAAGCTTTCTCAACACTTAAGTTTAGCTACTCCCACTGCGGGCTAGGTGAGTTTTGGCTGTTATGTCCGGAAGGCTGTTGGAGATTTTGACTTAAAGGAACCCCATGTTTTGAAAATGGAAAATCACTATAGGAATCTGATTCCTCTTTTGACCATTTCCTCAAGGCTTAAATTACCCATAGAATTGCAAGCCTGAATAAAAAAAGAAAGCACTTGAGCTCAACATCTTTCCGTGCCAGAGAAGATTAGCTTGGTGATTAGTTGCACACACCTCTCAGATCAAGTTCTGTTCCTTTTCTCTGTTTTCAGTTGTGCTTTTGTAGAATACACAAAAAAGGGTTGCTATATCGGAAGATCGGTGGGGAGGAGGGAGATGGAAAATTAAAGGACTTCCTCATATGGCTTGCTTTGTTTTAGCTTGGCAATGTAGGGTGGAATCAGAAGGATTGTAATTATTAATTTTCACACTAGGAAGCACAAATTATTTCCACAGAGGTTAAATATGAAGTCTAACATTGTGCAAAATTGCTTTTGCAAAATAACTTTACCAAGATGGGCCCACATCCTGCAGATAGATAGGAAACTAATAGAGGGATACAATCAAGATCACATGAGGTACTAATACTATTCTATAAAGCCTTAGTAAGACTACACCTAGAGTACTGCATTCTGTTTTGTTCACTATATTATAAAAAAGATGTTGAAACTCTAGAAAGAGTGCAGAGAAGAGCAACCAGGATGATTAGGGGACTGGAAGCTAAAACATATGAAGAACAGTTGCAGGAACTGGGCATGGCTAGTCTAGTGAAGAGAAGGACCAGGGGAGACAAGATAACAATGTTCCAATATTTGAGGGGCTGCCCCAGAGAGAAGGTTGACAACTTGTTTTCCAAAACACCCAAAGACCAGACAAGGAATAATGGATGGAAACTGATCAAGAAGAGATTCAACCTAGAAATAAGGAGAAATTTCCTGTCAGTGAGAACAATCAACCAGTGAAATAGTTTGCCTTCAGAAGTTGTGGGAGCTTCATCACTGGAGGCTTTCAAGAAGAACCTGGACTGCCATCTGTCAGAAATGTTGTAGGGTCTCCTGCTTGGGTGGTGGGAGGTAGGAATAGATGACCTACAAGTTCCCTTCCCACTCTGTTAATCTTAATCTAAAGTATCCAGAAGCTGAGCCAGCTGAGGGACACTTCCAATTCAGAAGGTTTGTCCATTTTGTCTCACAGTAAAACCTTTCCTAGTCCTTTGGTCTCTGACTGTGGAGCGTTTGAGTAGATAAAAGTCCAAAACAAAGCATCTCAGCTGTCTGCTGTGTTTTTATTAATGAAAGAGAGATTTAGATTGGATCCAAAGACTGTTTCACACATTCGCTCCTCAGGCCAATATCCATGATATGAATAAACAAGAGCTTCTGACTACTAACTCACAGGAGGAGACATGGTCCCACATCCAAAATTGAGGGACACCGATGGACCCACCAACATGTCGCGTTCTTCCTCCATCCTGCTGGGAAGTTTGTTCAATCTTTCATTCTAAAAGAAAATTATGGAGATAAGACAAGGGAGGCAGTAGCTCAGTGGCTAAGACGCTGATCTTGTCGATCAGAAAGGTTGGCAGTTCGGCAGTTCGAATCCCTAGTGCCGCGTAATGGAGTGAGCTCCCGTTACTTGTCCCAGCTTCTGCCAACCTAGCAGTTTGAAAGCACGTAAAAAATGCAAGTAGAAAAAAAGGGACCACTTTAGTAGGAAAGGTAACAGCGTTCCATGCGCCTTTGGTGTTTAGTTATGCTGACCACATGACCATGGAGACGTCTTCGGACGGTGCTGGCTCTTCAGCTTTGTAACAGAGATGAGCACCACCCCTAGAGCTGCAAACGACTAGCATGTATGTGCGAGAGGAACCTTTACCTTTATGGAGAGAAGAGGAGGGATGGTAAGAGAAAGACAAGGGAATTAAACAGATTTAGTTTTTTTTTTTTTTATTTATATACTAGTCAACTCTCAGGGATTCTGGCTGGTTCAAAAAATAAAAGTGCAGAAAAACATAAATAAAACAGTGCAACAATTAGCCAGGTGACAAAGATAGCTCAAATTGGCCAAGAATAAGAAACCTACTGAAAACACCCCAAAGAGACTTCAACCACCTTAGACTTAGCTGAACACCTGCATGAAGCTATTTCTAGGATGCACCCAGCTCAAGATCCTACATTCATCTTTGATTCCCCCGGAACCACCGCCTCAAATTTAGGCAAGACTTCTTTGTCTTTCAACACAGTTCTGGGAGGTTCAAACAGGATCTCTGAAAGTTTCCAAATCACATAGCCTTGGGCAAGTGTCCAGGTGCATGATGGGAATTTCTTTTTCTCCAGCAACAGGTTGTGTTCGTTGTGAGAGAGAACATCTGACGAATCTTTCCACTTCATACTTGAAATGTTTGGCAGCTTCTCAAGAATTTAAGGGTATTTTTAGAACCCCAAACACTGACCTTCAAGAATCCTGAAAGAAGTTCCATTTCCTTCTTTATTTGGCTTTGAAGGCCGTGCTCGGGGAGAAAAAGGGTTCTTTATATTTCTCTGAGTGTTACTTGATTAAAATTATGGCCGCTAATAAACACTTCCCAGTCTCCTCTTTTCAGGGATGCTTTAAGGGCAGCCAAAATGTTCTTTTAACTCGGAGTATCTCATTTCTCTTTTGAGATTGGGATCTTAACCACACTGGCACTCACGTCGTTCTGCTTGGTGTTCCTTCGTTTCCAGTGGTGTTACTTGATTTATTTCACTACGCTGCTCTTATTGAAGTCAGGATGATTTTCTTTCTGAAAATCAGTAAGCATGCAGGTAATCCTCAATTTATGAATCCACATGGCTGTTAAAGAGAATCCAGCTTCCCTCAATTGATTTCACTCATCAGAAGCCAACTGAGAAGGTCACAAGTGGTGATTGGAGGATACTGTAACTGTCATAAACACAGGAATGGGATATCTCGCCGCAGCCAACTCACTGCAGCCGACTCGCTGCAGGACAACCGAACCTGCTGCAGGACAATTTAATTCTATTTAATTATTTAAAATAAATAAAAATACTTTATTTTTTGGTCATTCGCATTTCATTCTGTCCCTCCTTTTGCATCCTTTCTTTAATTATTCTATTCCACGATTTCTTTGATATTGGTGTAACTCTTGTCTTGCAGTGAGTTGGATCACAGTGAGTTGGCTATGGCAAGTTGGCTGTGGCGAGTTGGCCATGGTGAGTTGGCTGTGGTGAGTTGGCTGTGGTGAGTTGGATATGGCAAATTGTCATAGATCCCATAAACACATGCCAGTTGACAAGCATTTTGATCATATGAAGAAAGGATTTGCATCTTTCTTTAATTATTCTATTCCATGATTTCTTTGATACTGGTGTAACTCTTGTCTTGTAGTGAGTTGGCTCACAGTGAGTTGGCTATGGCAAGTTGGCTGTGGCGAGTTGGCCATGGTGAGTTGGCCATGGTGAGTTGGCCGTGGTGAGTTGGCCATGGCAAATTGTCATAGACCCCATAAACACATGCCAGTTGACAAGCATTTTGATCATATAACCATGGGGATGCTGTGTTGGTCATAAGTATGAGAAAAGTCACATTTTTCAATGCAGCTATGACTTTGAATGGTCACTAAATAAATGGTTATAAGTTGAGGACTGTGAGAATACCATGCAATGGTTTCTGGCAGGAAGCATGCCAGAGTTTCAATACATGACACATTCCATTAACTCAGCTCTGAACAGTTTGGTCTAGTGGTTCAGGTGCTGTCCCAGAAATCTGGAGATTGTGCATTCTAGTCCCACCTTAGGCAGGAAAGCCATCTGGTTGACTTTGGTCCAATCCCCACTAGACTGTGACTTCTCGTAGTGCCTTAGCATGAAAGCTGGCTGGATGACTTTGGGTCAGTCACCAGGCGACTGTGAGTTCTAATACCACCTTAGCAATGAAAGCCAGCTGGTTGACTTTGGGTCAGTCACTTCTCTCAGTCCAACACATTTTATAGTGCTGTTGTTATTGTTGTGGAGAAAATAGGAGAAGGAAAGAGCATTGTGTATGTTTGCCACCTTCAGTTATTTATAAAGTGATAAAAGCGGCATACAAACTTATCTATATATTTAAAAGTGAAATACCACTCATGCATCATCACAAAATCTCCAGAATCGTAAAGCCTACAAACTTGAAATTTGGCACGTATGTTCCACTTGGTTTCTAGGTGCTTGCTAAGAAAGGATTTTTCGAAATGACCATCAGAGCATTAGTATTTCATATATTATTATTAACACGCTCTGATGCTAAGGAGTTCTAGTCCCCCACCCCACCTGAAAAGAAATCTGTTCCAAATGCAAAACACAAGCAGAGGAGAGGAGTTTCAGTTTCAGTTTTAGTTTCACAGCAGCAAGCAACTTTAGTACAAAACAGTTGAGCTAAGCCACACCCAGCTCCTTGCTGTTTCCTTGCTCACATAGCAAATACTGTTTCAGTTTCCAAACAGCCCTGAACTCTCTCACACGCTGACAGGATATTAGTCAGATGAATACCGATGGATGCTGGTAGGCAGAGGCAGATTTTTTTTTCTCTTATTTTCCTCCCCCAAAACTAAACCCTCCCACATAGTTTTGTAGTAAAGCACGGGTATCGAGCTAGTAAAGTGATAAAGGCAGGATACAAACTTATAAATAATAAACATCGCTTTAGCCTCTCCTATTCCACAGTACCAATATGCTTTTCAAGAAGTAACATGGAGTAGCTGCGGGGAAAGATGGCAGCCAAGGTGAAATGAGAAAGGCTCAACTTCAGTCGTTTCCCTAACCTAGCAGGTTGCAAGCCTTGGTGGTCTGGAATTTGTTTTGAAGGTGTGCCTTGAGTAAAGAGGTTGGTGTGAACAGGCTATGTTCCAATCTCCAAGACTCTCCAAGGTTTTAATGCAATGCCAGAGACTGCCCACCATGACATGCCCAGGCGATTTATCTCGCACGCTGCCAGGAATGATGAGTGGGCTGCTAAGATGTGGAGGTGGGAGAAAGGGGGAATCAAAAGACAAGATTCAGCTGGCCCAGCCAAAATTATTCCCATCAGCTTAGACCTAAAGGCATGGCTTGTCTGGGAAAAAAAACCCCGAAACCTCTAGGAACAGCCTTGCCAAAGGTTGTAAAAATGAACAGCGCATGAATATATTCGCAAGTGCACACGATGCACTCACAGCTCACATCTGTATGACAAACACGCCCGTATTTTTGCCACAACTGTGAAACTGGAACATTTTTCTTTGGGTTAGTGAACTCTTTGTGGTTTCACGATGAGCTTCATGGAAAACAGACACACAGCTGGTAAAGTTGAACAACAACCCAGTTTTAATATTTTGGAGTCACTTTCCTTGCATCAGTTCTTTTCAGTTTATAGATTACTGGCTAATCTTTAGTCAGCATGATCTAATCAACTAATAACAAGATGAAATGGATAAATGGAAACGATTAATTGACATAATGCGCACACCAGGATTTTTATTGGGTTTTTATCTGACCTGATAGGGCGTAATAGGATCAGGTGCTGCAAGAAATGAGTCACAAACCACGAAAGATAGGATTAGGCTACTAGTCTAATTAGTTATTATTTAAAACAAAATCAAAACAAAACTTCAACCATTTTACTTCTGGAGCTACAAGTAAACTCCAGGTTGCTGCTTAAAAAAATCATTTTGTCTTCTGATCAATGAATGATAAGGATCTGGACTCCTGGAAATGTTTTTTTTTTAAAACAAAACAAAACACATTTTTAAACATTTGAATATATTGCATCAGTACAGAATACAGCCTTAGAGATTCTGGGTAA
Source organism: Bungarus multicinctus (assembly GCA_023653725.1). Classification (NCBI taxonomy): domain Eukaryota; kingdom Metazoa; phylum Chordata; class Lepidosauria; order Squamata; family Elapidae; genus Bungarus; species Bungarus multicinctus. The sequence continues at coordinate 18,912,333 of CM042837.1, read as the reverse complement.
ATGTCCCATGTTTGAATTCTTGCCTGGAAAAAGATAGAAGACAGAAACCCATATAGAAGAACTTTCCTTCTCTCATACGATCTATTATTTAATTTATTTATGTATATCCTGCCTTTATTGTTTTTACAAATAACTCAAGAGGATGAAGATAGTCAACGCACCTTCCTCCTATTTAATTCACAAAAACAACCCTGTGAGGTGAGTTGGACTGAGAGAGAGGGACTGGCCCAAAATCACCCAGCCAGCTTTCATGCCTAAGGTGGGACTAGAACTCACCGTCTGTTGGTGATTGGCCCAAAGTCACCCAGCCAGCTTTCATGTTGAAGGCATGACTAGAACTCACAGTCTAGTATACGCTTGACCAATCACAAGCAACAGACATTAAAGGCAGAAAGGCGGATTTTTTTAAAAAAAAAATACTTCTGATGGCAACTCAACTTTATTAGCTTCACATTCACTTAATTGATTGTATTTCAAAATCAGCCTTACCTTCCTGGATGTGCTCAAAATGGGTGAACTGTGAACTGCGTGTCAAATCAAAGGATTCCCCATCCAATAGAGCCACCACTGAGAATTGGAGGAGTTGAGTCCTTACATCTGGAACCCACCCAAGTTGAAGAACGGTTTTCATTGATTGTCTCTTAAGAACCGCAGCTCCTTAAACGTTGCTGCAATCAATTAATGCAACCTTCTCAAAAGAGAACAACCATATAGACTCCCAAAACAAAGAACAGCGCACTGCAATAATACTAATAGCAATAAGAGTCTCCGTGGTGCAGTGGTTAGAGTGCTGTACTGCAGGCCACTTCTGCTGACTACCGGCTGCCTGCTATTTGGCAGTTCAAATCCCACCAGGCTCAAGGTTGACTCAGCCTTTCATCCTTCTGAGGTGGGTAAAATGAGGGCCCAGATTGTTTGGGGGGCAATAGGTTGACTCTTTAAACCGCTTAGAGAGGACTGTAAAGCATTGTGAAAGCCAGCTGGTTATATAAGTCTAAGTGCTATTGCTAAGTGCTAAAAAACAAAGAAGTTCTAGAAAGGAAAAAATAAATGGTTGTTAGAAGGCAGGGAAAATTAGGTCTGATGCTGAAAAGTCCGTAGGTAAAAGGATTATTCAACTGTGATTGAATCAAAGCCGTCCTTTGTTGCATCTGAACATGTCTTCAGTGACTGACTCTTCAGATTAAAGCATTTACAGATGAATAAAACAAGACAGTTATTCCCATGTCTATTTTTCCTATTACAAGCCCAATCAATGGAAACCTTTTGCCTTTATCTTATTCAAGGGGAAAGAAGGAAGAATAAGGTAGGGTTTTTTTTTTTTTTTTGGCAAATATCTATCCAGTGTCACCCAAAAAATAAACTCTCCAAGTAAAATCTCCTTTTGCATTGAGTTTGAAGGAATGGAATGGACATGGTGCCCCTATTTCTCAGATCCGAACAGCTGTTCCTCACAATAAAATATGCTGGCCTTCAACAGCTGTCTTCCAGTTATCGAGGTTCTGGTATCTTTGGGACAAAAACCTTGGACTGCCAAAACCCTGGACCGCCAAAACAAATAGAAGAGGGGGAAAAAGATAATTTGTGCTTAAACATGCTTGAAGATGGAAGGATATTTTTCTTATTTATGAGCATGTTTGTGTCTGTCTGTGCACGCATCAGGACATGATCCCTCAAGAGATCTCTTTGGCAGGTGATCAGTCAGCCCTGTGATCCACTAAGCGCACGCTTGCGAACACATGGATGAATTGAAGGATATACCAGGCTGTGCAAGGAGCTAGATTTACATAATTATCTTTCCAGCTTTGCACCATCATTGGTTTTGCATCCCTCGCATCTTCGTCCAGCCAGAAGATATTATAAAATTACTTTCATCTGGTGATTCAGATCTCCTCAAAGCCAAACACACATGCACTTAGTAAACACAGACACATAAAGCGCTTGTGATATTTTAGCAGTCTGTCCAGAAAGAACCCAAATTAGCAATCATAAAATCATATTTGATTTCTTTTTCTTTCTTTCTTTCTTTCTTTCTTTCTTTCTTTCTTTCTTTCTTTCTTTCTTTCTTTCTTTCTTTCTTTTCTTTCCTCCCTCCCTCCCTCCCTCCCTCCTTCCTTCCTTACTTCCTTCCTTCCTTCCTTCCTTCCTTCCTTCCTTCCTTCCTTCCTTCTGTGCTTTACCAATGGATATGTGGGCATTGCTAATATTTTCACCTACAACAATCTACTATCGAGATTTGGAGGCCCTGTTGAGCTAGCTGATGGAGAAGAAGGAGGGAAAAACATTCCATCATGTAAGCAGTCTTCCACTCACTTGACACTGGATTTCACCCAGAAACAATAAAGGAACGAAGCGGAAGAAATTGTCTCCTTGCTAAGCCAAACCTTTGAGCCTGGAGGCTATGGAAATCTAGGGACCAAAGAACAAAAGCTGGTAATTACAGCTAGATTAACTAGAGGAGGAGGAGGAGGAGGAGGAGGAGGAGGAGGAGGAGGAGAAGGAAAAAAGTTATTTTGGGAATATAGTCGCGCAGTACATAATCAGCTCTACGTCATTGTATATGGACAAAGTGAAGTAAAAGGTTCCTGCTCAACATTAGAAGGTCCATAGTTTGATCTGCCCAGGGCAGGCAAGTTATCATAAAAATAACTCTTTTGCTTACTTCCCATTACCAGGAACTGGAAAAGGGAAAAAATAAAAATAAAAATGTTAGGGCAAATTTGAGGAGTGGGTTGGATTTCACTCAGAATAGTTTTACATCTTTGCAGATAAAAGAAACATCTATCTGGCTTGACACACACAAAAATTATAAAACCCTAAACTGCAGGGTTTAGAACGCAACCCAAACAAAAACATGGTTTGTTTAAAAGCAGCGTTTGATTGATGATGGTTCTGGGACAAGCAGTCATGTTTTCCAATGGTTGCGCAAGAGCTGAATTACATGATTCCTTTGAGCTTTTTATGATTGCATGCAGACACCCCACAAAGCCTCAGAAATTTATTCCTGAATTGTCACATTTCATGTGACAAAAGAGGAAAATTACGAAACCCACAACTGGGGAATAATCATGTTAACTAACTTTATTGAATTATGAGCAAATAAAATGGAATCTAATTTAGTTCTGGTCCGAGTCCCACCATTACAGCTTTACAGTCTGTTAAAGTCAGGGAGAGTAAAACCTTCAGCCTAGAAATGAATGCACGTCTCTGATTTAATGGCTTACCTTTAAATTTCTGTAACTGTAACAAGCAGAAGAAACTTCTTGAGAAAGTAGGAACTTCCAGGCAATTTCATGCAATCCTATGACCCACGCCACTGTCTTACCACTAGAGTAGCATGAAGCAGCTCCGGAGAATTTGGGTCTGAGTCCTGTCAGATTTCAGATTGTCTTTCCTGGTTGTGTCATTGAAAAAAGCAAAACATATTCTACCATCTTTATCTTTTCCTCTTCTCCTTGGGGTCGGTGACATAATATTTCTGCCAGGACTTCAGGAAGACAAGACTGGCTCCACTTGCAAATCAATTCACCTCAGGCTATTTTGGTTCCCCTTGAGGGATATACAATGCAAACTTTCTTTCTTTCTTTCTTTCTTTCTTTCTTTCTTTCTTTCTTTCTTTCTTTCTTTCTTTCTTTCTTTCTTTCTTTCTTTCTTTTTCTTTCTTTCTTTCTTTCTTTCTTTCTTTCTTTCTGTCTTTCTTTCTTTCTTTCTTTCTTTCTTTCTTTCTTCCTTCCTTCCTTCCTTTTCTTTCCTTTCCTTTCCCTTCTTTCTTTTCTTTCTTTCTCTCTTTTGCTTTCTTCCTTTCCTCCTCCTCCTCCTCTTCTTCTCCTTCTCCTCCTTCTCCTTCTCCTTCTCCTTCTCCTTCTCAAACCCCACTCCCTTCCAGCACTGATGATGTTACTCAGTTGAGTAATGAACTGTCTGCAAGAAAACCACCAAACTCAGAGAGCACCAAGGATCCCAAACTACACATATTCTCTTGTATCTCTAAATTCTATATGAACTGTCTGGCTTATCAACACTCTTAGAAGTTGATAAGCCAGACAACAGGCAACTACAGTGAAATAGCAGGCTGCAGACTATTCTAATCATTTATAATCACCAACAAAGAAATATCTTCAGCAACTTCCATTCAGAAGTAGAACTTGAAAGTTCCTGGAGAGACACTTAATTAGCAACAGCAGCACTTAACAACATATGGGGGGAAGTTTCTGTTTAATAAGGAACATTTAAGTGTATGCTTCTGGGTTTTTTTTTGCCTTTAGCGCAATGCAGCTCTTGAATAGATAAATGCTATCATTGGCAATCATTGTCATCCAAGGATAATCCTTTTCCTTCATTTGCTTCTAACTAGGTTTTCATCAGGTGCTGAGCAGAAGGAAATGAGAGGCAGCGATGTGGAGTTGCTATGGTACCAGAGTTCATGTGCTCCAGGGCAGCAGCAAAACAAAACAAAATATTTAGGGGGAAAAAAAGGAGGAGATGAGAGAGAAAGACTTAGAGCGCAATAAGAATTCCCGAATGATGCAATGAAATTAAAATCAACTCCAGGTTTGTGTGTGTGTGTGTGTGTGTGTGTGTTTTGCCTTTGCATTTCTGGATGGACGACGGAGCTTGGAGGGTGGAAGGGGTGAGTGCTGTAGAAATCCCAAGGGGTGATAGCAAGAGTCTTTGACTTACAATCACAACTAGCACCAGGATTTTGGTTGTTAAGCAGGGTGGTGGCTCAGTGAGCCACACACCTGCTTTTTTTGAAATCTTTTTTGCCATGGTTCTTAAGCGAATCACTGCAGTTCTTAAGTAAATTGTGTGTCATTAAGTGAATCTGGCTTCTCCTGTGATCATTGATTGTCGGGCAAGCCAGCTGGGAAAGTCACAAATGACAATCATATGACCCTGGATTGCTGCAAGTCAATGCATACCCATCAACAGGTGCCTGAATTTCGATTGGATGAACATGAGGATGCTGCAGTGGTCATAAGCGTGAGGACTGGTCAGTAGTTCCTTTCTTCAGTCCTGTTATAACTTTGAACAGTGGATAAATAAATGATTTTTATTTGAGGACTATTGTTATGTATATGTAAATAACATAGTTGGGTTGACAATATATAAACTACAAATATATGTTTGTAGTTTTAAGGAAAAATACTGTAATGTATTATGCTGTGTTCTGGTTGGTTAATTATGCTACAAGTTGCCATAAGAGGAAGCTATAGATCATGGTTTAAAATTCTCTCTTTTTCACTGATGATGTCTCTTGATATTGATACTGACTGACTACAGACCGATACTGACTAACCCTGTTTATTTTGATATTCTGTTGATATCGAAGATTATCTGTTGTATTATGGTTTGATATTTGTCTGCTGTAAGACTTGAAACTGGTAAGACGACTTTATAACTGGATATTTTGGACTGATAAAAACATGTATGACATGGACTGTTTATTGGATTGTGCTATTTCTTCAAGTAAACATTAATAAAACTTGTTCAACTCTGTGTGGCTGTATATCTATTCATAACTGTTCTCATAAACCGTTTCCAGGTGCATATCCTTTTTATACAAGGGTTACTCTGCACATATCCTAACAACTATTGCAACCTACATGCTAAGAAGAACTAAGAAGAACTAGCTTAAGAAAGGGTCCTGTGGTGGCGAACCTATGGCATGCGTGCCACAGGTGGCATGCAGAATCCTCTATATGGTCACGGATGCTGTCGCTCCAGCTCAGCTCCACTACGCAAGTACGCATATGTCCTGCCGGCCAGCTGGCCTTCAGGGCTCTGTCGCACATGTGTGAGGGCAGGGCGTATGCGGGAGGAGTGCATGCATGCACGGGGCCACACACATGTAGGGTGGTGCACTCATGCACAGGGGGCGCTTGCATTTTGGGTATGCATGCGCACGTGCACTTTGGACACTCAGACCCCAAAAGGTTCAGCATTACTGAACTAGACAGTCACCTATCTGAAATAGTATAGGTTCTCCTGCTTGAACAGGGGGCTGGACTAGAAGACCTCCAAGGTCCCTTCCAGCTCCATTCTATTCTATTCTGTTCTGTTCTTCATTCTACTATTCTATTCTACATTCCAATATCTATTCTATTCTGTTCTATACTATTTTCCACTTCTATTCTATTCGATTTTCCACTTCTACCCTACCCTACCCTACCCTACCCTATCCTATCCTATTTATTTTTCCTCATTCTTTCCTCATTCTATTCTATTCTATTTTCCACTTCTATTCTATTCTATTATGTTCTGTTCTATTTCTATTTTTATTCTTAATCTAATCTAGTCCAGCGGTCATCAACCGGTGGACCGTGAGAAAATTTTGGTGGGCCGCAGAGAAATCTCATCCCCAGAGCACCCCCCCAAAGCAATTAATCCAGGCTGCACAGAAATACAAGGCTGCTCAGGCCACATGGCCCGCGGAACCCTCCCCGCCCACTCACTCCTTACCCAGCAAACTTGTCTGCTAAGTTGCTATTTTTCCTTTTTGCGACCATCATCTGTTCTGCTGTGCTGGGAGATTTAGATTAGCTAGGATGCAGGAAATAGTTGGATTTCTTGCTTTCTAGCTAAGCACAGCCGAACCTCCCTTAGGACTGAAAGTTTGTTTGTAAGCAAATTCAGTGCAGACTCACGGCAAGCAAATTTGAGAGACTGAGCTAGCCGATGGTAGATAGATAGATCACTGAATGATTCTGTGAGCAACACAATCTGCCTGCTTTGCCTGATTTTGGATAAAAGTTGCTTTTCTAAAATAAAAAATTCAATATTTATATACACGGTGTTTTGCAAGTTAATTTTGTGAGTTTGCTTGCTAGCAAGTTTTATGAGTTTGCTTCCAAGCAAATTTTATGTGACAGGCTGAGCTAGCTAATGGCAGATAGATTTCTGAATAAATCTGTGATTCTGTGAGCAACTCAATCTGCCTGTCTGCTTTGCCTGATTTTGGGTAAAAATTGCTCTTTTTTATAAAAAAATCAATATTTATATAAATATTTATAATATTTACATACAAGCCATGCCCAGCCAATCACGACCACCAAACCACACCCAGAAATTAGGCCACGCCCACAGAACAAGTTAGTGGTCCCTGGGATCTAAAATTATGAGTTTGGTAGTCCCTGAGGTCCAAAAGGTTGGTGACCCCTGGTCTAGTCTATTCTCCCAACTTTCCCATAAATTTCGAGATGAACATCCTCAATTTTTCTTTTTCTCTTTCTTTACAATTTTTCTCCTAGCCCCATGCTGATGTTGATTATTAAGTTGATCCACATTCAGGAATAAAATCTCCCAATAGATCACCCTTCTTGTGAATAGTTCAGAATCGATTTTTCTCATTTGCTTTTCTAGAGCATAGAAGACTAATTGTGTGAGTACATTCTATTAAAATATTAAGAATCAATCCCAGATTTGTCCTGGTCTTGATTTAATCCTAAATCATCAACTGAAAAAAAAAAGATGGGGATTAAGCAAGTTTATGTTTCTTTGTCCCATTTTCTAACGTTGGGACAGGCTTCAGGAACAAATTAAGAATCTTTTTTCCTTCCCAGCTGTGTTAACTGTTAGATTATTCCAGTAATAAAAAAAACCCACCACTTTTCCACACCTTACTTATACACATCCTCCTAGTAACAGATGGATATCCCTGGTTCAGAAATTCTTGGTTTCCAGGGTGAAAAAAATGCTAAACATATTACAATCCTATCAGTGCTTATAAGAAAAATATGAGACCGTTCCAAATAGCCCCGAATGGGAGATTTTTCAGGCAGTGCATAAGAAGAGGAATGGGGTGGATGGCATTTAGAAAAACTTATTTTTTTTCTAGATTTTCTGTGGGGCCATCAAGAGAATATTTCTTGTGATACCTCAGAGGTCATTATAATGTCCTTAAATCAGTGTTAATACAGATTAAGATTACCCTAACTTCTTTCTGCAAAGCCTTCAAGAATTATTTCTCTGGTGTTCCTTAATTCCTAATGCAACTTCTGAAAACCAGTTTAATTTTCCCAGAGATATTTCACACAATTGAGGCCAACAGCAAGGGTATGATCTCCAAATTAGAAGGTCATCTGATTGTTATGTTCTTTACAGTCACTTCTGAATTAAAGCCCAATTGGAAAAGTGTGGTTTTGGGGTGGTTTTTTTTGCATTTGATTCATAAACAAAAACTTATACTTGAATACAATTTGAATTTGAACATAGGGGTGACATGATAGCACTGTTCCAACATTTGAGGAGCTCCTACGAAGATGAAGGGTTCAACTGTTTTCCAATGAAAGCACCAAAAGGCAAAACACGAAACAATGGTTGGAATACTAACCAAGGAGAGAAGCAATCTAGAACTAAGGAGATATTTCCTAACGGGGAGAGCAATCAACCAAGCTTGCCTCCAGAAGTTGTGGGTGCTCCATCACTGGAGGCTTTCAAAAAGAGTCTGGACTATCTGAAATGGTATATGGTCGACTTGAGCAGAGAGTTGGACTAGAAGAGCCAACAGTGTGCAGCAGCAGCCAAAAAGGCCAATGCAATCCTAAATACAATCAAGGGATACAATCAAAATCAAGTGAGGTACTAATACGACTCTATAAAGCCTTAATAAGACCACACCTAGAGTACTGCATCCAGTTTTGGTCACCACACTATTAAAAAGATGTTGAGACTCTAGAAAGGGTGCAGAGAAGAGCAACCAAGATGATTAGGGGATGGGAGGCTAAAATCTACAATGAACGGTTGAAGGAACTGGGCATGGCTAATCTAGTGAAGAGAAGGACCAGGGGAGACATGATGGCAGTGCTCCAATATTTGAGGAACTGCCACAGAGAGGAAGGGGTCAATCTATTTCCCAAAGCCCCCGAAGGCCAGACAAAGAATAATGGATGTAAACTGATCAAGGAGAGAGTCAACCTGGAAACAAGGATAAATTTTCTGATAGTGAGAACAATCAACCAATGGAACAGAAGTTGCCTTCAGAAGCTTACTGGAAGCTTTCAAGAAGAGACTGGACTGCCATACGTCAGAAATGGTGTAGGGTCTCCTGCTTGGGCAGGGAGGGGTTGGACTAGATGACCTACAAGATCCCTTCCAACTCTATTCTATGTTCTATGGAGTTTCATCGGTCTGAATGCCAGTACAAGTTCTTTTCCTACATTCCATCAGATTCTTTTAAAGTTATGTGCATATACGTGTCTTTGGGTGTGTAATCTGCAATTCCAAATGTGCCTTGGACTGCAATGAGTTCATGCTCATTGCTGGGAATGGATTCACAGTAGACCAAGCAAAGGAATGGAACACACTGCCTCCCCTCTTTCCTCCTCCCATCCGACTTTAATAGAGTTAGGTCTTGTGATGATTCCTAACAGCTGCACCAACTATCATCCTGATCATATTGCTCTGGGCTTCGGCTCACAGAGAACTGATTGGGAGGTGTGGGAAGGATGGATTTGGCAACCAAAATGTTGCTTTGGACTCCAAATCATAAATGAGCTCAGATGGGGGGGGGGGGATGAGGTGGAAGGGGAGGAAATAAATTTGGATGGAACTCATCCTGTGTTTTTCTCTCTCTTTCTCTTTCCCCCCAACGTAAACATACACAAAATCATTGATTAGATCCAGTCATGGGATACTGCAGGTCTCAAAGATGCTCACAGTAAACCACAATTTAATGCATTTGGTCCCTCATTTATGTGTGCATCTATGGCAAAGATGCACAACCGAAGCCCCAGGGATGCATTTGGATTCCAGAAGCTTTGGGAGATGCTCACAAGACCCTCAAAGTTATTAGCTCATTTGTGTTTTGAATGTGATCAAAAGGGAATGACATGGCATGGGAGAATATGAACTCTGCTTGGTTAATTCAACCAGTTTGTATTATTATTACGGTATTTTTAGAAAGGAGGATAGGAAATAAGTAAGCCAAGAGGAAGACAGAAAAATTTGAATCCCATTCTCTCCCCACCCCACTAACCTGCTGTCCAGCTCCGTTCTCCTGTGCAGGGCAACAAAAGAAGACCCAACCCATCAGCTGAGACTCGGGAGGCAGAGAATAGATGGGGGTGGGGCCAGTCAGAGGTGGGATTGGCCGGTTCTCCAAACTACTCAAAATTTCCACTACCGGTTCTCCAGAACCGGTCAGAACCTGCTGAATATACCACCTCTAGAATCAACCCATTCCATCATCTTCCATGTTCTGAGAAAACAAATAGCTTTCTAATAGGCCTGCATCTCAAGTTGTAAAGCAATCACCCCAGGGGTGGGATTCTACTGGTTCAGGTGAACCAATTGTTCTGGTGATCATTGTGGAGGTCCTGCCCTAACCTGTCCTTTATTTCCGTGTTTTGCAGCTCAGCTGATTCAAGCAGAAAAGCAGATTACTGCACTTTTACTCTCTGTTTTAGAAGAGCTGTTTTACTCTCAGGGCTGCAGTAGCGCACACTCACTGATCCGGTTGTTACACTGGTTGAATCCCACCCCTTGAATCACCCTCTACAGTTTTTTTTAAGATTCACAGGCATTTAAATTGTCTTGCACAGTAAGGATATGGTTCCTATCACTGCAGTTATGGCACTAATCCCTGCTTTTGGGGACATCACTTCAAGAGTGTGGGGGGAGGGATAAAATATAGCTCGGTCCTGGGACTCATTGTTCTTGGCAGAGAAGACAGTCCTGAGTCATTGTTGTATCAAGGAACCTTTTTCTCCTTCTTCTTCCAAACTAGAAGCATTCCAGGCCAGTGACAAGAGAGCAGTTTTCAAAGAAGCCACTTGGATGTGTTCTTCTCATGCTCCAAAGCATTGAAATCAAACCATGCCCAACCAACCCACTTCTGACAACTTCGGTTGCAAGAATTGTGGATTTAGGCCAAACCTGAATGTGAGACTTGGTGTTTTTCTGTCCTCTGCATCTTTTCTTGTAATACACAATATGTCAGTAACATTTCTGTGGGTCAACCATTCCAAAGATCAGGCATCTGTTTGCATTATCTGTGTCCTTTCATTACCAATGCAGTCATTCTGAATGCCATGTGATGTTGATGTTTTACTGTACAGACTATACTGTACAATGTCTTGGAAAAGGAAAACAAACTATGGATGACACAGTTTTAGAACAGTTATACAATTGAAGTACCACTTTTTTCTGAACATCCTCATTCTTTATCTCTTTGTACACGGGGGTCTACAATGGTTATATATGTGAGTGTTTCAGACATAGGATTTCTGAAGAGCATGCTGGCTGGGCAACCAAATCATTTTGTCATTGCTTTATCCAAAGTTAAATGTTAATGAATGAAAGCTGACTGGCTGACTTTGGACCAATCACCAGCAGACAATGAATTCTTGTCCCGCCTTTGGCATGAAAGCTGGATGGGTGACTTTGGGTCAGTCATCAGGAAACTGGGAGTTCTAGTTCCGCTTTAGTCACAACAGCCAGCTGGATGGCTTCAGGCCAATTATAAAGAGACTGGAAGTTCTAGTCCCCTATTAGGCATTAAAGTTAGCTGGGTGACTTTGGGCCAATCGCCAGAAGACTGAGATCTAATTTTGCCTTAGACATGAAAGCTGGATGAGTGACTTTGGGTCAGTCATCAGGAGACTGGGAGTTCTAGTTCTGTCTTAGTCACAACAGCCAGCTGGATGACTTCAGGCCAATTATAAGGAGACTGTGAATTGTAGTCCTCTATTGGGTGTTGAAGCCTAGTCCCCTGTTAAGTATTAAAGCCAGCTGGGTGACTTGGGCCAATCACCAGGGGGCAGTGAATTCTAATCCCACCTAAGGCATGAAAGTTGGATAAGTGTCTTTGGGTCAGTCATCAGGAGACTGGGTGTTCTAGTTCTGCCTTAGTCACAAAAGTCAGCTGGATGACTTCAGACCAATTATAAGGAGACTGGAAGTTCTAGTCCCCTATTAGCTGTTAAAGCCTAGTCCCCTGTTAAGTATTAAAGCCAGCTGGGTGACTTGAGCCAATCACCAGGAGACTGTGAGTTCTAGTTCCACCTTAGGCATGAAAGCTAACTGGGTGTCTTTGGGCCAGTCACCTCTCAAAGCCCGACCTTCCTCACAGGATTCTGGTTGTGAGGAAAAGGAGGAAGAAGGACGATTAGGTATGTTCACAGCTTTGACTTATTTGTATAAAAATAATAAAGGCAAGATTAAAAAATTAAAACTCTAAAAAAATGCAGCGACAGTTCATGGAATGGGAAAGTCTATACATACGGAACCTTCTGGAATCTGGGCACCGTTCAGGCTTTTTGGACTGTGGGGGGTCTCGCTCCCTCTCTGTGGGCTACATACGCCATGCGCTGACTTTGTTATAACCTGTGATTTGAAGAAACAGGCGAGAGCTTATGCATCTGCAGCTAGGTGTTTGTGTAGGTGTGCAGTCCATTTCTCTTGGAAGTTTAAGGGAGCGGAGGGACCCAGGTGACATCATGAGACTCGCCAAAGGAACTCGGGTCGTGAGGGTAAATGCCAGGTGACATCAGCTACCAGATGTTGCAGACTGAGGACAGCTTTGTGAGCCAACCTTTTCATGAGCTGGCACAGAATAAACATCACCTCTGCGAATGCTCACTGAATTTCTTCAATAATATTTCCTTCACACACACCCAGCCCCTCCTTGCTTACCCATCTAACCAGCTTAAAGAACTGTTTATGTACAGGCCGTTCTTGTCCAGTGGCTGTTCTCATTTCCAAAAAATGTTTTCCCTTCACCCTGCCTGAAAATAGATTATTTCTCCTAGAATGATGAGGGCTAATTTTGGCCTTATTTGCCAAAGCACCTTTGCAAAAACATGGCCTTGGGTTTGCATGCTCAGGGGCCTTTCTGAAGCCAGGAGAAATCTCAGCGTGGAGATGATGTAGGTGCAAGACCACGAGAATAAAATTAAAGTAGGTCTATGCCAGGGGCTAAAGACCAGGTCCATACGGGAAGGTTTAATTAATCTGATTTATTACTAAAAAGCAATGCACAGGAATCTTATCAGCTAATGGTCAGCCCCTGCTTAGAGTTAGATAAGAGTCAATGGCACTCAAGTGAGTTGGGCTTAGTTTGCTTGTGGCCTTGTAGGGATTCTAGGCTAAGTTCTCTTTTCACTCCACCCCCAGGTTCCGCCATTCCTACAATCTAGCTGTCATTGCAACTTATGTTCTATTCAATGCTAGAAGCCATTCCTTAAGTTAATCTAACATAGGAAGCTGACAATGAAGACTAAAGAAATTTAGTGTTTTCGGAGTGAGCACCCTATTCTCTTTAAATTTAGTTAGCTAAAAGCCCTAGTAATAAGCAGGCATATATAATGGAATGAAGGCTATTGCCGAGCACTTAGCATGGTGCTCCTCAGACTGTAAGCCGCCCTGAGTCTCTGGAGAAGGGCGGCATATAAATGTAAATATAAATAATTTTTTAAAAAAATGATATGGGGAAACAGTCAATATAAATAGTAAGTATACAAGCAACAAAGTTACAGTCATATAGTCACGAGTGGGAGGGGATGGGTGATAAGAAGTGATGAGAAGATTAACAGCAACAGTAGTGCAGACTTTGTAAATAGTTGGACAGTGTTGAGGGAATTATTTGTTCAGCAGAGTGATGGCTTTCGGGAAAAAAACTGTTCTTGTGTCTAGTTGTTCTGGTGTGCCATGCTCTATAGCGTCGTTCTGAGGGAAGGAATTGAAACAGTTTATGTCCGGGATGTGAGGGGTCTGTAAATAGATTCTGCACTGTTCAGAGAACCCCCAAATCCTGGCTAGCCCCGCCCACCCTTCGCTGCCCTCTTAGGAGTCCCCACATAGCTGGTTTTGGATGCAGGTAAATACAGGGCACACACCGAGGCTGAAAGAGGGGATAAAACAGGCCTCCTTGAAGTTTGGGAAGACTGGAAACAGGCCTGTTTCTGGCTTCCAGAGCCCGGGGAAACTGTTTTCACACTCCCGGAGACTCGAAGAAAGCCTCTGGAGCCCGGGCAGGATAAAATTGACCCCCCATACCATGGTGCAGGAGGACGACTAGGCCACGCCCACTATGGCCATGCCCACCCAGCAACTGGGCAGAGAACCCGTCACTAAAACTTTTGAAGCCCACCCCTGCATTCATGGTCTGGAGAGATGTCTTGACAGAAAGATGTCTCTTCAAATGATTGTGACTCAGCTCATTTATGCCCATAATTTTACTCATCGTACACTCTTGGCTTCATGGATTGCCACCAGTACTCTAGTTTGGTCATCAACAGTAAGAGAAGAAATTAACATTATTGTAGGATATTTCTTTGGTTTAGGTAGACGCCAGCATAGCAAATTACGAACGGTGGCATTACAGAATATGTTTTATTATAGATTTTAATTAAAAAAAAAAGATTTCCTTCTTGGATATTTTTCCCCCCATTACACTATTTTTTTAGTTTGTAATTTGACAGCCTGAGTCCTGGTGAGTTTGATCTGGCCCTGACGTTAAGAAAGCCAACACATTAGTAGGAACGGGGGTTATTTTTCCTGCTGGGATCAGTGATTTAATACCACCTGTTATTTGATAGGAGACCCTAGGGAAGGCAAACTGGAAACGAGATATAGCATGCACTGAATATATAAATATATTCCTAATAGTTTAGGTCATTCTGTCCCTCAGTTTTCCTCTGATACAATCTTAAATCGGTTTCTTTCTTTTATATTTCATTTTTGAAGTAATGTATCATCACCATCAAATCTTTTTCTTGTATTGTGGTTGTCAAATACATGGAGTCCTTGACTTACAATTGGTTGCTTAGCAACCGTTTGAAGTTATAATGAGCTAGCTCTATTCTCTATGAAACTATGTGATCGGGCTTAGTTTTTGGGGAGAAAATAAGGGGGGGAAATTCTGCCTCTGCCTACCTTATTTTTCTCCCCAAAAACTAAGCCCAACCACATAGTTTCATAGCGAAGCATGGACATCGAGCTAATAAATAAATAAAATAAATACTTCACGTCCTCCAAATTATCAGAATTGGCCCTGTATTGTCCAACACGGGAAGCTCCAAATTACAGTGTTCCTAAAAATTGGTTGTCCAGCCTTTGCCAAAAATTCCTACCTCCCATCTCACAACTGATGCAATTGTCAAGGTGTTTTTTTTTAGCACCCAAAAGTTCCTCCTGGAATTCTCTGTGCAAAGTACAGATTGTACTCTGCTTATGATTGCTCTGCAAAGTACAATTTTACAAGCCTACATAATGTCTAAGCAGCAATTTGTGGGATATGGGCAGAGCTGCGTGATATTTATTAGGCAACAAATTGGAGTCATCAGCATAGGATTTGGGCAGTTTCTGATTCAGAACAGGCTGTTTCTCTTGCCCCCAGCCCTGCATCTAATTCAGAAGGCAAATTATCACATACACACACGCACACATACACACACCTGGCCATTTTGCAAAAGCATAGTTTGGCAGTCTAGAGCTGTAGTTCGCGTACATGGCTCATACTCAGAGACGTCAATGTGTCTCATACTGCTGGGCTGGAGTTTCAGAAACACCAACCCAAGTCATGGTAAGGGAATTTATCAAAAAAAAAAAAAACCCAAAACCAACCCAAACCCTATGAAGCTTGGACATTTCTCTGTTATTCTTTCTTTGGAAACATAAATATGTCCTCACCCATTCACACACCGGAAGTGAAGTAATGCAGGCTCAAATCTCCGCTATCCAAAATGATTGAAAAAAGTGGTTTCAGGATTTCTGGCTGGCTGGCTGTCTCCAAGTGATGGTGGATGGGCCATGGTGATTGAAGTTTCAGTGTAAAGAGGGGATTATATTATTGCCGATAAGTACATTGCTAACATTAATGATCTTAATCATTATGACTTCAGTTACAGATTTTATCGTCTCCTGCTACCATGGTCTTACGTAATGTGAGTCTATCAGTAGCATCCCTAAAGGGTAAAAATTATAGACAGTATTTATGAAAGGTATTTATTACATTCCAGGAGCCTGAAAACTTTGTAATGCTCTCACTGAAGTGGTGGCATGGGTAGTTTCCCACTGGTGAAAATTCCCTTCCTGTCCTGGAATTTTTCATGCCCTGGTCACCTCCCGACTGGACTACTGTAACGCCCTCTACATGGGGCTCCCAAATGGGAGCATCCGGAGGCTTCAACTGGTACAGAATGCAGCCGTGCGGGTGGTTATGGGGGTGTCAAGGTTCTCTCATGTGACACCCCTCCTGCGTGAGCTGCATTGGTTGCCAGTAGCCTCTCGGGTGCACTTTAAGATTTTAGTGTTAACTTTTAAAGCTCTCCATGGCATCGGACCAGGATATTTACAAGACTGCATTCTGCCATTTCAGTCCCACTGAATGTAAGGTGTTTTTTCAAGAGGCACTAGACTTTCTGGTTTTTCTATGAAGATGTTTCGCTTCTCATCCAAGAAGTTTCTTCAGAGTTGAAGAAGCTTCTTTGATGAGAGGTGAAATGTCTTCAAAGTAAAACCAGAAAGTCCAGTTGCCTCTTGAAAAAGCAGCTTTGGGACAACCATGCCCTGGATGACTGAGAATCTCAGATTTAATAAGGGTGTGGACAACTTATGCAGTGGTGCAGAATTGCTGCAGCAGATTTAGGAGGCTATAATGTTGGCTTGGGAAAGTGCTGCTAGTTTGCAAGCTAAGTGTCAGGCGCAAACAACCAGACCCACTTAAACGTTTAAGTCAGCAACTTTATTTTGTATTACTTATATTACAAGGATCTCCTCAGATTGCTTGCCTTCCCCTAGGAACAAGCAGATAAGGTTTCATGGAATTTATGGAGGGGATCAGGTTTATTCGTCTTGTGACTACACAAGGACTCAAGGCTAGTTCCCCACTTAACTCCTCTTTCTTGACTAGCTGGGAGTTTCTCAACACTAAGGCATAAATGTATAACCAAAGAACTGTTTCAAACAGAAATTTTCGTATTTCCCCATCTCTATTCAGGAGCTTTCCTCCTTCTCCTCCCATCTACAAACATAAATCCGTTGTAAGCAGATGAATAAATATGGATTTAGACCAATTAAATATATGACAATGCCCGAGGAAAATATTGCTATGCACTCTAACTTATGTCCATAAGCAATTCTATTTTTTGTATATAACTTTTATTAAAACATTTAAACAAGAATATAGAACCAATATAAAGTAAAGAAGAAGAGAGAAAAAGAAAGAAAAGAAAAAGCAAAAACTCCAAGAAAAGAAAAACAGTTGAAGAAAAACAGGAGCTTTAATTTCATTGACTTACTATACCACCCTCCCTAAAAAGGACGAATTAAAAATATATATAGCACAGATCCAGTTGATTTATTTCACAAATATTTATTCATTTATAACATAAGGATGTTGTTGAAGTCATGGTTCTGATTCATTTGTACTGTGTGGTTAGCTGACAAAGGTTTTGGAATCATCATGGATAGGAGGGGAAAAATCCCACAACACAGTGAAATGCATCTCTTCAAATATTATATTGCAAATCACTCAGCAGATATATCTCAGTAAGCTGTCTTTAAATGTCCTTGGAAAACATTAAACATCTTTTCATTATCAGCGTAATCACTTTAGAATCCTCATCAGGTTTTAATGATGTGAGCTGGACAGTGTGCAGTGCTCTTGTGTGCAAGCATCAGCAAGAAGACAGAAATGAGGGTTCAAAATGAGGGATGTGCTGCTGGCCACAGGTATTTCTAAAAACAACAACTCTGGAGCATTTTCTCTGGCATTTAGATGGGTTTCCTTGTGAGATAAGGAAGATTTTAAATACTACCAAGAACTCAAATGTAGATAAGTAAGTGATAAGACATATTCATTGAAGGTAGATGGTTTAACTCTTGAATCCTAAATGCAGATAATGCAATTTCCATGGAAAACCTAGGTTCAGAGATGCCATTTGGAATAAAACTTTCTCTCACCACAGGTTGCCTAATGTCTTAATGTGATGCTTTTCAGGTTTCCTACTCTTGGAAAGCCACTCTAGATTTGAACAACACACTTTAAGAAAGACACAAATAAATCAGAATACTTTGGAAGGGAGCAACAAAGAAAGACTGGTACAAAACCCAAACCCCATGTGGGAAAGCTGAAGGAATATGAGAAGGGTAACATAAGAAGGAGAAACAAAAGATACACATTTCATAATATCTGAAGGGCTGTCAAAAACAGGAAGACATAATGTACTTCCCACATGAAGTTCTAAAGTTCAGGTTTTAAAGATAATGGCTGGCTCAGCAGGGAGGGGACAGACTTTTGACTATGAAGATAAACTTATAAGTATGATGCTTCCATCATTACATCACTTCTTAAAAGAACAGAGGTCCTACTGACAGACGTCCATGCAAAAACTTATAGAGTCTTTCTTATCTGGTGGAGATGCTATAGCTCATCATATTTGTCATCAACCATGGGACTTGGATATATAGTCTGCAAAATTGTCTTAAAATTTATTATCTAAGCTCATCTCAGGTAAGCCATAAATGCTTCCTAGACACAGCTGAAGGGATCCAACTTTTCTCTCTTCTGCAACTTGCGTGGGAAGGCCATTTCAAGAGGTTACAGTCACTTGAAATCTCTAAAAATATGCCCACAAATGCCCTCCAAATGGCAGAAGAAGACAGCATATCATATTTTGAGGGAATCTCTGATTCTAATCTCAATAAAGATCTCAGCAGAATTCCCATAGACTAGAAAAATGTAATCAAGATCTTCAACTTATTTTAATAATGCTTCACAGATTGAATGGGAAAAGGAATATGCAATCTGGGAAAAAGTTATTTCATCAGATTGTGCATTTCAGTTGTGCCAGTCCTTTCAAAGAGGTGTTTTGCAACACACCTAGTACATAAAAAAAACCCATATCTTCTCCACTTGTTCAAGCACCCAGTGTTCATGTTGAGCAAGAAAGGTCCATTGTCTTGACTCATATTCTGTAATCTTGTGGGTCAACATTTCTACCATTCTCCGAAGTGCTGAAATATTGGAATCAAGAATAAAATAAGGAAGACCTAGTGATATTTGGCTAGATCACTACTTCTACTTGTTACTGATAAGATAAGCCCACCATCCACAACCAACTGAAGCAGGAAATGTCTTACTAATATCCTGTCTCCTAACCAGACTTTTGGAAAACTGTGGAGTATCTGATATGAATTACCTACACACACTTTGACTGGAGACCTCTTTCCAGCTCTAAAATTACACTACTACAAGCCCCAAGGGTGCTTTTCAAAAAGCAACTGGACTTTGTTTTTCCTGGAAGACATTTCACTTCTCATTCAAGAAACTTCTTCAGTTCAGATGAGAAGCGAATTGTCTTCAAGGAAAAATACAAACTAAGAAAAGTCCAGTTGCTCTTTGAAAAGCAACTTTGGGGCAACCATGAGCTGGATGAAGGAGACACTAGGACAAGCTGATCCTAGAATTCGAGGTATAAGGGGATTTTATACTATATGGCATGGTTCTGAAACAAGGAGTGAAAACAGGAAATTACTCATCATACTATGAGAAAGAAAATGTTTCCCTAAAGCAAATGGAGTTGATACCAAAGCCTGGAAAAATAAATAAATCAGCCAAGAAATAAGTTGGCTCCTATAGCTCAGATCTCTGCAATCACTGAAAGAAGACAATGACAAGGAAGATGAAGCTGGGTAATTTTACTTAGTGAGTGGATATTTATTTATTTGTATTGTATTTATTTATCAGACTTCTATGCCAATCCTCCCATTAAGTACAATAGAATTTAAGATCATACATCTTCTTGGAATTACTAAAACAAACAGAAGCAAGTCATATTTTCATACTTGCATATATCCATATCGTTTTGCAACTCTGTGTACTTTTTGTTCAGGGATTCTCTCCAATATAACATGTTACTACTCAAATGGTTGAGTAAAAAGGAAGTAAAGATGTTTAGTGAAAATGACTAAAGAAATAGGAAAAAGGACAAATGTGTATATAGATATGTATATATGTAAAGTAATGTAAATAAATAAATAACTATTGTAACTTAATAACAATACAAATAAGTAAGGATTTAGCAAACACGTTATAGATATATTTGAAGTAAATGAACATAATTGACACTAATAGATATGTACACTGTTATGACAATGCTGTAAAATGTGAGAACATATTTCTCTTTTTTAAAAAAAATTTTTTTGAAACTCTGAATAAAAATATTAAAAAAAAACATGTTACTATTGGAGTCCTAATTCTAGCTTTGTCTTCTTGCAAACTCCAGTAAGCTCACAGCCCTACAAAATCCTTGCTCTTCTAAGAACAGAAGAACTTCCTCTGGAGTCAGATGACTGGATTTAGTTAACTCAACACTGAAGATTTTTATGGGTTTCTCATATCACGTTATTGAAACCACATTGAATTTTGTTCAGATTTGGCTTTTTGCCTTATGTGCAAACCCAGCTATTGTGATTTACAAAACATGAGAAACCCAACAAATTATGGTTCAACAAACCACAAATGAACTCAGTCACTGCCTCTCAAACGTATTCTAGCAATCATGGCCATTTCACCATGGCCAACTTGCCATGGCCACTTTGTTGCAGCCAACCTGCTGTTGCCATCTCATTGCCACCAACGCACCATGGGATAACTTGCCATGGCCAAGTTGCTGTGATAATTCCACACAGGATCATATATAATGTGATCATATCAAGAGCAACTGCGTTCTCTTCGCTGATGATGTAAAGCTATTCAACACCACAGACAATACTGCTACCCTTCAAAGAGACCTCAACTATGTATCAGAATGGTCAAACAAATGGCAACTTCAAATCTCAACAAATAAATGCTCTGTCCTACATATTGGCAAAAAAAATCAGAAAATAAATAGTCAAAACCTTGTTGATGATCCAAACTCTGTCAAGGATCTTGGAGTACTCATCTCTAATGATCTAAGTGCTAGAGCCCACTGTAACTATACAGCCAAAAAGGCATTAAGAGTTGTTAACCTAATTCTATGTAGCTTTTTCTCTGGTAATATTACACTATAACTAGAGCATACAAAACATTTGCTAGACCAATACTTGAATACAGCTCATCAGTCTGGAATCCGCATTACGTATCTGATATTAACACAGTTGAGAAAGTCCAGAAATATTTTACAAGAAGAGTTCTCCACTCCTCTACTCATTGCAGAATACCTTATGACACCAGACTTGAAATTCTAGACCTAGAAAACCTAGAACTACGCCGCCTTCGGTCCGATCTAAGTATAGTATATAAAATCATACATTGCAATGTCCTACCTGTCAATAAATACTTCAGATTCAACCATAACAATACAAGAGCACACAGTAGATAAAAACTCAAGGTTAATCACACCAAACTTGATTGCAGGAAATATGACTTCAGTAACAGAGTGGTCAATGTCTGGATTACTCTGCCTGAATCTATGGTTTCTTCCCCAAACCCCAAAAACTTTAACCTTAGACTGTCTACTATTAACCTCACCCCTTTCCTAAGAGGTCTGTAGGGGGCGTGCATAAGCGCATCAAAATGTGCCTACTGTCCCTGTCCTATTGCTTCTTTTATTTTTCTTATATGTATCCATGTATTCATAACTATGTTTTTACTTACAACTATTATCTTGTAAGCAATTGTCAAACCAAATAAAATAAATAAATAAAATAAATAAATAAACAAACAAACAAACAAACAAATAAATAAATAAAGGATAACTCAACATGATAAATGTTATTTACCACTGTTTCTTTGACATTATTTCCAATGTTTTTCCTCAATGGAAATAATGTCAAAGAAACAGTGGTGAGTAAAATTTATCACGTTGATGCATGGAATTGTCCCACAGCAAGTTGGCCATTGTGAGATGGCCATGGCAAGTTGCCCCATCCCGTTCTGAGAAATGCCAAAGACTGAAGATGAGAAGTGTGTTATTTCCCTTTTCTTTTTGAAATCGGCTCATCCTGACTTGAGGATTTTGTTGTGCTAAACAATAACATGTTGCTGGTGGCTTGCTGTTCTATGTTCCTTATTTGTCTGCTAGTGCAGATCTGTCTCCTGTTGCTTTTGGCTTCTGCAACAGGCAACAATGCATTCTTCTCTTCAGCATAATCATCTTCTGGTTGGAGGCAAATATTGTTTCTCATTAGATTAGCAGCGGAGGCTGAAGTCATCACATTAGGAAGGTATTTCTCTTTTTCTTAGCCAACAGGAAGGAATTGAGCAGTGGGGCCAACACCTTCTTTCCACACATCGTAATGCTCCATTTGAGAGTGAAGTGGTCACTGATTATATTAGGAAATATTTTATGGCCATAAACCATCATTGTCTTTTCTTCCCTGATGGCGAACTCTGGAAAAATGGACCTGCTCTGGATATGGCTCATCAAAAGTCAATTCTTGAATATAACTCCTCTGCCGGGAATCCACACATACATGATATTAATACAATTAATACAATTAAGTGAGTCCAGAGGTATTTCACGAGAAGAGTCCTCCACTCCTCTGCTTGCAATAGAATACCCAATGTCACCAGGCTTGACATTTTGGACCTAGACAACTTAGAACTACGCCGCCTAAGGTCTGACCTAAGCTTAGTACACAAAATTGTCTGCTATAGTGTCCTACCTGTCAACAACTACTTCAGCTTCAACCGCAGTAACACACGGGCGAACAATAGATACAAACTCAGAGTTAACCACTTCAAACTCGATTGCAGAATAACAGGTAATCAGAGTTGGAAGGGACCTTGTAGGTCATCTAGTCCAACCCCCCGCCCAAGCGGGAGACCCCACACCATTTCTGACAAATGTCAGTCCAATCTCTTCTTGAAAGTCTCAAGAAGAGACTCCCACAACTTCCAAGGGCAAGCTGTGCCATTGGTTGACTGTTCTCACTGTCAGAAAATTTCTCCTCATTTCCAAGTTCAATCTCTCCTTGTTCAGTTTCCATCCATTATTCTTTGTCTGGCCTATAGGTGCTTTAGAAAATAGCTTGACCCCTTCCTCCCTGTGGCTTCAGCAACAGAGTGATCAACACCTGGAACTCACTACCTGACTGTTGTTACATCCTCAACCCCCCAAAACTTTAACCTTAAACTGTCTACTGACCTCACTCCATTCCTAAGAAGTCTGTAAGGGGAGAATGCATAAGTGCACCAGCGTGCCTACCGTCCCTGTCCTACTGTTCCCATATATTCGTACTCATTTATTATGTATATACTTATACCTATTTATACTTATATGTTTATATGTTATGTTCATACTTACACTTGTTTTCTCATACATGCTTGACAAATTAAATAAATAAATAAAATAAAAATGGGCAGGAGAATCTAAAGCAAAATCTACAAGCAGGAAATGTGATGATATTCAGCTGGAATGTTCCTCCAGGGAGATGAAGAACGCAGGTGATGTTCTTGATTCAAAAACTCAAAAACAGGAGATGGGACAAAAACCAGAGGAAAATTAGCAAGAGGTTAGGGAAAAAATAATCAACCAATGGAACAGCTTGCCCTCGGAAGTTGTGGGAACGCCATCACTTGAGACCTTCAAGAAGAAATAAACTTGGAATCTGGGTCAGCGTCCTCAAATAGCAAGTGTGGGAATTGGTGGGAGGAATGGAAAGGGCTCGTTTCCAGTTAGGTTGGTGGAGTTGATCCTTTTCCTCAATTATTTGAGGGACAGTTTCACATTATGAGCTCTTCCATGGGAGGAAGTGACATATAAATAGAATTTCTCAGCAGGTTGCCTCAAAGTACATATTGAGAGGTGGTAGATTTCAAAGTTGGTGCCAGATTTGAGGAGGCCAATCCAACCTGGTCAAGCTGTTTGGGGCTATTGGGCTTCCCTCTAGTTTATCAAATGAGTATGCATTGCACCAATATACGTTTCATGTAGGGTAGCTCATTTCTGTAGGTTCTCCAGGTTGATGGTCTACAAATTTCTTTTTAGGAAGAAGTATTGTTCATCAAAGTCAAGATTTCTCTCCAATTTTTTTAACAAGCCTCTCTGTCTCCTTTTACAGTCCTTTCTACCTTCTCACAAGTTTTTTATTCATTCCCTTTCCACTTCTTACCTCCATCCTCAATTTTGCAAGGTCCACAGTTTATCTTCTCCTTATTTCCACACGTGTTTGATGTACCACAAAGTGGCAAAACAACAGTTTTTAGCTCTTCAAACAAAGGAAGAGTTTCACCCTATGCACAATACTTGGCAAAGGACTTTCTCTCCCACCCCATTATCCCATTATCTTTTCTGGATATGGTTTTCTTCTTCATTGTGTCTAAGTTGGCATTTTGATTGTGAAGCCAGCTTTCACATTATATGCAGCTCTGAATAATCAAATAAAAAAACTGGGAATAAGCAGTTACATCAAGATGCTATTGAGCGGTGCCAAAGGAAGGAGATGTGGACATATGGAGTTCATCACCAATAAGAAAAGAGACATTCAACAGAAAAATAAGTGTGCAGCGTCAATGAATATGTGTGCATGCTGAGAGCATTTCCTGAGTTAAGGTATTGCTTTACATGACTCGTAAACTGTTTTTGTGATTACTTCCAAGCTCCATCCTCCTTTATTTTCAGCTGCTTATTTTGCTGACCTCAGTTCCACTGTCATTTTAATAACTGGCTGCAATTAACAATCTGCATGCAAGAAATCAAAGCTTTCAGGAAAATCTCTTCAAAGGTCTGCTGTACAAACTTGAGCTACAGAGAAAACTTGTGTGTATGTGTGGCTGGGTCGATGTTTATATGCATGATGGCTCAGCATTAAAGACACTGAACTTGTCAGCTGGAAGACTGACAGCCTAGGTTCGAGACCTGAATGTCATGTGATGGGGTGAGCTCCCATCCTGGCCTCAGCTCCTGCCCACCTAGCAGTTTGAAAGCATGAAAATGCATGTTGTGGCCTGTTGGCCTCTGGCCCCTCCAGCAACAGCATTAGAGGAGGAGGAGGAGGAGGAGGAGGAGGAGGAGGAGGAGGAGGAGGCATGTCAGCATCAAGGCAACCTGGGAGCTCCGAGGGGGAAGAGGAAATGGAGCTGGCAGAGACAGAGAGAGAGAGAGGGAGGGAGGAAGGGAGGGGTGGGGGGAGAGAGAGAGAGAGAGAGAGCCATCCATCAGCTCTCAGATGGAGAGTCAATAGCTGTCAGGTCTGGAAGTGCCTGATAAGGAAGAAGAGGAACAGTTGGGTCCAGTGCCTGACATGCAGATGCGCAGAAGGCAGAGGAGAGGAGAGCAGTGGAAATCCATAGGTCAATCCTTGGAAAAGAAGAGCCACCGCCCCACACTAGCTCTGGGGATAAAAGGCAGGGGGAGGAGATGAATAATGGCAGACAACTATTCTATTCTATTCTATCTTCCGTCTGGACGGCCTTGTTAGCCTGCATTGAGAGAGAAACCTTTTGCCGGGGCTGCTGGTCATTGGTGGGATTAAAAAATTTTTTACTACTGGTTCTGTGTGCATAGCTTGGTGGATGTGGTAGGGGAAGGATACCGTAAAATCCCTTAGTCAGAGGTGGTATTTGCCAGTTCTCTGAACTACTCAAAATGTCCGCTACTGGTTCTTCAGAACTGGTCAGAACCTGCTGAATATACCACCTCTGCTGCTGGTGCTCCTAATAAAGGAATCTTTGAGTTAACTTCAGAGGGTTTGTCATATTTGGAGAGCTGGATCAGAACAATGTGAGTAGATAAATAGGTACCACTTTGGTGGGAAGGTAACAGCATTCTGTGTTTTGCTGCATGCTCTCTGCTGGCTTCCTCGGCTAAGAAATGAAGATAAATATATGACTTAATTTTTTTAAAAAAGACAGGGTGTCTTGACAGTCAAGACTTACGATGGAAAAATACCTCTAGACAAAGTAAAGCAATCCAACTTTGAAAGCAGAATTTAAAGTCTTAACATTTATGAAGATTTGGAAGCTGGACCACAGGGAGAATTACAAATGGACGGCTTAATTTCTCTTCTACTGAATCAACCCAAGCCACAAGTATGCCCCACAGAGTCTGCTTGGCTCTCCTTTTCCTCTGATGTACCATTAACCTGGAATGCACAACGATGCCCGTTTACAAATCTATTGGAAAGCTGATGGAGAGAGACACTTCCCACGTGCTATAAGTGTGTGCCTTGCCTGTTGTAGCTGACCAGACAACAATAGCGCTTTCTCTTCCAGAAAATCTTTGTCAACCTCACTCTAACATCCGTGCCTCAATGTACCAAGAAGATTCCAAAGCAGCTATTGAGAAGTTGTGAGGGCAAGTCATCTTCATTTTGACAGCAGTCAAAATCACACATTCTTGTCCTTGTTTTGTTTTCAGACATAATTTTTCCTCCACCGGCCGCCAACATTTGTGCGAGGCTGAGCCAACAGCAATGCTGCAATTACAGTTCATTGTAAAACAGCTTTTCTTAATCACAAAATGTGCCTGGTGAGCCATTATTGATTAAAAATTATTGCACATGTCGAAGCCAAGCTGGTGATGTATTGTTTGGGCTGTGGAAAAAAATTCAAACAGCTCTTATAGACTAGTACAGAGAGAGAGAAATAAGTAGAAAACGTGTTTTTCCCTCTTAAATACCTTTGTGATTTTTTTCTTATGATTACAATTATTCTCTGCTTTGTCAACCTACATTTCTCTATGGCTCTTATCAAAGTGTTGGCAAATTGCAATGCTAAAGAAGTTGTGCTAGAAAATAGCACCTGGAGCTTAATTCCCGCAATGTTGGAATTTCAAAATTCAGCATATGAACTGCTGAATTTATTTTGGTATACCTTTAGCCCAAAGCCACTAAAATCAAGCATCATGAGGGTGCTAAATCATGGATTCTTTGATCATTGTTTCTTGATTAAACCACCGTTAGCTAGCTAAGGCCCATGATTTACAAAGTACTATGGTTGGAAATATTCAACACAAAACACTCAACTGAAACCAAACAAAACACAACTTTGCTTAGTGTGTAATCAAAGGTAGATTGCAGACAATGATCAGAGCACACTCTTTGGGGGAGTTATCTTAACTGATACAGAGGAGGATGTATTTCTTGGATTCATCCAATATTAGAAGGTCAACAAAAGATGCCTTAGCCATGAAAGCCGGCTGGGTGACTTTGGGCCAATCACCAGGAAACTCTAGAGACTCTAGGAAAAATGCAGAGAAGAGCAACAAAGGTGATTAGGGGACCGGAGGTTAAAACATATGATGGATGGTTGCAGGAACTGGGCATGGCTAGTCTGGCAAAGAGAAAGACCAGGGGAGACATAATAGCAGTCTTCCAATATTTGAGGGGATGCCCCAGAGAGGAGGGCGGGGCAAGCTATTTTCCAAGGCACCTGAAGGCCAGACAAGGAACAATGGATGGAAACTAATCAAGGAGAGATTCAACTATGGAAACAAGGAGAAATTTTCTGAGAGGGAGAGCACTCAACCAATGGAACAGAAGTTGCCTTCAGAAGTTGTGGGAGCTTCATCACTGAAGATTTTCAAGAAGAGACTGGATTGCCATCTTTCAGAAATGGTATAGGGTCTCCTGCTTGAGTAGGTGGTGGTTGGATTAGATGACCTATAACAGGGCTGTCAAACTCCTGGCCCATGGGCCATGCCCAGGTTTGGTTTAGCAAAGGGCGAAAAAAAGTCCAGCTACATCATGTGATGACATGAGTTTGACACCCCTGACCTACAAGGTCCCTTCCAACTCTCTAATCTCTAATCTAATCTAATCTAACCTATGAGTTCTAATCTTACTTTAGGCATGAAAACTGGCTGGGTGACTTTGGCCCAGTCTCTGTCTCTCTGTCCAATTCACCTCACAGGTTTGTTGCTATGGGGAAAATAGGAGCAGGAGTGTATGTTGGATATTTTCACCGCCTGGAGTTATTTGTAAAAATTATAAAAGGCACAATACATATAAACAAAGTAAAAATGAATACATTAAAACAATTTCCTACAGTCACTATAGTTGATTATTTCTTTCCCAGAAGGCACATCAAAGCACATCTTCATAAAGAGCAGCCTTGCATGCCGTAATACTGGCTGCTGTTTGTAAGAGGTGGGGGTGAAGGTGGGGAACTCATACAATGATGTCACCACATGTCCTGTCCAATGGGTGACAAGTGTCAGCTGCAACATATCACCCTGGACAGCTGAAAGGAAGCAGATTCAATGACATCACATTCTTCAAAGCCAAAGAGATTTGACATCACATTTCAAAATATGCATGGTCTCACAACTTAATGTTTGTCAAAGGGAAATAGTTTTGAACTGAACGCTTGCAGTTAGCTCCATTTTTAATATCTGGAATTATGCTTCTGTGACTGGTGTCAGGTATGTAGAGATGAGTGTCATGGTTTTGGCAAGTGGTACACCATTAAATCAAGGTGAGGAGAAAAAAGAGGATTTCATCCTCAGAACTTGCTGATGATTAAATTATTCCCTGAAGTTTAGAGATTGATTGCCGTTCTAATATTTAATTGTTGACTCATAGAACATAGAATAATAGAGCTGGAAGGGATCTTGGAGATCTTCTAGTCCAACCCCCTGCTCAAGCAGGACACCCTAAACCATTTCAGACAAATGGCTATCCAGCCTCTTTTTGAAAGTCTCTAGTGATGGAGCACCCACGAATTCTGAAGACAAGCTGTTCCATTGGTTGATTTCTCTCATTAGGAAATTTCTCCTTAGTTCTAGGTTGCTTCTCTCCTTGGTTAGTTTCCATCCATTGTTTCTCATCTTGCCTTCTGGTGCTTTTGGATATTTTCATTATTTTGGATTATTTTTCAAAGCACCAAAAGGCAAGACGAGAAACAAGGGCTGGAAACTAACCATTGAGCCCTTCGTCTTTGCAGGAGCTCCTCAAATATTGGAAAAGTGCTATCATGTCACTCCAGTACATATTTTCATTTGTTTCAGTTTGTTATTAACCAAAATGGCTGATTGAGCAGGGAATGTATGGATTCAAGGGAGGTCCATTTTTTAACATTAATATTTTCACAGTATGCCAAGATATTTTAGCAGTTTAAAAAGGAAGGAAGAAAGGAAGGAAGGAAGGAAGAAAGGAAGGAAGGAAGGAAGGAAGGAAGGAAGGAAGGAAGGAAGGAAGGAAGGAAGGAAAACTAAGGTGATGGAAGAGGAAACTCCCACCGCCCAGTACGTTCCCACAAGGTTGGCCTCCTCGGGATTCTGCCGGCTGGGTGTTGCTGGTAGGCGGCCCCGAGGGTGCGGGCCTTCTCTGCGGGGGCTCCCTCCCTTTGGAACGATTTGCCCCCGGAGATACGGGCCATTACCGACATTCAGACCTTCTGGCGCGCAGTAAAGACCCTGTTTTTTCAACAGGCCGGCCTGGTCCAGTAACGATTTTTGGGGTTTTAAATTTGGCATTTTAAAATTTTTATCAGTTTTATATCTGTTAATTTTATATTCGGCCTCCAATTTAATCATTTTAAATTGTTTTTAATTGTATATACTGTTTCTGTTTTAGCTGGCTGTACACCGCCCCGAGTCCCTTTTTTGGGAGAGGGGGCAGTATAGAAATCTTAAATAATAATCATAATCATAATCATCATCATCATAATCATAACAACAACAACTATATCAAAAGCAGTTAAAAAAATAAATCATCAAGACTTTTGCTTATACCCAGAGACGTCTGGCTGCAGTGAATGGGAAAAAAAAAAAACCCCAAAGATGTAACAAAGATTACATCTTTGAAAAGATGTAGAAAAAAAAACAAAGGTGTAAAGATAATTGATAAAATAGAAAGAGACAATCATGGCACAGAATTAGCTGGACACACGAAATCTTTTCATCCTTTTTTTGAGCATGATCCTATCCAACCCAGGTATATTCTACCTCCCAAATGGAAGGTTCTGACAAGTTCCAAAAACAAATCCCTCTCTCCTAATAGATCATTCAGCAAAAGTAAACCCATGAAGTCATCCCAGAACCCTCGTGTTACTCTCCGAAGCCCGAGGATGCTTCCCCGTTGCCTCAACACCGCTCCCCCTCCTTCAAACCATCCCATCTTGCAGGCAGGTGTGTTGACTTAAAGCAGCTGGCATAACAAAAACGTGCCAGCACAAAGCCTGACACAGCTCAGGGAGCCTTCCAAAATTAACATTGCTGGCCTGTAGTTGTCAGAGAGGCACGGTGTCTCACTCTTCCCTATTAAATTAAGGAGGGAAGAGAAGGGAGGGAAAGGATCTCATTGCTGAAGTTGACAAGTCAAATGGAATTCTTCTCTCGTTCCCCATATCCACCCCCTAAAACGAGCCAGCCCAGGAACACAAAGAAATAAAAGGTGAAAAAGAAGGAAAAATAGGGAGATGGGAACAGGAATAGTCAAATTCCACCTTCCCTCTAAGTCAGGGGTGGATTTCATTGAGGGCTGCATTAGGGTTGTGTTTGACCTCAGGGGGCCAGGGTGGGAATGAACAGCTTGACATCACTTGTATTGGGGGCACCTGTGGAGGCCCGAGTGCTTTGCCAGCGAAAATAGGTACCTGAGCTCTGTTTTCAGTTGAGACAGGCTCTTGCAACCCCCTGCCAGTGAAAAAGGAGCTCGGGAGGGCTGTGGACCGGTCCTTCATTGTTTCTAGGGTGGCTCCGTGGGTCAGATCTAAGCACCCCTCAGCCCTTGTGTTTGACACCTCTCCTCTAAGTTATGATGCTTCCATCTCCTCTGAGTTTGGGTGCTTCCTTCATGGGAAGTTGTATGCTAGGCTGGTGTCTGGAGCTGTCATGCCCCTGTTGGAATCTGATTTGGAGGGGGAGGAGGCAGAGCAGCTGACAGGGAGTGGGAGTGTGGCTCCGTTGGCTGTGGAAGAAACTGGGGAAGGGCAAAGGCCGGCTGGGCAGAGCAGGGAAGAGGTAGAGCAAGGGAGAGGGAATTCGGAAGAAGACCCCTCTTCATCCTAGGGCACACAGGGAGGAACGGAGAAGGGAGCAACATGAGTTGCACGGCTTATGGGGGAGGAAAGGGCCCTGATTTCTTTCATTAGCTGTAGTTGGGAACACAGTGTATAAAAGAGGAAGCTGCACACAGCAAAGTTGTTGGGAGCAAATCATGAATTATCTGGTATTTTCAAGGCTTATCTGGGTTCCTGGCATCTTCCCAACTTTGTGAGTTTTGCTGGGTTTTCAAGTCTGCAATTCCTTCTCCTGCCTTGTCAAATTAATTACTGCAGTATAGTTTGTGTGGATTTTTATTTATAATTTGTATGAACTTTGTTTTTGGACTGAATTTCTTCCACTTAAAGACTGTTCTTGGGAGAATTTTTTCTCCAGCCGAAGGTAACCTGGACATTGGAGGCAAAGTTGAAAGTATTAAAGGGACACTTCTTGCTTATTTGACTGTGTTGCCTTTGTGCCATGCCCCGGGTCATCACAGGAGCTTTTGTGGTTTGTTGTAGGACTCCAGTTCCTCTGAATTAACTCGCCTGATCTCTGGTGATAGCCAGTTTGTTAATTGTCTCTTGGGTAATGTAAATTCTATCCATATCTAGGCCAGTGTGATTTATGCTTCACAGAATCATGAAGCCTAATATTTAGCACCTCCTTGCCAAAACTGAATATTTTCAGTTATACTGACAGAGATTCCACCTCATTTTGATCACTTCCTTTGAGGAACAGGAGTTCTCAGATCAGCCTCACCTCTTGAAAGAAATCAGTTCCTTCATCAAAATCGGTGCCTTGGTGACGATGATGATAATGATGTCTTCTCCTTTAATAAATGTTTGAGGAAAGGCTCATACTCAACAGACTCTCCTCATTTGGGTCACAATACAACAAAAAAAGATGTTGGGACTTTGGAAAAAGTTCAGAGAAGAGCAAGTAAGATGATCAAAGGCCTGGAGACTAAAACATGTGAAGAATGGCTGCAGGATTTGGGTTTGGCTAGTCTAAAGAAAAGAAGGACTAGGAGGGACATGACAGCGGTATTCTAATATTTGAGGGGCTGCCAGAAAGAAGAGGTTGTCAAATTATTCTCGAAAGCACTAGAAAGCAAGATAAGAAACAATGGTTGGAAATTAATCAAAGAGAAAAGCAGTGTAGAATTAAGGAGAAACTTCCTAACAGTGAGGACAATTAACCAGTGGAATAGCTGGCCTTCATAAATCATGGGTGCTCCATCACCGGTGCTTTTTAAGAAAAGTCACATATTTGAAATAGTATAAGTTCTCCTGCTTGAGCAGGAGGATGGACTAGAAGGCCTGCAAGATCCTATTCTATTCTATTCTATTCTATTCTATTCATTCACACGGTTCATAGCTGAACTTCAAAGGATCCTTTGCACAGACTGATTGCTGTTACATTAAATATTCAGATCATTTTAAATAGACAGAATCTCTTAAGTTTTTCAAAACAAAGTCATTCAGAATCATGAGAGCCAGTTTGGTCTAGTGGTTAAGGTACCATGCTAGTTGGTCCCGGTAGCCTGGGATACAGCCTTGAGGAAGATATGCTAGAAGATGAAAGACTGTGAATTCTAGTCCTACCTTAAGCATGAAAGCCAACTGGGTCACTTTGGCCTAATCACCAGGAGACTGTGAGTTCTAGTCTCACCTTAGGTGTGAAAGCCTACTGGATAACTTTGGGCCAATCATCCACATTCTATATGATCTTTCTCCAATCAGATTCTCTTCACAGTGTTAAATCCAAACAAGCTGGGTGGGGGGAGTTGCAGCCCTAAATTCTATGTTTGCACTCAAATTGTTTTTGCTTCGCACAGGTCGCCTTCAGGAAGTGAGAGGAGCCAAATGTCAACTCGTAAAGCATTCCTGGCCTGCTCTTGAGTTGCCATAGGCAGGGGAGGTGGGGTGGAACCAGTGGAGCCACAACCTGAAGCACATTCCATGCATATCTTCCTCAAGGCTGTATCCCAGGCTACCGGGACCAACCAGAGAGGCGTGATTTCTACAGCGAAAGTACTCCATTGGGGAATGTGATTTATGACACACCCTGGAGGGAGGGGGAAAACAGGGTCATAGGTGGGCCATAAATTATTTCAGGCAGAACTGACTTCATTTGGATATCTGCTGACATGTTGCTCCTAATAAATAACTGGATTTCTTTTGAAACTTGGCTTGAGTCTCATGGTTTAATTAGGACATGTGTTGGAACCCTGACACACAGATTACAGGACTGAAACTCCAGAATTTTGACTGGAAGTGCTAACTGAGCTGCACTCCCAATGAGCCATGGTGATTAGAGTGCAGTACTGCAGACTACTTCGGCTGACTGCCTGCAATTTGGCAGTTTGAATCTCATCAGGCTC
Organism: Bungarus multicinctus; assembly: GCA_023653725.1. Taxonomy (NCBI): domain Eukaryota; kingdom Metazoa; phylum Chordata; class Lepidosauria; order Squamata; family Elapidae; genus Bungarus; species Bungarus multicinctus. The sequence goes on along the minus strand of CM042837.1, from coordinate 18,879,093 downwards.
ACGGCTGACTCAGCCTTCCATCCTTCTGAAGTGAGTAAAATGAGGACCCAAATTGTTGGGGGCAAGAGGCTGACTCTGTAAACCACTTAGAGGGGGCTGTAAAGCACTGTGAAACAGTATATAAGTCTAAGTGCTATTGCTATTGCTATTTTAGGAGATGCTTGGCTACATATGGTGGTTCTGAGCAGCATCAATCAACCGCAATCAATTCAGCCTGGCCTTCGGCACTGAAATACCCCATGTCACTGCAGAAAGAGGATTGAGAAGAAAAAGAACCAGGGGATCGCTGCCAAGGCTCCCCCCCCTCTGCATAAGAACTGTTATGTCTGAGCTGAAGGCTGGTTTGTGTTTGTTCTGCTACTTGCAGCTCCTTAAGGCAGGTTGCATGACTGCCAAACCAGCCAGGGGAAAATTGGCACAAGCAGGTGGCATATTCAAAACGCATCCAGAGAGAGCATAGACAGCAAACTCTTACTAGACCTGGGAGCCAAGAGAAGGCTTCGCCCAAATGTCTTACAACAAGGAGTACCTATTTTAGGCCAAAGATCGCATGCATCATAGGGTATCAGGGGTCTGCAAATGCCCCACTTACAATTAGGCCATGAAACATGCAGCTATCATTGAATCTGAAAGAGTGGAAAGAAAATTTCGACCTGCAGGAAAGAGTCCTCCTGAGGCTTCTCTCTGAGCTTGGTGGTTTTCTTGCAGGAGTGTCATTACCAGTTAACATCATCAAGCACTGTTGAATTTATATTTACTGACAAAGAAATAAAGGGAGGCAAATATAGATCTATTTCAGGCTATTTAGCTCTCATCAGCTAGCCATACCCTTTCTGGGATTTGAACCTGGAGTGTTTGCATATTAAAGGTAAAAGTCAAGGTTTCCGTCACACATATATGCCAGTCCTGTGAGGGCAAACCTATGGCACACGTGCCAGAAGTGGCACGCAGAGCCATTACTTCCCGCACACAAGCTCTTGCCCAGAGCAGGTCTACTGCACATGCATGCCCACCACCCGCCCAACAGCTGATTGTCGAGTATCTGGTGCGCATGCGCCAGATACCCAACAGGGGTGTGCAGGAGATGTGACAGCATGCACAGAGATGCATGGTGCATGGGGGGGGTCATACGCACATGTGCAGAGATGCGTGATACATGTGTGCATGCTCAGAGAGGCATGGGAGCCCAAAAGGTTTAGCCACCACTGTGCTAGTTGTTCCCAACTCTAGGGGGCAGTGATCACCTCTGTTACAAAGCCAAAGAGCCAGCACTGTCCAAAGACATCTCCGTGATCATGTGGCCGGCATGACTAAACAGTGAAGGTGCATGGAACGCTGTTACCTTCCCACCAAAGTGGTCCCTATTTTTATATTTGCATTTTTTACATGCTTTCAAACTGCTAGGTTGGCAGAAGATGGGACAAGTAATGGGAGCTCACTCCGTTACATGGCACTAGGGATTCAAACCATCAAACTGCCAACCTTTCTGATTGACAAGCTCAGCGTCTTAGCCACTGAGCCCCTGCATCCCTTTTTTGAATATTAGGTAGATATATTAAATGCTAAGCCATGTGTTCTCCTTGCTTTGTTGGCTATACCAGGGGAGAGATTAAGTGTGGGTTTTTTTTCTATCAGGGCAGCTGGTCTACCCAAATATGGGGCGGAGTGTACTTCTTCCCCTTTCACCTTTCAGCCCCAACCCAGGAGCCTTCACAGGCAGTTGCTTTCGCGACAAACTATTTTTTCAACACAAATACAAAAGAAATTCAACACAAAAATAGTTTGTTCCAAAAGCAACTGCCTGCGAAAGACTGGGGCTGAAAGGCGGAAGTTGTATGCTCTGTCCGATATTTAGGTAAACAAGGTTGCCCTGATAGAAAAAAAACCCTTTATTATTAAGCACTATTTGAGTCTGTCATCTGCACCTCTATAACTGTCTGGTTTGGTTCTGCAACCCAACAGGACAGACACAGACTTCAGAGAGATATTAGGACTGCAGAAAAAACAATTACTACCAACCTGCCTTCAATCAAGGACCTGTATACTGCAAGAGTCAAAAAGAGGGCTGTGAAAATATTTACAAACTCCTCACAATCCAGACATAAACTGTTTCAACTAGACACAAGGACAGGTTTTCCCTGAATGCCATCACTCTGCTAAACAAATAATTCCCTCAACACTGTCCAACTATTTACAAAGTCTACACTACTATTCCTATTAATCTTCTCATCACTCCTTATCACCCATCCCCTCCCACTTATAACTGTATGACTGTAACTTTGTCGCTTGTGACACTTACGATTTATATTGACTGTTTCCTAGTATGATTTGATTGTTTATTGTACCCTATGACTATTATTAAGTGTTGCTGTACCTTATGATTCTTGACTCTTGACAAATGTATCTTTTCTTATATACACTGAGAGCATTTGCATCAAGACAAGTTCTTTGGGTGTCCAATCACTCTTGGCCAATAAAGAATTCTATTCTATTCTATTTGCTTTGGGGAAAACACAGAATATATTGCATTACAGGATGAAATAGGAAGAAGTGAACTCAGTAAGGATCATGACCCTTGGAACTGAAAGAATAGAAAGATATGCAACCTAAATACTTCTTGGGATGTTTAGGGTCAAAGGAGGAGAGGTTCTACTCTAGTTTTCCTGCTTCCTTCCATAATTCCATAAATATGTTAAATGCAGCTAATCCTTGACTCATAACCACAACTGAACCCAAAATTTGCACACCTAAGCAAGGTAGTGGTTAGGTGAGTGTTGCCCCATTTTATGACCTTTTTTCACAGTTATTAAATTAATCACTTCAACTACTGAGTCATCCGGTCATCTGGCTTACCCCGTTGATTTTGCTTGTCGGAAGTCGTCTTACAAATGTTGATCACATGACCCCAGGGCAGTGTAACTTCAAATGATCATTAAACTAATGATTGTAAGTTGAGGACTACTTGTAAACATTGCAACCTCTTCTTTCTCTCTCTCCCTCCCCCCTCTTGTTCTCTCTCTCTTTCTTTTTCTCTTGTTCTCTTTCTCTTGTTCTCTCATTTTCTTTCTCTTGTTCTCTCTCTGTCTCTTTCTGTCTCTCATTTTCTGTCTCTCTCTTGTACTCTCTCTCTTTCCCTTGTCTGTCTTTCTTTCTCTCTCCTCTCTTTTCTCTTGTTCTCTTTCTCTCTCTCTCTCTCTCTCATTTTCTGTCTCTCTTTCTTTCTCTTTCTCTTGTTCTCTCTCTCTTTCTCTTGTTCTCTCTCTCGTTTTCTTTCTCTTGTTTTCTCTCTGTCTCTTTCTCTCTCTCTCTCTCTTTTTCTGACTGTCTCTCTCTTTCTCTCCATGGCCAACCCTTCTTCAAAACCCACCATTCCCATGAAGCTGACAGTTTAATCCATTAATTTCACCTCCCATCTAATCTAAAGCCTTGGGTCCCCCCTTTTTTTCCCTAGCAATGAATAGTCCCCATTTCCAACCCGAGCTTTGCAGTTCTGATTTCATCAGCTCTATCTCTGAAGAATGCAATCCAGTCTTGGCTTGGAAGCAGCTTTCCTCTGCAGCTCTGCCAGGGTTCCTCACATCTTGGCTTGCAAAGTTCTACAGTGCTGCCAATTGTGGTCCCACACACACAGTTTTGCAAATGACCAGGCAACACCCTGCAAGGGGAGCCAAGTCTTAAAAGGCCACAAGCTTGCAAGTCAATCCAGGTTTAATGGGTTCAAAACTGTCCCATGCTTTCTGGAGGTGGCTGTGCTGAGCCCATCCTCCTCCTTTATAGAGGACAATTCTCTCTTCGGGTTCAAAAAAATGGATTTGAAGTTTGGGTGGGAAATGAAAAGTGACGGTCCTGGCAGAATTATACATTGCTTGGAAATCCATGGCATCATCAGTTTCCAAGCAATCCATCTAGTGCCTCAGATTACGCATCTCTTCTTCTTCTTCTTCTTCTTCTTCTTCTTCTTCTTCTTCTTCTTCTTCTTCTTCTTCTTCTTCTTCTTCTTCTTCTTCTTCTTCTTCTTCTTCTTCTTCTTCTTCTTCTTCTTCTTCTTCTTCTTCTTCTTCTTCTTCTTCTTCTTCTTCTTCTTCTTCTTTCTCCTCCTCCTCCCATGGTTCCAAATACCCCTTTCACATAAAATTGTCCTCAGTAATCCCTTCAAACACACACACACACACACACACGTTGTTTCCATATTTTGGCTCAAAAAAACCTGGGAAAGCTCTGGGTCTGAGTCTTGAGTACAAAGTGACCAAACAGAAAATATGCAAAGACCCTATTATGTCTCAATGGGACTCATTTTCTGACACGAGAAATCAAGAATTCCCATAAATCGAGGCTCTCTAAATTAGGAAAGCTCTCCTTTGCATGGCGAAGAAACCAATTTTAGTCTCTGGCATCCTCAGCTGAGAAAGATCAAGAGGTCAATGGAAAAGGTCTCTGCATAAGTCTCTGGAGGACTGTTGTCACCCAAGACAGGAAAGGGTAGGCTACTTGAGCAAGCAGAACGGTTCACATCCAGCAGCTTGCATGGAGCTTCTGCCTGTCATGCACATGTTAAACATGAAGTCAGAAATATATACTAATCCTACACAAAACATCATTAAGACTCTCCAAGGCTCAAGAAAAACAGATCCAGCAGTATTTGCCAAGGAAAGCACTCACCCAGTGTAACGCTATGGGCCTCAAACCCATCATACCAGAATAATACTTAGAATCACATCCTCATCGGTTTTATTTATTTCCTCAAGTGAAATTATACTAAAGCAGAGCTTAGATGGGGGGTCCTTCTGCAGTTAGGGCTTGGCAATTACTCCCCATTGCTCCTCTCTTTTCTCAAGGAGCTTGAGCCATTATTAGCAAGCCCCCATCTTGATTTACAACGGTCTTCCTAGATGATTCCCAGATAGCCAGAAACCATGAGAGATATCTTCAAACAAACCTGGAAGGCTATACTAGTAGAGTCAAGCTTTCACTGTGGCCTTCTCTTTTTCCCAGCATTGGTCCATTTTCCCGTCCCGGAAAGTCATTTTCAAGGCAAAGGTCCCCTGTTGCACATGTGCCTTTTTCTGACATGTGTGATATTTCCAACCTGCCACTGAGTTAGTCATCTTTGGTATACCGTGTTTTCATTTTAACCTAGGTCAGTTAACTCCACTGCACATAGCTGAAGCCAGTTGGGAGAACAATCCACAAAAGACCTCTAGCTTTCTCAAAGCTTCTCCCCTCCTTCCCGCCCCATAAGAAAACATCAATTTCTGCTTTTCTCTGACTCTCTGTTTGTACTCCAGACCTTTGTTTAGGCTGCTAACCCAAACGTCAAGGTTTAATGCCTGCCATTGAGGCTTTAAAAAAACACCTTTGTATTTGTTGATCCACTGATGTTGCTATTGTTGCTATCCAATGCTTCTCCATGTTATTCTTGCTGTGTGTGCAGGTATGATTCAGGTGATTGACCTTTGGGAGGTGAACAGGAGTGTGCCAAAAGCATTGTGTCACTCACAAGTGTATTGTTACCTTCTCTGTGTGCTTAAGAGGAGGAAAGAGTTTGATGGCATGAATGTTCTGAATTACTTTGTTAGCAAAAAAGGCAAGCCTCTGGAAAAGAGGTGAGCAACCTATAATTTGGGATTATTATTATTATTTTTCCTTCCTTCTTTGCAACCCTAAGAGCCTCACCAATCACAAGTTTCAAATTCAGCACTTCCTCCCCAAAATAGCAGCATAGTTATCTTTTAAATAAGAATAGAATTTCATGAAACTCTCATAGATGCAAGGTGACATTCTTACATTTAGTTACCATGTTTCCCCAAAAATAAGAACCTGTTTTACATTTTTTGCCACCAGGTCTTATTTTGGGGGGATGTCATCCACTGACTAACCTCACTTGTGTATGTCCCCCCCAGCCTCCTTTTCACTTTCAGAGGCTTTCAGAACTTCTTCTGCAGCCAGCAAGGCTTTCCTGAAGGCCTCTGCAGAAGATAACAGAGCTCCAGATCGATCCGGAGTTTTGTTATCAGCTACAGAGGCCTTCAAGAAAGTCTTGCCTGGCTTGCTGACTGCAGAAGAAATGGGCCAGCAAGGCAGGTGTCGGGGTGTGTGAGGCCTGGCTACAACTGTCCAAAGGTAAGTAGTAGAGCAGCTCCACCTCACCTCCATCCTCACCCTAGCTTAATTTTTACCCGTGCACCCAGGAGTGGTTGGGATCTTAATTAGGGCTTATTTTGGGGGTAGGGCTTATATTGGGTGCATGTGTAAAAGTCAACCTAGGACTTACTTTCAGGTTAGGTTGTATTTTTGAGGAAACGGAGTAGTTTGGAGGTGGTTGAGCAAAATATATCTATATCTATCTCTCTATCTATCTATCATCTATCTGTCTATCTGCCTCTCTGCCTGTCTGTCTGTCTGTCTATCATCAAAAGTGACTGTCTCCAAATTCTCTGGTTTCAAATCCTTTAAAAGAGAAATCATATTGATGGATTTTGGGCAATGTAGAAAGCCAGGAATTTCAGAAGAATGGAAAAATGGAAAAAAAACCTACCAGGATTGGAACAGTCTGCTACTTGCAACAATCAAATCGTCTCCCAAAGGCCAATGAGAGAAATCTGAAAGAAAATTTTTGAGCATTCTGAGAATAAGTTAGAAAAACAGAAGCTTCTATTGTGTTTTTGGTTTTGAGGTGAGGAGGTAACATTTTTGAAATGGCAAGTCACCGTGAACCCCAAGAGAGGTGGCAAATAAATTCGATAAATAAAATAAAAGGTGCATTTTGAAACAAGATTCCTAAATTCTAACATCTTAATAGTTTATTGCTATGTTTTATTCTAGAGTTATTTTTTTTAAAAAAGTGGTCCTGAATAAATACTTGATACAAATGCAGGATTTCTGAAAATTGTTATCTTTCTCTCCAGCTTTAAATGTCATGGTAGACTCCCCATCCAATCTACCTTGGCAAGTATACTTGATGACAATTTTGAAAATTTAACAAAAGATTCACCTCCCTTTCCTATGCATACTTCCCAAAATGCATGCAGTGCTAGAACTCCCAGGGAGAAGAAGAGATTATGCAACTCCTTTTAATCTATGCAGTTTATAGAGAAGCAATCACAAAGCCTGTAATCTCTATGAGGATTGTTAAACTAAGCATCTCACTGCTTGTCCCAGGCTTGGCTGTTGGGGGAATGCAATGTTTCCATTTGCTCAGCGAGAGAGTTTTCTGGGCTCGGTCCCAGACATCTTTGAAAGGCTGGCTAAGGGGGCAACAGTTCCAATAAGAAACGAATGAATCTCATACATCACCTGAATGTCAGCACCAGCTTCAACTAATGACAACAGTTCCATGTTGACATCGCCCCTGCCCTGCCCAACAATAGTGAGTAACACTGTTGAATGGCCAAAGGGGTCCCAGGGTTGGGCTTCAAAAATGTTTAGCAAAGGGTTCTCTGCCTGGTTGCTGGGTGGGCGTGGCCATAGTGGGTGTGGCTTAGTTGGCCTCCTGCACTACGGGGGGGGGGCATTTTTGCCCTCCCCAGGCTCTGAAGGCTTTCCTCGAACCTCTGGAAGGGCAAAAATGGCCTTCCCGGGCTCCAGAAGGCTCTCTGGAAGCCAGAAACAGGCCCATTTCCAGCCTTCCTAAACTTCTGGGAGGCCCAATTTTTGCCCTCCCCAAATCTCTGCCCAATACTGCACCCTGCTTACCTGCATCCAAAACGGGCCACGTGGGGACTCCTGGGAGGGGGAGGGGAGGGGAGGGGAGGAGTGGGGCCAGCCAGGAGTGGGATTTTGGGGTTTTCTGAACTGCACAGAATCTTAGCTAGAGGCTCTCCCGAACCCCTGAGAACTCCCAGCAGCCCAGCCCTAAGGGGCCCCTCCAAAGGCTCACCAAGTGATATTTATTTGGAGGTATTCGATCTAAAAGCTGCTTTCTCCAACCCGGTGCCCTCCAAAATTCAGCCTTTAGTCCATATATCAAATAAAATAGAATCTTTATTATGGTTATGGTATTTCAAATATGTCTGTTGGCTCCAAAAGGATAGAACTGGGCAAAGTCCCAGATCCGCAATTTGATTCAAAACAAAACTCAACTTGAAGGAGTTCCACACCAAATCAAATCAGAACATTGACTCTAAACCTAGGTTGTATTGACAGTTTAACAGAGTTGGAATGAACCGTGAAGGTCATCTAATCAACCGCCCCCTGCCCAAGCAGGAGACCCTACACCATTTCTGACAAATGGCAGTCTAATCTCTTTTTGAAAGCCTCCAGTGATGAAGCTCCCACAACTTCTAAAGGCAACTTCTGTTCCATTGGTTGATTGTTCTCATTGTCAGAAAAATTCTCCTCATTTCCAGGTTGAATCTCTCCTTGTTCAGTTTCCATCCATTATCCGTTGTCTGGCCTAAAGGTGCCGTAGAAAATAACCTGACCTCCTCCTCTCTGTGGCAACCCCTCAAATATTGGAACATTGACATCCTGTCTCCCCTGGTCCTTTTCTTCACTAGACTAGCCATGCCCATTTCCTGCAACCCTTTTTTGTATGTTTTAGCCTCCAGTCCCCTAATCATCTTGGTTGCTCTTCTCTGCCCTCTTTCTAGAATCTCAACATCTTTTTTATAGTGTGGTGACCAAAACTGGATGCAGTACTCTAGGTGTGGCCTTACTAAGGCTTTATAGGGATGCATTTAAACTTTTGTGCACATGCAAAAAATCTCTTTCTCCAAACTGAGAAGGAAATTCTTTCAAATGTCGCTCAGAAAAGACTACAAAGAACCCTGCTGAAGAGTCTCAGTTCATCGTCCTCTTGAAAAGACTAAATTGTGCAGACTCATCACATTCTGAGGTCAGCCTCAGATTCAAAATTAAACTGAAATGATCCCAACTGGTTATGAAATCTGGGTTCCCCCCCCTTTTTTTTTTATTCAGTGCGTTGACAGAAAAGGTATATATACAGAGAATACAGCTGCAATCCTCCTATGATTCATTGATGGGAACACATCACCCCAGAGAGAAAGTAATAATTTTGTAACAAAAAAACGCCCATCTAACTGTATTTATACTTATTTAAATGTTTTTTTTTCTTGCAAGCTGTGTCTAATTTATGAATTAAAAGTGAAAGGCAATCCCAAATTAAGAAAGAATGGTAGAGGGATGTTTTCCCCCCAGTTCCTCTTACTTTCCTTAATGTTTAGTTTTCTTTTTTCTTTTTGTTTCAAAATCATCCCAGCTTATCAGAGAATAAGGTAGGAATGCAATGACATTGCAATGCTTTCTAAGAACCAGTCAAATGTAGATCCATGTTAATGCCATTGAAAACCAATGAGGTTCCATGGAAGGGATTAGGAATGGACACATTAATCAACAGAGATTAAGAACTGATACAACGGATAATTCAAGCATTATATATTGCAAAACATTAAAAAAAATAAATTTCCAGGAATTCTTGGGTTGCCCACATTACAAATGTTTGGTTGCCAGGAGATAAACATTACATAGTAGTTAAATCCTAGCTAAGAAGCAAGACTGGAAAAGACATTGGCTTAAATCCTTGGAGAATTGAGCCTCAACCCCTTTGGGTATTCTTGACATGCATTTCATGTGGGAAATTCTGCAATTGTTCTCCTGAACTTTGATTAAGAGGTTTTTTGGGATGCAGCTTTCCTTAATACAGGTAGTCCTTGACTTACACTGATGGATGAAAAAAGAATAAGTAAGAATAAGTATTTTTTTTTAATAGAAGAAATGGTAACCCTGAACATGAAGTCGATGGCTTGGATGGATCTACCTTCTCAGGGACTCACACAAGCCAACTGTGATGTTGCCATGGTAAAAGAAAATACACACGAAGCAAAAAATTATACATGTTGCAAGCTGACCAATCAATGGTTGGACCTGGGGAGGTTGCAGATTTTTTTTCTACTAATGGGTAAGAACAAATCCAGTCTTATCCCACCTCCTCCCCATTTTTTTCTCCAGCTGCTTTGGCTTCCCCCCTCTTCTGTTAGTCATTTTAGCAACAGCCACTGAGGGGGGGGGGGAGTTTAAAAAGAAAGACACTTTCTATTTCCTCCACCCTCTATTTCCCATTCTCTATTTCTTGCATACTTACCCTGTGAGGAAAACAAGAGACTGACTGGTTTGGGGAAAATCTCACACAGAGATTAAGTTACAAGGGACAGCTGAGTGTATAAAATTCACTCCCCACAGAGGGTCATTAAGAATATTTCTGGCAGATTTCCCTTTTTCCCCCCTCTCTTTTTCTCTCCTCCAACCCCCCCACCTCCTGCATTTAGCCCCTCAGCCATAAGGCCTTTGGTTAAGAGACAAAATTAACAGATGAGAATGGAACTGCTGGCTTTGAAATGTACCCATCCCTTGATCCTGCCCCAAACTCATTTTAAGATTCTTGCTTAACTTTTCTCAAAGGCTGGAAGACACAACTTTCACCATGCAGGGAAGGAAGCAAATCAAAGCAGGTGAATCACGGCGGCTGCAAGAGAAGCTTAAGGCAAATTCTTGCAGTCCAAAATCTACTCTGAGTTGGGTTACCAGGACCAAACGTTTATTCCTTCAAGTTTTCAGGCTCATGCTGAAGTCTGTCATCAGGGAACTTCTCTCAAGCTTCCTGATGATTGGCTCCAGCAAGAGCCCCAAAGTTTAGAAGAACAAACTTTTGGTCCCGGTGCCCGACTGGATCTTGCAATATCATCCTGGATCCATATTTCATTCATTCTTCCATCCAGCTCTCTGGCTTTCATTCTTGCTGAAGCCGATGGTGGATCTAGACACAACCCAAAGAAGTCAGTGAGAGCACCTGGATCGACTTGGGAAATGCATTACTTCATGCTATTCCAACCTGGGTTTTTTTTTTTCCCAAACTTGGGGGCTTGGAATAGTGCAATGGATTTTTATTTTCTCAGAAATTGGTGGGAGGTGAATCATTATTAGCAATGCTACAGGTCCTCCATCTCCAAGATCTGTTTCTATGAGTTCTTTATTTATTGGTTGCCATGCTAAGCTGTTGTTGCAGGCAGCAAATCTATTTATGTGCTGGGCATCATTTAGCACAATCTTCAACATGCCAGAAGAAGGAGAGAAAAAAATGGTAAAGCCTTCACCTTATTTCTTTATTTTATTAATTTATATCTCACCTTTATTATTTTTTTTTATAAATAACTCAAGGTGGTGAACATACTATAGCAACTTCAAATCTCAACAAATAAATGCTCTGTCCTACATATTGGCAAAAAAAATCAGAAAATTAAATACAGGCTGAATAGTCAAGACCTTGTTGATGATCCAAACTCTGTCAAGGATCTTGGAGTACTCATCTCAAATGACCTAAGTGCTAGAGCCCACTGTAACTACATAGACAAAAAGGCGTTAAGAGTTGTTAACCTAATTTTATGTAGCTTTTTCTCTGGAAATATTACACTAATAACTAGAGCATACAAAACATTTGCTAGATCAATACTTGAATACAGCTCATCAGTCTGGAACCCACATTACGTATCTGATATTAATACAGTTGAGAAAGTCCAGAAATATTTTACAAGAAGAGTTCTCCACTCCTCTACTCATTGCAGAATACCTTATGCTACCAGACTCGAAATTCTGTACCTAGAAAACCTAGAACTATGCCGCCTTTGGTCCAATCTAAGTATAGTATATAAAATCATACATTGCAATGTCCTACCTGTCAATGAATACTTCACCTTCAACCATAACAACACAAGAGCAAACAATAGATACAAACTCAAGGTTAATCGCACCAAACTTGATTGCAGGAAATACGACTTCAGCAACAGAGTGGTCAATGTCTGGAATACTCTACCTGACTCTGGTTTCTTCCCCAAACCCCAAAAACTTTAACCTTAGACTGTCTACTATTGACCTCACCCCTTTCCTAAGAGATCTGTAGGGGGCATGCATAAGCGCATCAAAACGTGCCTACTGTCCCTGTCCTATTGCTTCTTTTATTTTTCTTATATGTATCCATGTATTCATAACTACGTTTTACTTCTACTTATTATCTTGTAAGCAATTGACAAATAAATAAATAATAAATAAATATAAACAAATAATACTTCTTCCTCTTCCTATTTTCTTTAAAGTATTCTATTCTATTCTAGCCTGGTGCCTTCGGCACTAGACCAATAGCATTTTCTTTTCTTCTAGTTACAGCTGAAGCAGTACAACATCTTGATCTTATTTGTTTTAAATGTTTTAAATTTATGACAGGAGAAAAGCGTCTTGGATGCAAGTTATTTTTATTTTAGTTAACTGGTTGGAGAAAATAATGATTTGCATGCAGTGATCCAGTTTGTTTTTTAGATTGAAGTCTTGCTGCAGGACAGGAAGCATTGAACAAGCACTGATCTCTTTGTAGTTTGGCAAATATTGAACTTTTTTTAAAAAAAGAAAGAAAGAAAGGAAGGAAGGAAGGAAGGAAGGAAGGAAGGAAGAAAGGAAGGAAGAAAGAAAGAAAGAAAGAAAGAAAAAGAAAGAAAGAAAGAAAGAAAGAAAGAAAGAAAGAAAGAAAGAAAGAAAGAAAGAAAGAAAGAAAGAAAGAAAGAAAAGGAACCATACATCTTTCTTCCTGCTCACTTCGGCCCTGAAACTACCTTTGGCCTTCGTCCAGTGGATCCTCCCATAAAAAAATGTGTTCTGCACCGAACTTGCTCACAATTATTGGTGCCAAAAGATCTCCTTTGCCATCTGGAACAGCCTTCCTTGGAGGTCACTGCCTCACTGAATCTCTATTTTTACATTTCATTTGCAAACACGGCATCCTCTTGTTTTCAGCTTCCTTCCATGCCTGTTCAAAGCTCGCATTTTGTTCTTACTCAAATGATACAATGCATTAGGGCAGTGCTTCTCAACTTTGAAAGCTCAAAGAAGTGTGGACTTCAACTCCATGCTGGCTGAGGAATTCTGGGAGTTGAAGTCCACATCTCTTCAAGTTGCCAAGGATGAGGAGCGCTCTTTTAAGGGAAATGCCTATACACTTTCAGAAAAAGATGAAGAATTCAATTAGGGGAGTATTTTACTTAATTTGGTCCTTTTTCATTTGATGATGAAGATGGAGGAGGAGGAGGAGGGGGAGGAGGAGGAGGAGGAGGAGGAGGAGGAAGAATAATGCTTTTCTCCTTTAAAATCAATGAACAAGTGTAAAATGAAATCAAGTCTCTAAAGGTCAGTTTGATCTAATGCTTCACAAAAATCCCAACATTTCCCAAATTCTTCTTTTACATGCTCCAGTTGACCTATTTTCATCTTTTTGCTATCTTTTGTCAGGTTGGCAACTGAAGGATGGCTTGCTAAAATCTCCACAGGAAAGGACTACACTAGAAGGTAAATTGAGGTAAGGATAATTTCTTCAACATGTTCAGGGCCACCGTTGTGACATATTCTGGATTGTTTTCACCGTCAGGAAGCATAGGCCATCAAAAATAAAGAATTTCTAGACAGAGAGAAAATAAATGGAAAGGAAATGACCATTCCCAGCCAAAATTTCTCGTCTGGTGTAGAATGCAGACATAGAGTTTTGTCTCCTCTGATGTTGGCTTTCTTATCAGGAAAAGGATCCCTTTGTTTCCCAATTTGCTGAATGTTCAAATTGTGTGTGTGTGTGTGTGTGTGTGTGGTATATGTGTGAGTGCATGTTGCATGCTTGTGTTTTCCTTAGCTTGGCTGTTGATGTTTTTCTGGTTGCTAAGCTTGTCTCATGCTTGGCTCATGCTGGATGAGCTCACACGATGCCACTTAAAGATTTCACTGGTAATTCAGGATTATTCATTAAGAAAATGACAAACAAGCAGGTATATTAACGAACTTCCCAAGAAAGAACAATAGCACCACGAAAGGACATCTCTGCAGAGGGAACCTTGTTGCTGTTGTTATAAATATAAACAGACAAATCAACATTGTAATTTAAATATGACAGAACCTAAAACCGCTTGTTGGCAAGCTACAAAAAGGTGAACATTTTTTAATGGCTTTTCCAAGGTGGAGTCCAGGTAACTCCACTAGAAGCAAATTATCAAACAAACCTGTCTAAACCCAAAAATGCTTTTTCAAAAGGCAACTGGGTTTTGTTTTGTTTTTTGAAGATGTTTTGCTTCTTATTTATTTATTATTTATTATTATATTTATATACCGCCCTTCTCCCGGAGGACTCAGGGCGGTGCACAGCCAACCATAAAACTTTGTTACAATTTATAAAAGTTAAAAATAAATTAAATTCTCATCCAAGAAATTTCTTCGGTTCAGAACTGAAGAATTTCAATTCTTCTTCTGAATGAGAAGTGAAACGTCTTCAAGCAAAAACAAAGAAAGGCCAGCTGCCTCTTTCTTGAAAAAGCACCTTTGGGAGAACCATGACCTGGATGACTGAGAATCTCCATAGACAAGTATGTCTAAACTGTACATTCTGATTCTCAGAAATAATCCCAATTGAAAAACAGGGGGGTACTGGGTGAATCGCTATATGCTATTCTGTGCTCCGATTCCACACAAAAATATACTGTGGTTCCATAAAACAACATATCGGAGAGACTCTGAAGACTTTCAAGAAAATAGCTTTGGATAATAACTGTATTGAGGGGTGCCTTGGTACTCTCTGAGCTTGATTGTTTTCTTGCAGCCATTTCATTACCCAACTAGTTTGGGTAATGAAACATCTGCAAGACAACTACCAAGCTCAGAGAGAACCAAGGACTCTCCCAGTCATCATTGTCATCTTCCTCCTTCTCCTCTTTTCCATAAAGCCCACTCCCTTCTATCACTTCATATCATTTAGTTTGGATAATGGAATGCCTGCAAGAAAACCACCAAGCTCAGAGAGCCCCAAGGACCCCCCCCCCCCTCCTCCTACTCTTCCTCCTCCCTTTTATCACTGATGATGTCACCTAGTTTGGGTAATGAAACATCTGCAAGAGATAAATAAGACTCAAGAGCACCAAGGACCCCTCATTTCAACCCTAAGCTACAAATACCCTCCTCTATTGATAAGCCTATTGCTTATACACACACCAAGCCTAATTGGCTCAACTGATTTTAGCAAATCTTTGCCATGACATCTGTTCTTGACCTTTATTACTCTGTTCCCATCATCTACATGAAACCACTAGGGGGACTTTGTCCTCAACTTCGAGTTCAATGTTTCCCAATCTTGTCCATTTCCAGACCTTTGCACTTCAACTTTCAGAAATTCCCAATCACCATGGGCATTGCTGAGAAGTCTGGGAGTTGAAGTCCACATATCTGGAATTTCCTCAGCTTAGAGAATTCTGCTCAGGCCAGTCTGGGAGAAAATAGGAAACAAGCAAACAGGATGTTGAAAGCCTGTTTAGAACACAAAAGTAGTTACACTCCATATGTCTGGAATGAGAACTGGACCTACAGCATATGTGAGTCTGCTTCTTTGCCAAGACTTGCGAGGCCCAGATCTTGCCTAAGAGGAAACTAATTTGATGGGAAACACCCAGGTAATCAAAGTGTTCTTGTAAGTATTAGCCTCGAAACTCAACCTCCAAAGGCTGCCAAAGTCCAGCAGCCAAAGCAAATGAAAGCATTACAAGTGAAATCAGAAGAGATGTTTTTTGCGCACACTAAAAGAAATCCATGCTGAGCTAAAAATATAGTCTTTCTTTCCCTTCATCTCCTGGAAGGTTTTGTTTTAAAAAAACAAAAACACAGCAGCAATGTAACAAGACTGGAAAATGGGTGGAGGGGATGAGGTGGTGAGTAGGGTGGGAAAATCTTGCAAATTTGAAATGAAAACGCAATTGAACCTCCTTCCAGATGTCAAGCCAGATGTAAAAACGATGGCTGCCCACCAAAATCACTGGAGAAATTACAGCAAATCTTCACTTGTCCAGATTCTTGCTCCAGATTCTTCCTTCTCTACCAAAACGAACAAAGGAAAGATTCCTTCCTTTGTGTTTAATGAAAAGGAGGACTAGGGGTGACATAACAGCAGTTCCAGGATTTGAGGGGCTACCATAAAAAAGAGGGGGTCAACCTATTTCCCAAAGCACCTGAAGCAGGATAAGAAGCAATAGATGGAAACAAATCAAGGAGAGAACCCACCTGGGATTGACAGTGAGAACAATTAACCAACAGAACCCAAGGCCCTCAATATTTGTAGGTGCTCCATCCCTGGAGATTTTAAAGAAGAGATTGGACTGCCATTTGTCCAGATTGGTATACAGTCTCCTGCTTGTGCAGGAGATTGGACTAGATGACCTTAAGATCCATTCAAACTCTGTTATTCTGTTCTTAAATATTCCAATATTTATCAACCTGTTTCCAAGCATCAGATGGCAGAACAAGAAGCAATGGATGGAAACTAATCACGAAGAGAACCAACGTAGAACTAAGGAGAAACTTCCTCACGGTGAGGACAATTAACCAGTAGAATGATTTGTCTCCAGAAACTGTGGGTGCTCCATCACTGGAGGTTTTTAAAGAAGAGATTGGACAACCAGTTGTCTGAAATGGTATAGGATTTCCTGCTTCAGCAGACTTTGGACTAGAAGATCTCCAGGGACACATTTTTCACCCCATCTCCACCTTCATCTTCACCTTCACCTTGACTGGCAAAGCTACTGAAGTCAGTTAGATCGGATAGATACTTAGCCTTAACCTTTTCTAGACCCAACACTGAAGGAGAAAAGCCTATGTAAGCTGTGGTCCTTTCTGTTTCATTGAAGAAATGATGAACCTACTAAGCAAAAAACGTGTCCATAAGAAGCAATCTTTAAATATTTCTTCAGGTGATCCACTGAAATAACATCTGAAGGGAAGAAGACCAAAAGTGGTTCTGAAATTAAATTTTTCTGTGTTTTTATTGCTCTGATCCACAATGGTTAGTATTGCCAGCTTATTAGAGAGCCCACTACATAGCCAAAAAGGCATTAAGAGTTGTTAGCCTAATCCTGTGTAGCTTTTTCTCTGGTAATATCACACTACTTATTGGAGCATACAAAATATTTGTTAGACCAATACCTGAATACAGTTCATCAGTCTGGAACCCACATTATGTATCTGATATTAATACAGTTGAGAAAGTCCAGAAATATTTCACAAGAAGAGTTCTCCACTCCTCTACTCATTGCAGAATACCTTATGCCACCAGACTTGAAATTCTAGACTTAAACAACCTAGAACAACGCCGCCTTCAGGTCCAATCTAAGTATAGTACATAAAATTATATATTGCAATATCCTACCTGTTAATGAATATTTCAGCTTCAACCATAACAATACAAGAGCACGCAATAGATACAAACTCAAGGTTAATCGCACCAAACTTGATTGCAGGAAATACGATTCAGCAACAGAGTGGTCAATATCTGGAATACTCTACCTGACTCTGGTTTCTTCCCCAAACCCCAAAAGCTTTAACCTTACTGTCTACTATTGACCTCACCCCTTTCCTAAGAGGTCTGTAGGGGGCATGCATAAGCGCATCAAAACGTGCCTATAGTCCCTGTCCTATTGTTTCTTTTATATTTTATTTTCCTTATATGTATCCATGTATTCATAACTATGTTTTACTTCTACCTATTATCTTGTAAGCAATTGACAAATAAATAAATACAAAATAAATAAATTATTTCATAAGATAATCTTTGCCCGGCTTTTACTTTATTAAGTTTGGTTTGATTTACATTTTAATCTCAATCTCATCCTTAATTTTCCAAATTAATAATTGAACCAGAAGACAATTATCTTTTGGTTTGCAATTGTCTAAATGCAGTGATGCAGTTCTTTTTTGGAAGAAAAATGCATATAAATTTGCAATTAATGGTGTGAAAAATTCATGGAAATGGCCAATATGGTAGAGAAAATATTCACAAAATACATGTATGCGGAGAGATGGCATAGAAAAATGAATCTGTTAGAAGAAATATAAACATAAATGCACATGAGTTTTCTTGGAAATCCTTTACCAAAATATTCACAGGTAGATGTAAGAACAGTAAAATTTGTTTATGCTTTCTGATGCTAATAAAAGAAATGAGGTCCCTAACTGGTAACATTCAAAAACAAACAAATGAAAAGTAGTGCATTTACATACTTTATTAGAGGATTAGTTCCCCAGACATATTTCATTTGGATTGAGTTGGAAGCAGAGGTGGTATTCAGCAGGTTCTGACCAGTTCTGGAGAACCGGTAGCGGAAATTTTGAGTAGTTCGGAGAACTGGCAAATACCACCTCCGACTGGAGATTTTACAGTATCTTTCCCCTGCCATGGCCACTAAGCCATGCCTACAGAACCGGTAGTAAAAAAAATTGAATCCCTGGTTGGAAGGTGTTTCTTGCATTATGCATTATGCCTTTTAATCAAGCTACCATTGCCATCTTCATCTCCACCCATCTAAAACCAGAATGTGATAGATTCTATGTAGATATCCATCAGACAATTGTGAATACAGTATTAACAGTCAAAGGGTCAGGAAACCGAGGTGGGAGACACAGAGAGTAAATACCTACTTGTTGTAAGCAAAGGTTTATTTTGAAGAAGAAGTCTTTGGTGAATGAAGGTGAATATACGTGTCCCACTGCTCCAGGATAATGTTATGCCCCTGGTGGAGACTGACTCTGAGCAGTCAGAGGAGGACCCAGGCCTATCCCTTATCCATCCTAGGGCACGCAGGGAGGAGAGGATCAGGGTAAAATGTGGTCTACTCAGGAGGAGAGGACCATGATCTTCTTCATGGGTTGCAGGTGTGAGATTACATAAGACTTTGGACCTGCATGCTAACAGATGCTGGAGACAATTAGTGTTTTATTCCCAAAGAAGGTTTATCTTGGTTGGTGTTCTTTCAACAGACTGTACCTGGTTATCTTCCTGAAGTTGGCAATTATCTATCCTGGTCTGTCGTAGAACTTCATTCAATGCGGTTTGTTTTTGGTTTTTGCTTTGTTATTGGCTCTTTGAATTTGAACTGTGTTTCTTGCCTTTGAAATGTTATTTTGAAAATAGTTTATTCCTCTACTGTGAACAATTAAACAGTGAAGCCAAGTTGAAGGCATTAAAGGACTTTTAGTTACATTTTGGGTTTTGTTATATTTCTGATATACTCTGGGCCATCACAGATAATGTTGCAGGTGTAAGGCATCCAGAAAGTATCCATGATATCAATCACTCCGAGACATTTTCTCTCCAACTGATTTATTTAGAAACAGATCTGATATGTCTAAGGCAATTTCCCAAAGTGATATTTTTCGTGGGTTACACAGAATCCATTTTCTCTCCTCCCTTCTCTCCTTCCACTTCTACAGTTCATAAATCACGAGAACCAATTAACTGCAACTGGAATTTCTTAATATGACATACAGAATAACCTTGAACTTTTCAACTCCTCCCCCACTTCTATGAAATGTGGTAGCTGAATTTTAAAGCTGACAAGCAGGATCCAATCTGGGTTGATCATCAGGACCAGAGCTTCAGGTCATGCTGGAGCCCATCTTCAGGGAACTTCTCTCTAGCAGTATGTGCCACAGAGAAGTTTCCTGAGGATGGGCTCCAGCGCGAGTCCAAAAGCTCAGAAGACAAAACTTCTGATCCCAGTGATCAACCCAGATTGGAAATCATGGGTTTTCTTGACCTATCGCTTGGTACCATTACATGGAACCAGGTCCTGTAACCTCACGGATTAATAAACAGGGTTCTAAGAGTGAAGGCTTCTGGCTTCCTTTGAAATATGAATAAAGTGTATTTTAATTAGGCACTAATCTGAAAGACGACGTCTCTCTTCCCTCTACAGAGAGAGACACAACACTCCCAGGCTGTTACTTATCTTCAGTTTCCCTTTTCTTTTACGTTTCTAGGCATTAGCAAGTTTTATTCCCACTGGGTGCTGACAGCCTCATGAACTGCCAAGGCAACCACAGAAGTTGTAGATCTTCCAGTTGAGGAAATACATTTGGAAACTCCAAAAGGTTAAGTAAACTTCAGTGATGAGAACTTCCAGGACCATCTTCTTACCCAGCCCACATGAACTGACAAACAAAACATCTCTATTTTGTGCATTTATTTGTATTTTGCCTTCTGCTGGAACAAAATCAGTTTTTCAACAAAGGGTTAGTGGGCTGAGCTTCTTGAAGAGGATTGGGTTAAGAAGAGGATTGAATTGACCAAAATTAAAGGTATGAAAGGTTCTCTGCTCAAAGCCAAAAATGTTAATGGCCTCGTCTTAGTTTGCATCCCAATTCCATGAAGGAGAATGATCCAGGCTTCTCTTCCTAGATTGCCCAACCACATCTGTTAATTATCCATACTCATAAATATCCTACAGCCAAACTCTTGAGGTTCATTATATTGCAAACACATTTATCAATTGTTCTTTTCTAAATTGCAGGGATCAGAAATGAGAAGAGTGCTGCAAAGAGTTCAAAAAAGATCACTTATTTCGTTAAGCCATCAGCAGCAGCCATCAAGGAAAGTTCAATCAAATTACAGGCAGAAAAGTGCTGGAGAGTGTTTGTATGTAGATACAAATACCAGGACTTACATGCTTAGCAGTTAATTAGAAAAATGCATATATCAACTTGAGGAAGGAAATAAATGAAGAGGCAGCAAATGAAAGTAGCACTTTCTTCTGTAGGAACAGCTGCTGCTGTAAAGGTAAAGTTTCCCCTTGCACATACATGCTAGTTGTTTCTGGCTCTAGGTGCTCATCTCCATTACAAAGCTGAAGAGCCAGCACTGTCCAAAGACGTTTCCATGGTCATGTGATCAGCACGACTAAATGCCGAAGGCACACGGAACGCTGTTATTTTCCCACCAAAATGATCCCTATTTTCCTACTTGCATTGCATGCAACTGCTAGGTTGGCAGAAGCTGGGACAAGTAACAGGAGCTCACTCCATTACACAGCGCTAGAGATTTGAACTACCGAATGGCCGACCTTTCTGATTGACAAGCTCAGCATCTTAGCCACTGAGCCAATGTGTCCCTTGCTGCTTGACTATCAAAGGTTAAATATCCCCTTCTTTGTCCCCACCAAAACTGGGAACCTTTGTGTAACCTTACTAGAGGCTGACAGTTAAGTATGTGGATTGATTTTCTGCACTGAAGCAGAATATATAATTATGATAAAGGATTTATAATTCTAAAATTAATTCCAAAAAAAGGAAAAGCTTTTATAAACCTCTTGTTGGGATGAAGATAGTCCAGATGAAGATGTTATGATACAATACAAATTCTGAGCAATTTAAGAAGTTTGCAAGGGTGTAAACCGAAGGGGTTGGGGAGTGATATCCGCACTATGCTTCTGTGGGTCATTTAAGTTTCAGGTCTGAATGGGGATTCCATTAATCTTTAAATTTAATTGAGGAAAGAAGGAAGGAAAGAAGGAAGGAAGGAAGGAAGGAAGGAAGGAAGGAAGGAAGGAAGGAAGGAAGGAAGGAAGGAAGGAAGGAAGGAAGGAAGGAAGGTCTTCTTTTTTTCCTATTATAAGGACCAGAATAAGTTTACTCTGTTTTATAGTTCACTTTTCTGGTTTCTGATACCGAAAAATTCTGGTCCAGTTCTGTAAATAAAAAATGTGTAGAAATTTGTCATGAGAAAGGATTTTAAAAAGTTGTATTTTCTATACAACTTTTTGAGGTGGCTTACATCGCTGTCTTTCTGCCAAACTCTGTCTCTTGCTTCTATCATCATCTATTTTCTATTTATCTATCATCTTATCTATCTATTATCTCTGTCTTTCTATCCATCCATCCATCCATCCACCCACCCACCCATCCATCATCTGTCTGTCTCTTCTACCTTATCTATCTATCTATCTATCTATCTATCTATCTATCTATCTATCTATCCAGCTATCCTATCCATCCATCCATCCATCCATCCATCCATCCATCTATTTATCATCTGCCTGTCTATCATCTTTGTTATCTATCCATCCACTTCCTATCCTGTCCATCTGCCTCTCTAGATCTTGCACACTTGTAACAATACCGAACTCTTTGATGAGATCAATATCTTTTTCAGTCTTCCTAGATTGCCCAGAAATAATTCAATATTTCATGAGGATATGGCTCATCCAAGAAGCACCAGGTACTAGCACCCATTTATTAAAGTAACCCAGAGTGATGAAATTGCTTTTTAAGCATTCAGAGAGACAAAATCTATTGTTTACATGCTGAAACATATAAAATTTTGTTTTGTTTTGTTTTTGAGGGAAGGATCTATAATTGGTCTATAAGTGGTTAAATTTATGCTAATATCCATCCTGCCCACATCCTGAGAAAATACTCAAAAGTGGCTTTTCAAGCCAAGTTTATAGCAATCAATTACAGAATTTCAAATTCAGTCTCTGATGGTTTTGCAGAGGGAAAACGGATCCCTCTGAGGCACTCCCTGGAGTGATGAGAAAGGAGATTTCTGCCTGTTGTTCTACCCAAGGTGAATAATTCTTTATGAGCAATACTGAGGCATACATTTTTTCATTCTCCAAGCGATCACTGAAAAATTAGAATGTCTCATTTTCTCACATACGTATATCTGCACTCGGTCACTATGACAACAGTGTATATGTTTTCAAAGATGGAAAAGGACTCAGGGAGTGGGCATCAGTAGAAGCGTCCAGCTGAAATTTTCCTTTTCTCCTCTGGGGCTGATCAGTTAATATTAATTTAACAAGCCCTCCTGTGCTTAATCATCAGATCTGAAACATCCATCCATCCATCCATTCTCTCTCTGTCTCTCTCTCTGTGTGTGTCTCTCTCTGCCTCTCTCTCTCTCTCTCTCCCCCCCCTGTTTCTCCCTCTCTCCCCCCCTCTCTCTCCACTTTTCCTATTATCACTGCATTGTTCCCATTTTAATCTGGGGAGTCCATTTTTTCACATTTGAAAATAAACTTTTCTCATGTTTGCATTTTAGGGGAAAGAGCTGGGGGATCCGGAGGCAGATTAGAACAAAAGGCAGATGCAAAGAAACACCAACTAGGATGGAGGTCCTTCTTGACAGCTGGCAGAACCTCGAGAAAGATGGTGTGTGGAGAAAAAAAAAAAAAAGAAAGGATAACAAGGAATAACCTGATTTTAAAGCTACTCAGCAGATGCAACTTCAGGAAAGAAAGATTTTCCACTTTGGAAAGTGGTTTAAATTCAGAGACTTCAGGACAGGTTTTGGCCTTTAACTAAACTAAGGTTCTAGTGCCAACTGAGAAATCTGATAATTATATTGCTTGGGGAGAGAACAGAATCAATCAGCTGGCAGCACATCCGTCAAGGATATCTATAATTGGAGGGTGAATTTATGGCCATGCCCTGCCTAAAATGGCATAAGAGGAGCTCACTTCTAAACAAACATGCGAAAAAAGCCATTAACCCCTCTCCCCTTCTCATCTCATTCTTCCCACTCCTCTGCTCTATTTCCAATCTTTTTCCCATCGATCTGCTGGAATGATCCTTCTTTGCCAAGTAACAGTGTGAGTACAATTGCCTTTTATGGGCATCTGAGTGAGCCTGGGGTAGCAAGAGGTGGGGGCAAGATGCTCGAACCCAAAAAAATCCATGTATTTGTTTTGTTTTCATTTCATGAAATCTATCTTGTGCACACATCATTTCCCTGGCAGGACCTGTAACTTCAGCATAGAGCCTAAGGGTGGTATTTGGTCCAGAGAAGGACCAGCAAGGAAGACTTTTAAGGAGGATGCCAGAGGTTTTGTGGATTTAAAGAAAAAAAAACCAGAATGAACTGAAAGCATCTCTTTTCATAATTTGTCCCACCTTAGCCATTAAGTCCTCAGGACAGTTAGTCTCTCTCAGTCAACCCATTGTCAACATTCCAAGTAATGTACCCATTGAAAGCAGAACTCCGAGACAGGTAAGATTCCTGAAAGAACAACTTTATTGGATAAATCATATGGGCACAACTGGTGAAAACTAACTCTGAAAGTTAGTTTTCACAATTAAAAAGTGAAAGTTCCCTTTTCCCTTCCAGTCACCAATCACATTGTCCAATAGAGGTGCAGGCCAGTTGCTCGGTTATTCTACTCCTCTTCTTCCCCATCACCTGTTGAAATGTCCTTGATTCCCAGACGAAAGCTCTTTGTTTTGACTACAAAACCCCAGATAAATAATTTTCCCCCTCCCTGTCTTGTGGCAACCCGGAAGCCATAAAGATGGCCTCAGTCAGGTTCGCTTCAGGATTGACACCCATCTCACAAGGTTGTTTTTGAGGGGAAAATAGAAAGAGGAAGGGGAATTAAATATATTCACCACTCTGACTTACTTAGAAGAATAACAAGGGCAGGATAAAATAAATAAATAAATAAAAATAAGTTATAAAGAGCCTTCTAGGTTTACTATTTTTATGTCAAAATCATGTTGTTTGTAAATATCAGAGTAGGGACAACCAGGAAAAACCCAGAAAAAAGGAATGAAGAACATAAAAGTAATAGAAAAATAAATTCATTTAGGCACAGACTCTGACCTATTATATAACCGTGTATAGTACAGATTAAGACTTGCTGGTACAGTAGTATGTATTATCCATTGCAATGTTACGAGCCTTTGATCAAAGATCAAGAAGAAGCCAATCTGGAGATTTGGGTTTTAAAGAACCTCTAAATCCCAGCTTGCAAATTGTCTACCTTTCCCATAAAGTTAAGTTCTGAGTGAACACAAAGAAGTGGAATTCAAGGCACAGATAAGCTAAGGGGTGGATTTACACCAGACCTTGATTAACAAAACACAGTTCCTATGGTCATATAGTATGATGGCTTCGTTCCAACCTCCCAAAGTATATTTTTTTTCATTTAACTAAATACAAAAAGCAAAGAAAAAGAAATTAAGAAAGTATTAAGAAAGAAAGCTGAAAAAAGGAACAAAAACATACAGGGCAAATATTTCCAGACATATATAAAGTTGTGCAGTAAACATTTTAATAAATGGGAACCATAACTCATCATAGTCATCCATAATTAATCTATATTGATCAATTCTGCAGACCACTAAACAGTTGGAGCCATATGTTTGTCTTCCCAATGCCGAACAATATTTTTTTTAGCTGTAAATAAGGTACAAAATATCCACTTTCTTTGTCCAGATGTTAACTCCCATGTGACACACTGGGAAAGAAGTTATCACATGCATTAACTCAACTTTGAGATTCAATATTTGCAGATAATGGCTGTGTTTCCATAACACCAAACCACAAACGACCCAACCTCATTTTAGCCTGCCCTGTTGTGCAAAAGTGGCATATTTTTAACAGTAGAAATCTCTTCCTTCAGCAGTCTTACTAACAATCTGATGAGAAATTGACTGATGCCCTGATGCCTGACAACAGAAGACATAAGAAATTAAACCCTGTGGAATGCAGCATCTTTCTCTGCAGGAGTTTAAAAACATGCTTGTTTGCTGACCTAACTGGATTTGTGGTCTGTCTCAGGAAGATTGCCCAGTTCTGCTTAAATTCCAGACAAAGAGCAATGCCAACAAATCATAAGAACCTTTATGTGGTCATATGAATGTATCTGAGCTGCCCCACGTCTCTCCTGTATCAGTGTATTTCCATAACAACCAGTTATCTCCTAAATGTGCAGGAGGACAACAGCAGATTAGACACAGAAAACTATGGTGGACTCCTATAGCAGGAGAAGCATTCCAACCCTTACAGGTTTTTTTTTTTTTAAGTATGAAAGTTCTTAAGAATTGACCTCCAAAATCTCATAGAACCAAGAGGGAGGACAGGTCATTTATAATCTGTAGGTTTAGAATCATCATCTGGCCAAGATCAAATCCCAGTACAAAAAGAAGATCATGAAACTCCAATTAGACTTGTCTACATTTTCTCCCTAAAGGAAAAAGTCTTTCCACATTCTGGCATGAAACATGTAACTCAGTTTGTTTCAGGTGTTCTTCGATTCTCAAAAGTCCTGTTCTTGCAGTTGTATCAGTGGAACCATACATAATGGCATTAAGAGTTGTATTAGTGGAACCAAAAAAGCATTAACAGTTGTAAATCTAATCTTACAAAGCTTCTCCTCCGGTAATACTGAATTGCTAACTAGGGCATACAAAACCTTTGCTAGACCAATACTCAAATACAGCTCATCTGTCTGGAATCTGCACTGTATATTGGACATTAATACAATTGAGCGAGTCCAGAAGTATTTCACGAGAAGAGTACTACACTCCTCTGCTCGCAACAGAATGCCGTATACAACCAGGCTTGAAATTTTGGACTTGGAAAACCTAGAACTACACTGCCTATGGTTGGACTTAAGCATAGTGCACAAAATTATCTGCTACAATGTCCTATCTGTCAATGACTACTTCAGCTTCAACCGCAACAATACAAGAACACACAAAACAGATACATGCTCAATGTATCAAACCCAAACTTGATTGCAGAAAGTACAACTTCAGCAACAGAGTGGGCAATGCCTGGAATGCACTACCTGACTCTCTTGTTACATCCTCAAACCCCCACTGCTTTATCCTTAAACTATTTACTATTGACCTCACCCCATTCCTAAGAGGTCTGTAAGGGGCGTGCATAAGAGCATCATCATGTCAACTGTCCCTGTCCTATTGTCCCCATTTATTCATACCTATTTCCTGTATTTATTCTTATACCTATTATCTTCTAAGTGATTGACAAATCAAATAAATAAATAAAACAAGTAAATAATCTGGAAAGCTCAATAGACCAAGGTCTGAATAGAACTGAGATACAATCATGAAAAAGACACCTATATTTGTTTACGGGTCATCGTCTCAAGATATCTGTGCAACTAAAACAACTGTTTTTCTGTTAGCAATCAGGGATTCCCAATTCATTCTGTGTGTGTTTCATGTTCCCCATTTAGGGGATTTTTGCACAACTCAAGCTAATTATTGGCTTACATTCCATACTAAGATATTTGCACAAAAAGTCAAAATTATGGTTTCTGCTAAAGGTCATTGCTGTTTGTTTCAAAAATCATATTTTTTTTGTCTGTATTTCTTTTACTATAAACCATGCTTACTATAAACCATGCTGAACACTGAGTGGAAAGGCAGGGCTGATGACCTCCAACGAGAAGATTTATATTTTGATTACTGTAGAGGTTTAGTTCTTAAGGCATAAATTACTGAGTAATTCTATGCTCTTGGGATTTTTTAAAATCAAGGGTATGGTTAAAGAAATAAGTGTAAGGATAGTCATTGGACATTTCCTTCAGCACTGTTATAACTTTGAATGATCCATATTTATTTATTCCTTTAGCATATGGTAATGTTACAATTAGCCAGGAGACCACAATGTTAGCACATAGTAATTATTTGGCTGCCAAAAAGTGCTTGCTCGTTTAGTTCATACTCACACACTAACCAGAGGGCACCACAGGAGGCAAATTAGGTAGCTCTGGATCAGAAAGACAAGCAGCATCCTATGGCGATATATGGTGTCATCCGAGGTCTTCTCTCACGATCTATGTCACACTGCAGTCGGGCGTCACATTTAGACAGGTCCAGCACCTTCAGGGGTCTGCCACTGCATTTCCCACTGAAATGATACCTATTTATCTATTCGCATGTAACATGCTTTCAAACTGCTAGATGGGCAGAAGTTGAGGCAAGTGATGAGAGCTCACACTACCTTGCAGTGCTAGGACTCGAACCGTCAGAGTTAAGTTGAGGATTTCCTGTAGACAATTTTGTTCTCCAATAAAGAGAAACTTTATTTATGTTGTTGCTAGGATTAAAAAATAAGTTGATAGCACATAACCAGTTAGAAAACCATCCAAATATGATTATTTAATGATCCTAATATGATTATAAACTGTTTCATACATAAACTGTTTCAACTCCTTCCCTCAAAACGACGCTATAGAGCACTGCACACCAGAACAACTAGACACAAGAACAGTTTTTTCCCGAAAGCCATCACTCTGCTAAACAAATAATTCCCTCAACACTGTTCAACTATTTACAAAGTGTACACTACTATTACTGTTAATCTTCTCATCACTCCTTATCACCCATCCCCTCCCACTTTGTAACTATAACTTTGTTGCTTGTATCCTCTGTTTCCTAGTATGATTTGACTGTTGATTGTACCCTATGGCTGTCATTAAGTGTTGTACATTATGATTCTTGATTCTTAACGAATGTTCCTTCTTTATGTATATTGAGAGTATTTACACCAAGACAAATTCCTTGTGTGTCCAATCACACTTGGCCAATAAAGTATTCTATTCTATTCTATTATTCATAATTTTATTAGAAGAGCTATGGTAGCACAGTGGTTAGAATGCAGTATTGCAGGCAAACTCTGCCCACAGCCTGGAGTTCAGTCCTGATGGGCTCAAGGTTGATTCAGCCTTTCAAGGTTAGCAAAATGAGGACCCAGATTGTTGTGGGCAAGATGCTGGCTCTGTAAATCACTTAGAGAGGGCATTAAAGCTTTATGGAGCCGTATATAAATGCTATTGCTATTGCTATTTCCAAAACAACACAGGAGCAATATTGAAAGTTTTCTAAAAGACAATCCATATATATTTTAAAGGTACGTGCATAAAAGAAGAAGAGACCCACCATCTCCTACATTATTCATCAAGAGAACAAGCTTGCAAAGAAAAAAATGAGTCCACCCTTAGAATCATATCTATCATGGACGGTACAGCTGAGCTACAACATAATATTTGATCCTTATGACTTTCGAAGAGCCAAACTGCCAGCCAGTTGCTAAGTGATGTGTTCCCATAATGTAAAGGACCTGCCTGTATATCTAAAATGTATAAAAATAATGAAACAATCTTTTCCCAGAACAATAGTGGAAGCCACCCAAAAATGTGTTCAGAGAGGAGGGCTGGAGCGGAGGAGTCCAAACAAAATATTAAAAGAATGAATCAGAATAAAATGCATAATATACAGGGTCATTTTTGCTTTTCTCTTTTTCCTTTAAAATGGGAGATTGGGGCTTCTGGGGGAGGGATGTTTTTTTTTTTTTCCTTCCCTGTTTGCACCTTCAAGTATGAGTGATGTGTGCAAATGAATCTTGGCAAGACTGCTTTTGGAGAGTGATAAAAAGAATTGCTGTGATTATAAGGTTAAGATCATTTTCATCCGGCCCCAGTTTTGCAGCCTACATTAAGAAGTCACTTTACTGTTATTGTCAGAGGGGTTTGGCCACATCATGTTCACCTTTGGGTTCTGTTTCCTGGTGTTTGATGGCACATCATGTTCGGATTTTATTCGCCTGGCTTTGAACTGAGCAAGACTTAACGGAGAGTGTTAGTTCCCTTTCATTGCTTGGTTGCATATTAAGTCCTCTTCAAATTCTAGAATAGAATAACAGAGTTGGAAGGGACCTTGTAGGTCATCTAGTCCACCACCCCACCCAAGCAGGAGACCCTACACCATTTTTGACAGATGGCAGTTCAGTCTCCACTTGAATGCTTCCAGGGATGAAGCTCCCACAACTTCTGAAGGCAACTTCTGTTCCATTGATTGTTTATTCTCACTGTCAGAAAATTTCTCCTTATTTCTAGGTTGAATCTCTCCTTGTTCAGTTTCCATCCATTGTTCTTTTAAGATGCCCTTAAGGTTTCTACTTGGCTGAGTCTACTACTAGTTTATCTAAAAGAAGAACGCAAAGGAGAAAGTTAACTTTAATTAAGGACACTAGACCAAGTTCAAAGCTATTTCGCATCACAGCTTTTCATGCAAAAAGGCCACGTTTCTAAACGAAGACAGAAAATGAACAGAGTTTTGATCCTAGTAAGGAAAGAGTATCCCAGGATGCAACAAAAGGGAATTAACAAATGTGCCAGGCACAGGAAGATCATGTGACTCACAGCTACCTCCTTGCTGTTAGCTCCCAATCACTGCTTGGTAAAATCACCTTTCTGAAATAACCATAATGCAGAAGCTAACTTGCATTTTTTTTTTTTTTGGTACCTTACCTTCATGTCTGTAGAGATTCTCAGTCATCCAGGTCATGGCTGTCCCAAAGCTACTTTTTTCAGGAAGCAACTGGACTTTCTTGGTTTTTGTTTTCTTTTCTTTTGAAGATGTTTCGCTTCTTATCCAAGAAGCTTCTTTAGCTCTGAACGTCTCTTCTTTTGAACATCTTCAAAAGAAAAAACAAAGACAATCCAGTTGTCTCCTGAAAAAGCACCTTGGGGACAACCATGACCTAGATGATTGAGAATCTCTACAGACTTTTAACTATACAATTTGGGCTGAACACCCTTTGAATGGTGTAGAAATAGGGAGGGATTTCCAGAGAAAAAAATTGCAGACTGCAGAAACCAGGAGCACCACTCAGGTGACCCTGAGGACACTGATAAACCTCCAAGTGCTTCAACCGACCCTCTAAAAGGATGCAATGATCATCTGTCTGCAAGGAGTATAAATCCTTCCATTCTCCACCATCCAGCCAGAGCATCCAGCAAGAACCTTCTTGGATGAGAAGTGGAACAAGAAAGTCCAGTTGCCTCCTGAAGAAAAACACCTTTGGGGCTTACCTTCATGGGTTAGACAAAGAGAAAGTAAAATTTCATGAGAATCAAACTGGGTGGTTGGTGAGCTTCCTTTGAAAAGGAAAAGAAAATCTTCTCCAAGATGTGTTTTAAGACAAAATGATGGTTTTTTACCACTAGGATTGGCATAGGGGATCTCAACAGCATTGTGATTTGACAGGATGAGACAACTACAAGAGTTATAAATAATGGTCAGCCTCAGTCTCATCTTTTAACCTCTGACTTTCTGTATTTTTTTAAAAAAATCTGCATTAAATACCTTCTTTGAATTAGCTGGCCTTCAGCCCAGAAATCTATGTGAAGCTCAGGATATTTTATGTTATTTATTAAGAATATTTATATGATTACCCAGTTCAAACAATCTGACTGTGGGCAGTGTAGAAACTCCTTAAAACAAAAATACAAAAGAAAAATAATGCATTCCACTAGCACATTGTATTGCTTTAAAAGATGATCTGGTCTAAAAATATATTAAATCTCTCCAATGGAGAACGTGGCTCATACAACCTTGAACTATGCTGCCTACGGTTAGACTTAAGCATAGCACAGGAAATTATCTGCTACAATGTCCTACCAGTCAATGACCACTTCAGCTTCAACTGCAACAATACAAGACCACACAAAGATACAAACTCAATGTAAACTGCTTCAAACTTGATTGCAGAAAATACGACTTCAGCAACAGAGTGGAATGCACTCTGGTAGTGCATTCCAGGTAGTGCCTGGAATGCACTACCTGACTCTGTTGTTACATTCTCTAACCCCTACTCCTTTAACCTCAAACTAACCATTATTGACCTCACCCCATTCCTAAGAGGTCTGTAAGGGGCGTGCATAAATGCACCATCGTTCCTCCCATCCCTGTCCTATTGTCCCCATTTATTCGTACCTATTTCCTGTATTCTTACTCATGTTTATACTTATATCTATTATCTTGTAAGCGATGGACAACTCAAATAAATAAATAAACAATTGGAGTAGAGACAGACCTTAACTGCCTTTTTTGGGATCTGCAGGGTTTGTCAATGATATATCAGAGGAGCAATTCTTCTAAAGGATAGGGAATGCCACTAAGAAAACATGCCTTTGGTTTAGTAACTGACTAACAGAGTTGGAAGAGACATTGGTGGTCTTTTAGTCCAACCTGCTGCTCAAGTAGGAAACCCTATACCATTTCATACAAATGTTTGTCTTCTTAAGAAGAATCTCTTCTTAAAAGTCTCCATGATGGAGAACCCACAGCTTATGAAGGCAAACTGTTCCACCGGTTGATTGTCCTCACTGTCAGGAAATGTCTCCTTAGTTCTAGGTTGCTTCTCTCCTTGATTAGTTTTTATCTGTTGTTTCTTGTTCTGCCTTCAGGTGCTTTGGAGGATAGGTTGATCCAGTGGTGGGATTAAAAAAAATGTACTACCAGTTCTCATATTGTCAGCCTCTCCCCACAATCACATAGCTACCCTTCAGGCACTTGGCAATCAGACTACATTCACAGCTCCTGGCAGCATCCCATCATCATGTGACCATGTTTTACCATAGTTTTGCCAAAAACCTGTATTTACTTTAGGTTTTCATCAAAATTGTGCATTGGTGACCTCAGTAATTCGGTTAATGACCACCACAAAAATGGTTGCACAATTGTGTAGATCATATGACTGACCTGCTTCATGACAAGCTACAACTGTGATGGGCAAATTCTATTATCTCCGTAATTCAAGGACTACTTGTAGAGTGGTAACAGCTTGAATTGTACCTGGAGGCCTAGACAAAGCCATTGCAAGTGCGAAGTAGAAATGTTATACAGGCACAATAAGAAATTCACACAACTACCCATGTTTCTGGTCTCAATGAACACTCCAGACAAAAACTAAGCAAACTACTGAAAATCTAGTTGGTGTGAACAAAACAATATGTGACTGACTTGACCTGGAGTTTAAACCAATGAAAGGCAACTGCCCTGATTCCAATGGAATTTGGCTCTTGGCATCTCAAGTCCTAAGAGAGGGAATTAAGCTAGAAAAATCAGACTGGCTCCTAAAATGCCTTCAGTCTGACATGCTTCAAGAACCTGAAATGACTGGATATTTCCCAGAACTATTCCTTACAGCATAAGGGACTTTAGACAAAGAAAAGAATTTGCCTTACCTAAAATCATGTAGCTAAAACAATAAATCTTCTCTCCACCTCCTGAGCCCAGAGGTCCACAGCTCCCTTTATCCCCACTTCAACATGCAGTTGATGAAACATGACAGCAGCATCTGAAACAAGCAGCCGGAAAAGCCACAGATTTGTCACCAGACCCACAGAGCAGAAAGCAAGGAAGATATAATGGTATGTGAGAATGATCTTGGGAGATGGTGGAAGGGAGAGGGAGAAGGAGAGAGGGGGAGGGAAAGAGGGAGAGGGAGGGAGAGAGTGGGGGAGGGGGAGGGAGGGAGGGAGAGAGGGGGAGAGGGAGAGAGGGAGAAGAAGAGGGAGAGCTGTTGCCTCGGTTGTAAAGAGGACTTGCAAAATTGGTGTCAGCCTTCTCAGGTAGACCAGACAGAAAACATAATTGGATTAAATTGGACTTTATTGAAAGGCAATGTCAACAGAATCTGAACATGCACGTCTCCTGCAACTCTCTTTGACTCATCCCAAGAGTTTTGGATGACCCTGCTGGGAACTATCCAGGTCCGTATTCAGTTCCATTCGGAGCTATATTTATCTCTTCTCTGATGCCTCGGGAAAGAAATTGTTTGACCGCGGTCAACCATGTTTGCTCCTTCCCCATTTCCCTTCACAAAGCCCATCTAATGAAATACAAGTGTGTTGGACTTCTCTGCAAGTCAAGAACTTTCTCATGGGAAGAAGTAGTTGGCTTCAGTAAAAATGGTCCACAGCTCCAAGATACCCTTCCTTTGTTTATTATTCTGAATCTGTATGTGTATTTTAAATCACACCAATGTTTCTCTGATCCCCGTTCTTTTGTGCACATATCTATATACATAGGACAGCTAACATTTTTGATGCCTTATACATTGAAAGACATATAGATTTTTATTAGACAATAGCATTAATGATTGAGCCTTGGCCAAGTTCTCTACATTTCTTGGTTGGGTTCCAACTTCTAAATGACTAGAGAAGGCTTCCTGGTCCTGAAACACATTCCAAATTATTAGCACAATAAAGCAATTGTTGGGTGACTTGTATCATGTGATGTGTATCATCATCCTTGTGTTTGACTTGAGAAGGTGTATATTTAGTTCACCTCGGTGCCTGTAGTATCTCCAAACTAATGGATTAGAAAGGTTGATTATTACTGGAAATTAATTCACTATAGAAGGTTGAACTGTTCCTAAGGACAAGCATCTGATCCGTGGAAGGATTAGTGATAGTGAAGCAATCCCAAAAGTGGTTTTTCAAAAGGCAACTGGATTTTCTTTGCTTTTCCTTGAAGATGTTTCACTTCTCATCCAAGAAGTTTCTTCAGAACTGAAGAACAGAACTGAGACATCTTCAAAGAAAACTGAAAGTGAAAAGTTTTCAAAGAAAAACCAAGGAAGTCTAGCTGTCTTTTGAAAAAGCACCTTTGCGACAACCATAACCTGGATGACTGAGAACCTCCATAATGAAGCAATTTTTTTAACTATAACTGAAAGGAGATTTAGTTCAGGAAGTATATAAGAAGAATAGACAAAACCAAACTCCTTCTTGTGGTTTCTAAACTCAACTGTAACTTTAGAAAAACATTGTCAACTCAGGTGAGATAGTCCATTGTGTAGCTATGTCTGCAATAATCCCAGCATCCTGGTTGGAATCCCTTCCATACAACTCTTTCAGATCATTTGTTCATAACAAAAAATAAGTTTTGTTATAGGATAAAAAATATAGAAGAAACAAAAGTTAAAAACACAAGGAAAAGAAAGAGAAAAGTGGAAAGAACGAGGGGAAAAAGTAATAACTTCTGACTTTAATGCAGTAGGTTATAAAAATAAAACCATATCAACCTTTTATGTACCATTCACAATGTTTGAAGCCATTGTTATGATTACAAAAATCATTCTAATCATCCAAACCCAAAATCCAAGTAGATTATGCAATATCAGCTTTTTGCTTTACAGTTCAAACCCTTCAAGCCATTTTTATGACTGCAAAGTCTTTCTAATCTTCAAAACCCAAAGTCAACGTTTTATTGTTTTCATTTTTGAGCAACAACTGTTTTAAAGCAGATTGAGAAGTTGTGAAGGTTGTATATATGTAGAGATTTGAAGTGTTTAACTCAAAATGCTAATGTCAACACTTCTTCTCCATCTTGCATAAATAACACCAATTCCAAAATACCATTAAAATTCTGAACAAATATTAGTGCATCCTGAGAATGAAGTAGGACGAACATTTCCAGGAAACCGGAAGATAAAGTTCAGGCTAAGGTTCTGTCTAGCTATTGTTCCTGTTATTCTCTTCCTTTGTTAGACTTGATTAATATCCCAGCCTGCTGCTAGAGTAGATTGAGATTCTGTTTTGATGAGAGCAGCAAGTATTTGTGATATAATTTGTAAGATCTGTTTATTAACTAATGAATATAAATATTAGAGTTATCTAATCTTTGGCACATAACTAAACTGCAAAACACTTTCTTTTGCAAACTGAACATGAGCTCTCTTATAAGCTAAACATGAATTATTTTCTTTTCTCTCCCTCCCACTGAATAATTATCTTTGACCCAGTAGGGCTACTAGTGTCTGTCAAGAGAGAATAGGTCACTTAAAAGTATAAAATAATCCAGAGCAAACAAGTCAAGTATACAAAATTGCTTCTTAATGGCTATTTATACATCTGTTGCTATGCATCTTTTTTCTCTATCTCTTTTAACCGACGAGGATGGGGATTTTGATTTAAGCTGGGAGCATGTGTTGGACAGCTGTCCCCCTGGTGTTTTGAAATTTCTGGATCCAGAAGCTAGGGTGGTCCTCCTCTGCAGGCTTAAAGTCTGAATAAACCCCTCCATCCCCCAAACCCTAAAAAAAAATAATCACAAGGTCCATTAAAGAAGATGGCAAGTCCATTCAATGAGACCTAATGAGCTATTTTGGATGACCCTATAAACGTTGCTCCTATCTGGGGTCATAGGAAATATGTAAATCTTAGAATATGGTCATTTAGTCAGAAAAGCTTTGGAAGCCTATTATGACAACTCTCCAGGGGAAGCTAATCTTTTGGTAAATATACCATGTGCCTTTCCGCATGGCACTTAACTGATGGCCAGAGAGAAAAGAAACTTGGAATGTCCTGTTTGAATCCACATTCCGTGCAGAAATGAGATACCAGGCCCATCTGACAGTTTGTGCATCCAGCAAAATGCCTCAAGTCTTTTTCCGGCAATCTGGTTCTTTCTAAATATGCGGAGACATCGGAGGCCAGAATTCTGCCCAGTCAATTCAGGGTTATGTTTGCTCCGAATGGATGGCACCTAATTGAAATAGGCAGACGAGCTGGAGAAATTCCCTAACCTGCTACAGTGCTAGAAGGTATTTTTCCATGCCCTGACAATATGAAATAACACTATGGCTATGCACGATGAAAAGATCCAGTTACCATTTTTGAAAATGCAAAGATTTTAAACATAGTTCTAAACACAGTTTCTTAAAATGAGACAAAT
This sequence comes from Bungarus multicinctus, assembly GCA_023653725.1. NCBI lineage: Eukaryota > Metazoa > Chordata > Lepidosauria > Squamata > Elapidae > Bungarus > Bungarus multicinctus. Next base: position 18,842,967 of record CM042837.1, on the reverse strand, counting down.
GGAACTCTCCATGTGAAGACAAAACATTCTATGTCTCTGGAATTGCCCTCAACTGTATCTAACTATGGCAGAAATATACCTGGAAGTATTATGTAGAAGAATAGAATAGAATAGAATAGAATAGAATAGAATAGAATAGAATAGAATAGAATAGAATAGAATAGAATAGAATAGAATAGAATAGAATAGAATAGAATAGAATAGAATAGAATAGAATAGAATAGAATAGAATAGAATATGAATGAATAGAATTGGAATAGAATAGAATAGAATAGGAATGAATAGGAATGAATAGAATAGAATAGAATAGAATAGAATAGAATAGAATAGAATAGAATAGAATAGAATAGAGCTGGAAGGGATCTCGGCGGACTTCCAATCCAATTCCTTGCTCAAGCAGGAGCCCCTATATCATTTCAGACAAGTTGTCAACTCTGAAGCCATCTTTTGCTGCCAATCTCTTCTTAAAAACCTCCAGTGATGGAGCACCCACAACTTCTGAAGGCAAGCTATGCAACTGGTTAATTGTTTTCACTGTTTAGAAGTTTCTTCTTAATTCCAAGTTGCTTCTCTCCATGATGAGTTTCCATCCATTGTTTCTTGTCCTGCCTTCGGGTGCTTTGGAAAATAAGTTGATTCCCTCCTCTTTGTGGAATTCTGCTATCATGTCACTCCTTGTCCTTTTTTTTTTCTACACTAGCCAAACCCAAATCCTGCTACAATTCTTCATATGTTTTAGTCTCCAGGCTTTTAATCATCTTTGTTGCTCTTGTCTGCGCTTCTTCCGAAGTCTCGACATCTTTTTTGTAGTGTGGTGACCAAAGCTGGATGCAGCATTCCCATCATCTGATCATCCCAGACTATGTCTAAGGCAGCCTTATGATACCCTTAGTTGTACATTAAAATAACAATTTCCCCCTATTTCAACCATCTGATGCTCCTCACAAGCTGTGCCAGTCAGATGACTCCAAGAGTTGGCTTGAACCCAGATCCCCTTATCCTCCTTTTCAATTTCAATTTCAATCAGAACAGAGCTGGAAGGGGTCTTGGAGGCCTTCTAGTCCAACCCCCTGCTCAAGCAGGAGACCCTACACCATTTCAGACAGGTAACTGTCCAATCTTTTCTTTAAAACTTCCAGTGATGAAACTCCTACAACTTCTGAAGGCAAGCTGTTCCAATCATTTAATCGCCCTCACTGTTAGGAAGGTTCTCCTTAATTTCAGGTTGCTTCTCTTCTTGATTAGTTTCCATCCTTTGTTTCATGTCCTGCCTTCTGGTACTTTGGAAAATAGGTTGACCCCCTTTTCTTCCAGGGCCATCGTTTTTTAGGTAGTGGAAGTATCCAACTCTTCAAAATCAGGCTGTAGCCTTGGAGATGTGTGTCACTCTGAACACCACTGACCATCAGAGAGGGCAGGGACTTCTGGCATGAAGTGGCAGAGAGAAACTGTTGGCTCCTCCTCTACTGCTTCACAACATGACCCTTCCCAGCTGATTGTTTTGTTACTTCTGGACTAGGGGTGAGATTCTACCAGTTCACACCTATTCGCTAGAATCAGTTGTTAACATTCTAAGCAGTTCGGAGAACCGGTTGTTAGAATAAATTATTGCCCTAATCCTGTAAGGAAGGCAGGAAGGAAACATTCTGGTGTTGTCAGCTGGTGCTCCATTCAATATCCAAGAAAGAAACACTTAAACTCCATTTTGTTAGAGTAAAGATATCTTTTACTGGAAATCAAAGTGGTAGCAACAAAAGAATTCTGAATCTGAAGAAATGAGCGCGAAAAACACATATACAAAGTGATGGCAACGTTCCCACCCCCAACAGTCCATATTGCTCCTCCAATGAGGAAATATGCATAGCATCATGTGGGCATCTTCAGGTGGTGATGAGGCCTCTGTCCGTTGACCTTGGCATAGTTTTGATAAGGAGTCGCAGTTGCGCATAGCAAGGAATAGAAAAGCAAGGAATAGAAACTTAAGTAAAACTCCCCCTCCCCCTAGATATACAGTTTCGTTTCCTACACACTCCAGCACGCTTCCCAAATATATCATAGCCCATTTCCCCCCTCCCGTTACTTATCCCATTTCCCCCCTCCCGTTACTTATGGCAGCCAAAAGATGCAAAGCAGAGAAAAAGAAATAAAGGAAGAAATCTTGAAGGCTGACATTCGGCCCTCCTGCAAAAAGACGTTAGTCCTAAAAAATATAAGAGTAAAAGACAAGATATTACAAACAAATAACAACAGCATATTTGTTCAGGGTTTATCAGGATACATGGTGCGGAACGCCTGCACCAGTCGGGGGGCTCTAACATCTCTCTCGTCTACCCATTCAGACTGGGAAGAAGGAAAATGCTTCCACGCCACCAAATATTGGATTCGACCCCGCTTCTTCCTAGAATCCAAAATTTCCTTAACTTCAAAATGTTGTTCACCTTCAATGAGCAATGGCACAGGGGGGGCTACCTGAGTAGGCCTCAGATCAGATGTACGTTCAGGTTTTAACAAACTAACATGGAAAACAGGATGGATCCGACGGAGAGTTTTTGGCAATGTCAATTGGACCGCCACAGGATTCACAACTCGTTCAACCGGAAAAGGTCCCACATACTTAGGGCCAAGCTTTTTCGATTTCTGTGTGGTCTGCAAAAATTTGGTAGATAAAAACACTTTATCACCAACTTGGCATGGTTCCTGTGGACGTCTCTTTTTATCTGCAAACTTTTTGTGAGCTTGATGAGCATCATCCAATGCCTTGCGGGCAACTGGCCAAGTCATCTGGAGATGCCTTATCCACTCATCCAGCGAGGGAATATTAGTTTCCTCTTGCGGAAGCTCGGGTATGGGTACAAAGTCTTGTCCCGAGGCCACTTTAAACGGAGTGAATCCGGTGCTGCTATGTACCGAATTATTGTATGCCACCTCAGCAAAAGGCAGTAAATCAGTCCAATCATCCTGTTGATAATTAATGTAACACCGCAGATACTGTTCCAGTACCGAATTAGTTCTCTCGCAGGCCCCATTGGTTTGTGGATGATGGGCGGAGCTTAACCCCTGGGCGGAGCCTAGTAACTTCAGGAACTCTTTCCAGAAATTTGAGGTAAATTGGACACCCCTATCAGAGATTATGCGTTCAGGGACTCCATGTAGCCTGTAAATATGCAGAATAAACAACTTAGCTAACGTCTTCGCTGACGGGATCTTCGCGCAGGGTATAAAGTGTACCTGTTTGGAAAACAGATCTGTCACAACCCAAATGACTGTATTTCCTCCACTGTCAGGTAATTCTACAATAAAATCCATGGAGATTTCCTTCCATGGGGCCGTTGGTCTAGCCACGTTCTGCAATAAGCCTGCTGGTTTACCAGGCGGCCTCTTAGCCGAAGCACAAATAGGGCAACTAGCGACATAGGTCTCAATGTCCTTTTTCAACGTGGGCCACCAAAATTGCCTTTTGACCAAGTGTAGGGTTTTCACGAACCCAAAATGTCCAGCAGGTTTAGAATCATGAGCTTGATGTAAGATTTCGTGCCTTAGCTTTCCCGGTACATATAATTTGGCCCCCACCCAGGCCAACCCATCTCTGATAGTACAGTCATTCGAGTGGGTCAGGAACCAATCATCCAGTTTTAGAGCTTCTTTCAATTGTGCCGATAAATCGTTTGACACATCAACCTCTTTTTTCTTCTGGGCTCTGGTAACCATTGGAGCTGCCAACTGTTCGGTTGGGATGATAGGTCTTATCACTTCCTGGCGGGCACTATTATACTGAGGTAATCTGGACAAAGCATCTGCCATGAAGTTTCTCCCCCCGGGAATGTACTTCAAAGAAAAATTGAACCGCTTAAAATATTGCGCCCAGCGAACTTGCTTGGGAGACAGTTTTCGAGGTGTTTTCAGAGCTTCCAGATTTTTGTGATCTGTCCAAACCTCAAAAGGGTGTTTGGCTCCTTCTAGGAAATGCCTCCACGTTAACAAAGCCCATCGAACTGCAAAAGCTTCTTTTTCCCAGATGGCCCATCTTCTCTCGGTTTCAGTTAGTTTACGGGAGGTATAGGCGCATGGTTGCAGGTATCCCTTTTCATTTACCTGAAGTAGCACCACCCCAACGGCTACGTCACTTGCATCAGCTTGGATTACAAACGGAACGTCCATGTCTGGGTGCTTAAGTACGGGTTCAGCAGCAAACAGACGTTTCAGTTTCTCAAAAGCAGCTTGACATTCCATGGACCACTTCAATGGCGTACTGGGCTTCGGTTTCACCTCCCCCTTGGTTTTAAGGAGATTCGTGATAGGCATCGCGATCTTCGCAAATGCAGGAATAAATTGACGGTAAAAATTTGCAAATCCCAAGAAGCTTTGCAGTTGTTTCCTGGTACGGGGAGGGGCCCATTCCAAAACCGCCTGCACCTTCCCCGGGTCCATTTCTATGCCGTCGTGCGATATGCGATAGCCCAAATAGTCAATTTTCTCCTGGTGAAATTCACACTTTGACAGCTTGGCATACAACTGGGCCGCTCGAAGTTTCTCCAGGACTGACCGCACTAGTTTCACATGCTCATCACGAGTCTCTGTGTAGATAAGAATGTCATCAAGATAAACTAACACTCCTTTGTACAAATGCTCTTGCAACACTTGGTTTATCATTTGCATGAATACCGCAGGCGCCCCCTGTAGGCCAAACGGCAGGACGTTGAATTGAAAACACCCCATCGGACAGTTGAAAGCAGTCTTCCATTCATCCCCTTCCTTGATTCGGATTCGGTAGTATGCCTCTCTCAGGTCGAGTTTTGAAAAAATCTTTCCTTTAGCGAGGTGGGCCAGCATGTCCTTCATCAGGGGAAGGGGGTACACGTTCTCCACCGAGATAGCGTTCAGATTTCTGTAGTCTACCACCAAGCGTAAGGAACCATCTTTCTTTTCCCGGAACAACACTGGAGCCGCCACCCGGGGCCTAGCAGGTTGGATGAAACCACGTTCTAAATTTTTTTCAATGAACAACCGCAATTCCCCTAATTCCCGTGGGGTCATTGAATACAGTTTGGGTTTTGGGAGTTTCACTCCTGGCAAAAATTCGATACTGCAATCCGTCGAGCGGTGAGGGGGGAGCTCATCCGAGGCCTTCTCACTGAACACCTCCTTTAAGTCCCAGTATTCCTCTGGAATTTTCTCCTCCCCTTTCAGAGTCTCGGTGCCAGTAGAAGCCAACTCTATGGGAGCTTTGGGTCTCCGCTTGGATTTCCCTTCCTTTTCTGGGGGTTGGTCTGTGCGTATGCGTAGTAATCCCCTCCTCCAATTAACATGGGGGTTCCATTTCCGGAGCCAAGGCAAACCCAGTATTAAAGGGCGCTCCATCCCAGGGGCCACAATAAAACACAGAGTCTCTTTATGGTTCCCCATTGTCATCTCCACTGGCTCCGTTATAAAATGAGCAGGTCCACCCCCGGCTACCGATCCATCCAATTGGCAAAAAGCTATGGGCGTTTTCAGAGTCTTTAGCCTTAATCCCAGCTTCTCTACCATCTTTGCACTGATTACGCACCTTGTGCATCCAGAGTCTAACAAAGCCAACATGTCCCCTTCAGCCCCCGACGTGGATACCCTTAATCTCACTGGAATGGTCATAGGGCCCTGGTTCGGACTTACCAGGGCATCGTCTTCCAGTTCGGATTCACTCCCTTCAGAAGAGGTTGGAGTTCCCAACCCCCCTCTTTTTAGAGGGGTGACCTCTACAACCTCTTCCGCTTTTAACGCCGATCCACGAGGCGTGGCTGGAGGCCTCTCAGACCTTCTCCCTCCTCCTGGCGCCCCTTTTGGTTCCAGCTTGGCATGGCAGTCTGCAGCCCAGTGGCCCTCCTTCCCACATCGGAAACACGCTCTGGTTCTGGGTTTTGCCGCTGGTCTTCCCTTCAGGGGTTTTAAGGTTTCTTGAGGCCTGGTAGGGGGGGGATTCCTCAAGACAAAACCCCCCCGGCGTCTGTTTCGGGTTAGGTCAATCTCCACCTCTGCTGCCAGCACGTACCACTGCTGCAGCTCCCCAGGGTCTCTTCTGGCCACGCAGCATTGATAAACATCTTCATTTAGCCCATCCTTAAAAGCCTCTATCAGGGCTCCCTGGGACCAGCCGCGGATATGGCACGCCAGCTCTCTAAACTCCTGGGTGTAATCAGCTACTGACCTTCGCCCCTGATTTATGGTTTTCATCCTGATTCTAGCCTTGCGTTCAGCTAGGGGATCTTCAAATCTAGTGCGCAATGCTGTCATGAACTGGTTATAGTTCAGCAGTTGAGGGGCATTATCATTATGCAAAGTTACCATCCACTTTGCAGCCGTTCCCTCCAAAGCCCTGGTCACACACCTGACTTTGGCCGCTTCTGAGGAAAAATCCTGCCCATACTCCTCCATGTGGCTCCAAACTTGTGCTAGGAAAAATCCCAATTCCTGGGGGTCCCCTCCATATTTTACTTCCAACGGAGGCACTCTTGCAGCTCTACGCCTTCTGGCAATTATCCCCCCAGCCGGGGGGCCCTGTGCTGCTGCTGCTGCCTGTTGCGCTGGCCCGGGTTGATTTATGGGGGGGGCTGCCCTGATTCTTCTGCCTGGGGCTACCCCCCCCTTCTTCCCCCTCGTACCTTTGATCAGCTGGAGCCTCTCTGGCAGCTTCATGTGAAAATTGCTCGGCTTGCATTAGTGAGAAGCCTCTCCGTTCCTTCTCCTGCCATGGCTCATCTTTCCCTCGGCGACGGGTTGTGGTCACTCCTGGAGGGGGCCTTTCCTCAGGATCCTTCCAACCGACTCCCAGGGACCATTTAGGCTTCACAGCTGGGGTTTCGCCAAGACTTAGCTCTGCTAAGAAGTCAGTCTCTTCTGCTCCCTCCATCAGCAGGGATTCAGGTCCTCCAGTCGCTCCCTGGTCTTCTCGGTCGCTGGCTGGGCTAGACATTGTTTGTTAGCAAACCCCCTCGGAAGAAAATTTGGGTTTTCTCCGGGTGGGCTGGTAAAAGTGAGATTCAGAATAATGTCAGCTGGTGCTCCATTCAATATCCAAGAAAGAAACACTTAAACTCCATTTTGTTAGAGTAAAGATATCTTTTACTGGAAATCAAAGTGGTAGCAACAAAAGAATTCTGAATCTGAAGAAATGAGCGCGAAAAACACATATACAAAGTGATGGCAACGTTCCCACCCCCAACAGTCCATATTGCTCCTCCAATGAGGAAATATGCATAGCATCATGTGGGCATCTTCAGGTGGTGATGAGGCCTCTGTCCGTTGACCTTGGCATAGTTTTGATAAGGAGTCGCAGTTGCGCATAGCAAGGAATAGAAAAGCAAGGAATAGAAGCTTAAGTAAAACTCCCCCTCCCCCTAGATATACAGTTTCGTTTCCTACACACTCCAGCACGCTTCCCAAATATATCATAGCCCATTTCCCCCCTCCCGTTACTTATCCCATTTCCCCCCTCCCGTTACTTATGGCAGCCGAAAGATGCAAAGCAGAGAAAAAGAAATAAAGGAAGAAATCTTGAAGGCTGACAGGTGTTGCTTACAGAAACTACCTCTTTGTTACCCCTTATTACATTACTGGCAGGACTAGACTTCCTGTCTCTGGAACTTCTCTGGAGTTTTTTTCCCTTCCTTTGCTGGTACTTTGCTTATACGGAGTGACCATTCAAAGTTACAATGGCACTGAAAAAAGTGACTTATGACCGTTTTTCACACTTATGATGATTGCAGGATCCCCACAGTCACGAGAGGCCAGGCAAGGAGATGCGTGCCTCAATGTGAGTGATATTGAGTTGGCCATGCCCAGCCAGTCACATGACCACCAAGCCACGCCCACCAACTAAGCCATGCCCACAGAACCGGTTGTTCAAATAATTGAATCCCACCCCTGTTCTGGACATGGGCTTATCACTATTTGATAACAGCACTATATTAAATAATGCAAAACCCATATCCTCGTTAGGCTCCCTTTGAACATATCTGTGCATGTAATGGAATGCATGGGTGATCATGAAAAGAGGGGATAATAAATGGTGTCCAGCAGTGGTGGGATTCAATTTTTTTTTACTACCGGTTCTGTGGGCGTGGCTTGGTGGGTGTGGTGTGGCTTGGTTGGCATGACTTGGTGGGCATGGCAGGGGAAGGATACTACAAAATCTCCATTCCCTCCCCACCCCACTAACCTGCTTTTCAGCTCTATTCTCCTGTGCAGGGCAACAGAAGAAAACCCAGATGATCAGATGGGATTCAGGAGGCAGAGAATAGATGGGGGTGGGGGCCAATCAGAGGTGGTATTTGCTGGTTCTCCAAACTACTCAAAATTTCCACTACTGGTTCTCCAGAACTGGTTAGAACCTGCTGAATACCACCTCTGGTGCCCAGGAAGCAATCAGATAAGAGGGGCAGAAGCCCTCAGTTGCTTAAAGGTCAGTGAAAGAAACTTAGGAAGGCATTTATACTTGCAGATTTACAAGATTGTTGTTAGCCCTCCCAGATAAACCAGGCATGGAACATGGCTATTGAATATTATATGATATGGGAATCATTTTATCGATGGTTAGAGAAGAAACCTGAAAGTTAGAAATAAAAGACTAATGAAATATAGACAATATGTTAATAGAAGTTAATAAAGTAAGATGAGGATTATTATAACTATTAGATACATTATGTATATAGTAATCAATATAGTATATAGAATAGTATATAGAAAATCAATACTAATGTAAATGATCATGGTTGGAAACTTTAATTGTTATTGCACAAGATATTTGTACCCAGATGACACACTGTTTAATGGATGATGGCTTGTTTGTATTAAAAATAAAAAAATATATAATAATAAAAAAGAAACATGGCTAGATGAGCTAAATCTGCTTTATTCTAAGGTTACGCTAACATAACCTTGCATGTCTAAAAGTACAAACTTCTTGCTTTTCACTTTAACTGCTTGTTCCATAAGGATGAATCCTTCCTAAGTTTCTTTCTCTGGCCATTAAGCAACTCTAGGCTCCTACTCCTCTTATCTGATTGTTTCCTAAGCAGTTGATTGTCTGTTTCATTCTTTCCTCCTCTCCTCACGGTCACCCATAGCATTCCGTACCATTGCAAAACCCTTGAGCCAAACCAGAAAGGTTTTGACAGATTGTTAAGCCTGTCAGTCTAGCCATTAGTCAAAACTCTGTTCTTCTACCAATTCTACTTTAAGGAACATCATTGGTGAATGTTTAGTTGGGAGGGAAAGAAAACCAGAACTCCTTATGTGCCATGCATTATAAATAAAGACAGCAGGAATTTATGCCAATATTGATTTCTCCTGGCTTAAGAATTGGTTAACTCCATCTGAATCAATTTTGTTTTGAGATACCCCAGCCAGTCCCAAGTTTGGATAAAGTGGACGCAGGGTTAGCACCCCTATTTTGTAAAACTAAAAAAAATATCATTGAAGAAACAAGCAAACTGAAAGTTCATTGTGACTTTTTAAAAAAATGTGGCTAGTTGGCCATATGCTTAAAGACGGACATCCTAACGTTGTATTACGTTGGATTCCTTGTGGAGGAAAAAGGAAATGAGGTCAGCTTCGGAAAACTTGGCACCAAATACTTAAAAGAAGATATTGAGATTATTAATGTCTCTTGGGACGAAGCCAAAAATGCTATGAATGATCAAAACTGCTGGAAAACACTTGCTGCTCTGCAACAGGACCTAATGTCGATGATGAGAAAAGGTCCTCTTTTTCTATCTACAAGGTTAAGACTTTGCCCTACTAGCATCTCTTCAACACCCTTCCCAGATAGACATTATAACAGTATATTTCACAATTGTGAATGAGGCAATGATCTTCCCTTTAGGTGACAAGCTTTCAAGCTGGATCTCTCCAGTCCTACTGATTGTGAGAACTACTTGGGGTGTACATTAAGGGATCTGGCAGGGGGGAGATCTGCTGCACTTCAGTAAATAAAGATGATTTCTAGCTGGTTGACCTGTCTGCAAAGCCCTACCTAGTCCATGTTATAAAAGAGACCCCACCCCAGCAGCATTTGTGAACAAAATGCTCATCATTCAACCAAACGTTCTCTTCTGCATAGCAAGAACAGAACAGAACAGAATAGAACAGAACAGAACAGAATAGAACACCAGTAGAATAGAATAGGAAATAGTGTAGTGTTAAGTAGAGTAGAGTAGCAGTAGCAGTAGAGTAGAACTTTGTCATTTTAAATGTACATTAACCAGCATACATTAAAATGAAATTTCATTGCATTCAACTCTCAAAAGGTAACTATTATGCATATACCAGAGGTGATATTCAGCAGGTTCTGATCAGTTCTAGAGAATCGGTAGTGGAAATTTTGAGTAGTTCGGAGAATCGGCAAATACCACCTCTGACTGGCCTCACCCCCATCTATTCTCTGCCTCCTGAGTCCCAGCTGATTGGCTGGGTCTTCTTTGGTTGCCCTGCACAGGAGAACGGAGCTGGAAAGCAGGTTAGTGGGGAGGGAATGGGAATTTAACAGTAACCTTCCCCTGCCATGCCCACCAAGCCACGCCACACCCATCAAGCTATGCCCACAGAACTGGTAGTAAAACAATTTTGAATCCCACCACTGGCAAACACACACACACACACACACACACACACACACACACGACACAAAGAAACATCACAATCTAATGTTCACATATACATGGACAAAAAAAAAAAAAGAATCCTGCAAATTTACAAGATGGATAGCATCAGGAACAAAGTTATTACAGAATTAATAAGGAGACTGCCATTTTTTTTTCTGTTTTCAAGAAAAATACTGATGTGGACCACCTAATAATTTTTTTAGCAATTGGTTAGATGTATTTATTTTTTTAAAAAAACACCCTTAATCTATAGCTGTAAACTACAGTCTGTGAATTTAGTGTTTGGGCTAGTCAATTCTAAATAAGCATCTTTGTCCGCTACATTCCTCTTAGATATTGTTGTTGGCAAGACGTCTGAGGAGGCCTCCTGATCATTACTTGACAAAAGCAAGAACGAGAGAAAATTGTTCTCATCTGAATAAACAGAACAATGTATCTGCTTAATGGTAATAACTTCCCAGATAAGAATTTATGCTCAGGCTTATTTTTGATCAGCACATCAGATTTGCTCCAGCAGAACATGATGGTTACATCTCAGTTTTTTTTTCCAGTCATGATGGGGATATAACTGCTAGTCATTAGCTCTCCTTCATTATCTCAATAATTTGTTGTTAATCCCAGGTCTGATTGTTCCTTCTCTAGCTCTCTCCTACCCTTTCCATTTCTGGTCCCCAAGTTTCATAACTTGATCCTGTGTCTTGCTCATTGCCTAAATCACTAGTAGGAAGCCTCTAAGGCAAGGGTCGGCAACCTAACACATTCAAAGAGCCATTTGGACCTGTTTCCCACAGAAAAGAAAACACTGGGAGTCACAAAACCCTTTTAACATCTAAAATGAAGATAACACTGCATGTATAATTTTTTACCTTTATGCTATGTATAAAAAAACGATAGTACTTATGAAATAAAAAGCCAAACTTCAATTATCCACCTGCAGCAAACCAAAAATGCCATCGGCTTCTGTGTGCTGTCATCCTCAATAAATCGCAGTGCCAGCAGTGTCGCACGTTGGCAGTTATGGTGCATATTTTGAGTGACAGGGACCACAGCAGAGGGGTGAAAGAGCCACATGCAGCTCCAGAGCTACGGGTGGCTGACCGCTGCTCTAAGGTAAAAGTAAAAGTTCCCCTTGCATATATGCAGTAGTGGTATTCAAAAACTTTTACTACTGGTTCTCTGGGCGTGGCTTGGTGGGCATGACCATGTGACTGGGTGGGCATGGCTTTTCTTTTTTGCAGTCCCCACCCATTTTGGGGAGCTTCTTAGTCACAGAGAAGCCTCTGGGGGGGGGGGAATTTTTGCTTCCCTAAGGCTTCTCTGGGGCTCAGGAAGGAAAAAAACAGATCATGGGAGGGGCATGCACCACTCCTCCAAGCTTCGTTTTGGGAGCTTCCTAGCCTCAGAGAAGCCTCTGGGGGGGGGGGCATTTTTGCTCCCCTAAAGCTCTTCTGAGGCTCAGGAAGGAAAAAAACAGATCATGGGAGGGGCATGCACCACTCCTCCAAGCTTCGTTTTGGGAGCTTCCTAACCTCAGAGAAGCCCCTGGGGGGGGGGCGTTTTTGCTCCCCTAAGGCTCCTCTGGGGCTCTGGAAGGCAAAAAATGGAGGGGGGGGGGCTGAGCTCCTTCCTCCATTTTTTGCCTTCCTGGGCCTCAGCAAGGGGAATCCCGGCACAGCTGATCTTATTTTCAGCTGATTGTCGGGAGGGAAAAAAAAGAAAGAAATACCTTAGGTGAATGTCAGGCAGGCAGGTGGGGTGAGCGAGCATCAGGCGGGAGGGCGACCCGGTGGGAGGCGTGGCCAGCCAGAACTTACTACCAGTTCGGTAACCCACGCCAAATTCTTGCTACCGGTTCACCCGATCCGTTGTGAACCGGCTGAATACCACCACTGCACATATGTGCTAATCATTTCTGGCTCTAGGGGGCAGTGCTCATCTCTGTTACAAAGCTGAAAAGCCAGTGCTGTCTGAAGACGTCTCCATGATCATGTGGCCAGCAAGACTAAATGCCGAAGGCGCATAGAACACTGTTACCTTCCCACCAAAGTGTATCCCTATTTTTCTACTTGCATTTTTACATGCTTTCGAACTGCTAGATTGGTAGAAGCTGGGACAAGTAATAGGAGCTCATTCCATTACGTGGCGCTAGGGATTCAAACTGCCGAACTGCCGACCTTTCTGATCAACAAGCTCAGTGTCTTAGCCACTGAACCACCGCGTCCCTAGGAAATCTCTAGTTCTGCAGATATTGCAGAACTACGATTCCCACTCACCTCACCCCAACGCTGAGTGAAGAGGAGGTGCCACTAATATCTTCCCTTGTCCTACTTGTATAATCCTTTTTCAAAGCATCCTACTTTGGCTCATATTCCATTTTATCTTTGAGATCCTTGAAGCTCTGACCTTCTATCCTAACTAATTCTCCCACTTCTATAGATCAGGAGTTCTTAACCTCTGGTCCATGAACTTGGATAAGGGGGAAAAATCACAACCTTATTTTCACTAATCTCTAACTGAATTTGGCTTTTCCATAATGTAGGACTCCTGAAAAATGTTTAACTTCACTCAGTCAATTAATCAGTTCAATAAATCCCACTACTACTTGGCCAATAAATAAAGAATTTTAATTCTAATTCTAATCTAAAATTCTTATAACAATTATACTCTTAAATGGATGTCGTCTCATTATTTCTTTGATGGATGAATAAAGAAGCACAGTATTTTTTATATTTTGATAACATTTAGCATTTAACTAACAATTGGCATTAGAATGAAATTGTTCTCCTCTGTGATATAGTCTCTATCTATAATTTTTTGCTTTTTAAGACATTTTCTTGAGAAAAGGCCCATTCATCTCAAAGAAGTTTACACACCCCCAAAATTAAGAACCTCTGCTCCAGAGACTTGCATTTCCTGACTGTTGAACTCTTGATATCCAGCACTGACAATATTAATCCAGCTCCTTTTGCCCGTAGTTTTATGAGGCATTCTCCTTTCTCCCTCACTCCCTCTTTCCCTCCCTCCTTCCTAATTTTCCTACCACCATCCCTTTTTTTTTTAATGGAATGCTTGAGCCAAGTGGGAGATTCCTGTCATATGTGTTAATTCTACATTGAATTATCCAGCCAAGCTAAACATGGCCTCTTGGCTGAATAATATACATATATGATTTCCATCTCTTTGAAAATGCAAATGAAAGCCTCTCATCTCAAGACTGGCCTGGTTCTTTGCAAGTCTGCTATAAAAGGGGTTATTTTTTTCCTTCGCTTTTTGATGTTAGAACAGAGACAAAGTTCTTGAGATTCTGTTAGGAAAGGTACGTGCTCAGAAAGCTTGTGCCTTCTTTTCTCAATTCTGTCCAGGGAAAGACAGGTGAAATCTTGACTAACCGTCTTCTTTCCAACAAACTTGCCACCATATCTTTACCTTGATTTCCATGAATGCTTTTTTCCCAACCACAAGGTGATTATAATTGTTGATTTCTATCAGAGAAGATGTATGTTGAAGGTGATGTAAAACCTAGAATGTCCAACTTGGCAGGAGAAAGCCTGTTTGTATGTGACCACTGCAAAAACATTTTCATCAGTGCAGGAGAATGTGAAAACAAGGTCAGGCCAGTGGTAGGATTCAAAAATTTTTACTACCGGTTCTGTGGGTGTGGCTTGGTGGATGTGACATGGTTTGGTGGACATGGCTTGGTGGGCATGGCAGGGGAAGGATACTGTAAAATCTCCATTCCTTCCCCACTTCTGTGCGAAGGTTACTGCAAAATCCCATTCCCTCCTCACCCCACTAACCTGCTTTCCAGTTCTGTTCTCCTGTGCAGGGCAACCAAAGAAGGCCCAGCCAATCAGATGGGACTCAATGGGAGGCAGAGAATAGATGGGGGCAGGGCCAGTCAGAGGTGGTATTTGCTGGTTCTCCAAACTACTCAAAATTTCCGCTAATGGTTCTCCAGAACTGATCAGAACCGGCTGAATACCATCTTTGGGTTGATCCCTCTTCTTTATGGGAGGTATTGGAAGACTGCTATCCTGTCATGACCAAACGATGGTTATATGCAGAAACTCTTTCTGTGGTTTCCCCCTGTTTCCGCCTCCAATCCAGAATTTGGTTCGGTGGTGGAACACATGTTATGTCTATGGAAATTCTCAAGTCATCCAGATCATCGTTGTCTCAAACCATGGGACAGTCTGTCAAAGCGAAAACATTCAGCTTTCATAAAGTAGAGGCGCTGGACTGTGCTTTCCTTTGCTGTATACTTTTATTACACAAAACTCTAGGAAGTACAATCTAAGAAGTACAGAGAAAGAAAGAAAAAAAGGAACTCCTTCCCTTCAAGCATGCGCAGTAAATCAGACATCACAAGACACTCATAACTTAGTTGCTATAGTAACATGATAACAATATTCTAGTAGGCTCTGGATGCTTAGCAGACAAATCAAAAAGAACATAGTAACACTTTCTTTCAAAAGGCAGCTGGGCTCTCTTGCTTTGCTTGAAGATGTTTCATTTCTCATCTAAGAAGCTTCTTCAGTTCTGAGTGAATGGTGGAGAAGGGGAGGATTTATATTTCTTGCTGTCAACTGGTCATTTGAACTCTTTCTGAAGTCATTAGCTTGTCTGTGCCCTCCAGCAAACCCCCAAGGGGCCTCAATGATTCACCCATTGTTAGCCTTCTTGGCCAATAGTCATTTTATCTGAAGGGTCCTTGATGCTCTCTGAGCTTGGTTGTTTTCTTGCAGGCATTTCATTATCCAAACTAGGTAAGGGCAAGTTACTAGGACTGGACTAATTACTCAGCTAGAACTGATCATATTACCTAGTTCGGATCATTTCAACTCTGAGCTACTAATATTCTCCTTTATTGATCATCGTATCTTACATGATAAGGACATAAGAGATACCCTAGAAGAAAAAATGCTACTTATTTATTTGACCCAAAATTCTAAGATTTGAAGCAGGTCTTCTGAGTTGTAAGACAATAATTTTTTGGCAACCTCTTTTACCTGAAGCTTTCAACTAGAGATGGCAAGCAGACAAGTCTTTAATCATTCCTTATGATATTATATACAGTATTATTGTTTATAGAAAAGCAAAACTTTTTTAGTTATACTCTGCGCATGTTTCAACATAAAACAATACAGTTAATTCAATAATAATCACAAACAATATAAGTTTATATCTCTACATCCATAGATACTTATATAATATATTTGTTCTATAAAAACAAACCAGTCTCCAGATCTTTGGCTATTCTCTTTTTGCCCAAAATATTTCCAAATGGAATTATGTTGATTCCCACAAGTAGATTTAAGGATCACATCACCCTCATGTCAGAAGAACCAAGGTGCTTCCAGGTAGAAAAGATTATCCGGTGACATCACCATTGTCTGTGCCCAGCTGGGAACTCCTTTCATGTCCCTAATAGGAGCTTGAGCAAAGGACAAGAACTCATCCTGGCTCAGCACTTGGGACTCAAATGCAGCCTTGCTAACCTCCAATCCAGCAGTCCTAATCATGCAAGCCACCATACTCCTAAAAGTTAAAGATGAACAATTCTTTATTTGCTTTCACTATATTAAAATAGCAGTCTATTCAGATGTATACTCTGCTTTGTTTAAATACTAAACTTGTGCAAATATTTGATTCTCTAAATCTGCTTGGATTGATTTAAATTCAGACTAGTTGGGGTATTTTCAACTGTACGTATACTACGGTGGTCTAAATTGGTCCAAATACAATGAGGTCCAAGTCAAATATTTGGTCTGAACCAATTCAAATGTCCAAATTGAATTGACTCTCTGAAACACACTGAATATTCAAATCTGAACAGATTTATTTGAATTGATTTGAAAGTTCAACTGAGTCAGAACCAATTCACCCATAGTTAATATCCACTTTCTGTAAACAGAATCAAAATGCCAAGAATTGAACAATGTTTGGATGCTGTTTGGTACATTTTAGTTTCTTAGCAACTATTTTCTTTTTGCTATCTTTTTTCTTTAACTCCTTTGTTCATCTCAAACTCACTTCCTTTTGCTGGTGCACAAAGTTCATATATATCAGATATAGAATTAGGCTACCATCATCCAAATCATATCTCACTATAGCCAATTGTGTTAATGCCATGCATCAAGGGGGAAAAATTCTACCAAGAATTATGCAATGGCAAAAATCCCTAAAAATAATAAATATACTTTGACACTCATAGAAAAAATAAATGCAAGCAACTTGATTATCCTGCATGCAGCAGTTGCTGTTTTTTCTTTGCAATATCTTTGGCATACAAGTCACAATTTTCTTCTGTCCATCATCCACATTAGATGTATATGTGACAAACCATATCAAGGTTTTTCTTTGCAAAAGAAAAAAAGGCAAGTAAATAATCTGGAGTTACAAAATAGCGCTTGGCATTTCTCTGGAAAATGAAGAAGACGCAGCATCCTTTATCATGCTTGGCTTCGAGAATTAAACATTCCAGATCATTTCCAAATGAATGATTCAAGACAGATTTTTTTTTTTTTTGCACATTACCATAGGTTTCCTTGAGGCTAATTCTGTTTTCTAATTTTCTTAGAAAAAAAGCTTGATTATTAAGCATTGCATAAATAGGACAATTTGTTTATTTCTTAGAAATCTCCCTCTTCTTTCTTTCAAGCCAACTGCATGAGCCTCAGGATAAATTTAGTTCATAGGATCCAAACTGAGTCAGTCAATGGTTTTATCTTCCGAGTTTTTGGACTTGTACTGGAGCCCATCCTCTCTAGCAGAGTGTGTTTTGTTCTGTATGTGGTATTTATATGGTGCCTGTTGTATGTGGCTTTTTAGATGCTGATTGAGGTGTGCTGATAATGGCTGATTATTAAGTCATTGGCTGTCATTTGCTTGTGCTGCCTAACCCTTGCCTTCTAAGTAATTGATAAGCTGGGAATAAATCTACACTCCTGTTGACTCACAAGGAGCCCATTTCTTAGTCTTCAATCACTTCCCGGGCTGTTTTTGTGCCTGCTCATCCAACAATCTTAATAACTGCAAAATTGAATGTATGCCCTTGTTCATTACAGTGTGAGGCTACCAATGAGTTTGGGTCTCCTTGTCTGACCACTCACTTGTGTTCTTGCAAACTGAAGTTAGCTTCTTCTCCTTCATTCATACATTGTCACAATCAAAATTTAGTTCAATAGCTCTAGAGTTCTGGAAGCCCACAAATGATGTACAGCTAAGATTCTTCCAATCAGATGTCCTACCACTATATAACTATTCCACCTTTATTTTTTTACCCTAAAGAATTGTCTTCTCTAAAGAAACAGATCATTAGAAGAAGGGATGATGGGAAAAAACAGGAGAGTTTCAATAAATGGAAGTTCTCATTATCTGGAGCCTTTGTTAGATTTCATAACTTAAACAATTTCAGAATACTTGTTCATATTAAAAAGTACAATTTCTTAGCAGCAAGGTACATGTAAAAGAGAGATCCTAGATCAATGTTCTTTTTATGTGTCTATTTCTTCTTTCAGAGACTTTTGTTTTAACTGAAGGAAATATTTTTCAAAATGCTACCCTACCTTCCAAAGTACCAATAAAAGGGACTGTTTGTAGTTCAGGGTTTAACTGAAGGATTCTTAGTGCTCTCTGAATGTGATGGGTTTTTTGCAGATATTTCATGACCCAACTAGGTAACATCATCAGTGCTAGAAGGAAGTGGATTTTGTTCTCTGTTTATATACAAGTGGCTTGGCCTATTTTTGTTGATGGGAGTGTTCTTGGTGGCTTCATGATTAGGCTGATATTTATGGTTAGCTTGTTTGTTGGAGGTGGTTGCTTGTTGATTGGATGATTGTTTACTTCTTGATTGTTGGTTTAGCGATAACCTTGGTGTTAATCTCAACTCGCCAGGGTTTTAATTGCTGGAAAAGAGGTGTTTTGGTCTTTTTGTTTCCTTTTTAACTTTTTGTTTCCTTTTTAACTTTTAACTTTTGAATAGTATATAGATGCTTACCTCTATGTGTCTATTGATGGCTGATTTGTCTGAATACCAGGCTTCCAGGTATTCTCCAGCTGTCTTTCATCTTAGTTCACTCTAGGAAGCTCACAGTTTTTGAGTTGAAATTATGCTGAGGTCTGTCCATATATTCTGCAATTACATAGTCTCAAACTTCCAGAGTGTTGTGCATCGTATTGTAATGTTGTTCATCCATGAATTCATACTTCATATCTCCCTGGGAATATATGAGGATGTAGCTTGTATTTTTACAAGTTACAGGTTGATAAGCAATCCTAGTGAGTCATACAAATCCAACTTGTCAAAACTGGTTTGTGCAAGGAATCAAAACCAGGAGTTCAAATCCTTCATCCATGGCCTTCTGATGGTGGATAATCTACATCAGGAGTCTCCAAGCTTAGGAACTTTAAGATTTGTGAGCTTTAATTCCCATAATTCCCCAACCAGCAATCAGAATTGTGGGAACTGGAATCCACAAGTCTTAAAGCTGCCAAAACTGGATGCCACGATCTACATCATAATCTTAATAAGTACATATGATTATTCCTCACTCTCTCTCTTCCCCCATTTATTGAAGAACTGTTTAAATGACTAAGGCAACCACATTTATTCTGCTGATGAAGAGGAAGAATTGATTCCTACTGGCAAAAGCAACAGAGATGAAAAGGCTTGTCCAAAAAATGTGAAATCAAGCAATCTTCTCTGTTACAAAAACATGAACCTCATTCACCCTAATTTCTTCCTTTGCACTGTCAGTAGCTCTATTCCACCCAGATAAAATCCAGCAGACAGTTTAGGAAACTAAACAGATGGCTTTGATGTGAAACAACCAGACAGTTCATTCCCTCTTCCCTTCCATTCTTTCTTCTCATTTGCCAGATAATTCTAATACATGTTAATTCCCCGGTGCCCATTTCAAGAAAGAAAACAGGAGTGAGATGGTTGAAAACATCCATTTATCCTCTGGATAAATAGTATCAGAAAGCCAAAAGGACATGTATCTAGGGCAGGGGTGCGTAATATTTTTGGCCCAAATTTGGTTTTTGAGTAGCCTTCCCTGAAAAATAGGTGAGGTCAGGACCAGAATCAAGTCTGATTTAAGTTTATGGCATATTATGAATAAGTTAAATCAAAATCTAATAAGTTAATCAAAACAGTAAATTTACTTCTCACTGTGTTTCAGACCTAGAGGATGAAATAGAAAGTTTTCTTAACCATTTGCAGATGACACAAAGTCTGGGAATTACCTAATGATCGAATATTATAGAGAAATAAAACATGAGCTTGAGGCTACCTGAACTACTATGGTAGCTAGAAATTCTGATGTCCATCTTTAAAATACCATGTGATAGAGTTCATTCCAGCATTACTGCAATGTTCTGCAAATCAACATAATGACATCAAAAAAAAAAAACTTTACAGTCAACTTTCTTTATCACTGTCTAGTCCAGCCAGTTATGGATCTTCCAAAGAAGATGAGCTAGCAATAGCAATAGCACTTAGATTTTTATATATCACCCCATAGGGTCTAAGCAGTTTACAGAGTCAGCATATTGCCTCCACAATCTGGGTCCTCATTTTACTGACCTCGGAAGAATGGAAGGCTGAGTCAACCTTGAGCTGATCAGAATCGAACTCCTGGCAATGAGCAGAGTCAACCTGCAATACTGCATTCTAATCACTGTGCCACCATGGCTCTTAGCACTAGAGAAGAATGGAATGGAATGGAATGGAACAGAACATAGGATAGGATAGGATAGGATAGGATAGGATAGGATAGGATAGGACAGGATAGGATAGGACAAGATAGGATAGGACAAGATAGGATAGGATATCCATTGGAGTATACCTCACAATGTGTACTTGGGCAATTTGAGTCTTATAGTAATGACACTTGGATTCTTTGAATCTAAAACATAAATAAACACGAAGACTACTCCAAATTTGTGGACCAGGGCAACAAAAGAAGAACTATGCTTTGACATTTGAAAGCTCAGACCCACCTTTTGAAGTTAGGCAGGATTTTGAAGAAGGCCACATTCTTCTGGCCCATTGTTGATCTCATCCTCTCCCAGCAGAGTTCATAGGAGCACTAGAAAACAACTGCAGCCTTTCACAGAGTCCTAGGCCAAGGCCTCACAATATCTCTGTGTCTGTCAGTTGCTGAGTTTGTGCATTCCAGTGAGCAAGAGATGGGATTAAGGCCTTCCTTTATTATCTGTGCAGATGTTGGAGGAAGTCAAAGGGAACCAAGCCAGAAGTCATTGTGTGTATGTTGGGGAATAGGAACATCATGAACAAGGCTACAAGAACAGGTGGCTCACACACACACACACACACACACACACACACACACACACACACACACACACACACCAGTTTTTAGAGATAAAAACATTAGTTAAAAATGCACAAGAGGTTCATTTTCATTTTTTAAAAAATACCAAGTGCTGACACCATACATTCAATACATTCCTTAAAGCAGTTTCTCCAGGCTCATGTTTCACTTAATAGCAATAGCGCTTAGACTTGTATACCACTTCACGACTGTCTCTAAGTAGTTAACAGAGTCAGCAACTTGCTCCCAACAATCTGGGTCCTCATTTTACCAACCTCAGAAGGATGGAAGGCTGAGTCAGCCTTGAGCCTGGTGAGATTCAACTGCCAATGCAGACAGCCAGCAGTCAGCAGAAATAGCCTGCAGTACTGCACTCTAACCATTGCACCACAGCTCCTAAAGAGTTGATATCTATTTATTTATTAATTTTAAATATAATCCACCTTTCACTTTAGCAAGTGCTCAGGGTTGCTAATTATATATTATATAATCATGGGGTTTTAAATTTGGTATTTTAAATTTTTATCTGTTTTTATATTTTGATAATTTTAATTCAGCCATTAATTTAATCATTTTAAATTGCTTTTAACTTTGTAACTTTATGTCCTGTTTCTGTTTTTATCTGGCTGTACACTGCTCCGAGTCCCTTTTTTGGGAGAGGGGGCGGTATAAAAATCTAATAAATAAATAAATAAATTATTTTAAAGATCCTAAAAGGTTAAATATAAAGATAAAGGATTCCCTGTCCTTTATGTCAGATTCTAGGGGTTGCTGTTCATCTCCATTTCTTGGCCAAGGAAGCCAGCGTTGTCCAAAGATATATTCATAGTCATGTAGCCAGCATAGCTATATGCCAAGGCATACAGAATGCTGTTAGCCTCCCACAGAGGTGATACCCATTTATCTACTCACATTTGCACACTTCCGAACTGCTAGATGAGCAAGAGCTTGGGCAAGGCTCATCCCATTGTGTGGTGCTCAGGTCTTCAACCCAGGCTGTCAATTGATAAGCTCAGCATCTTTAACCACTGAGCCATCACACCTTTGTCAGTTAAATATAAGGAATCCTGTAAATTGAAATTAATGTACTGAGTATGACAATCAATTAACAATTAACATCTTGAAAAAGATGTTACACATTTTCTAAAGGTCAAGAGAAGGAGGGCTGAATTTTGCCTTTAAAAAACATTCTATAGCTCGGGAATGATTTAGAAAAAGTTTGTTTTCCTTCTGCTACCCATCTCCCCAAAAAATGGGTTTTACCATAAGTCATATATTAAGAAGTCCATCTACTCTGAAGGTCCCGAATCAATTGTTCCTACATGTCATATAATATTGTATTCAAGGCTGCTGATTTCCATCTGAGCATGGGGACCAACTAATAGCCCAACAGAATATAGACATACTGAATTCAACTGAATGTATTTCCCTTTAGGCAGCCTCAATATTTCAAACCTAAAACTGCTAGTGTTGAATAGAGCAGAGAATAGAATAGAATAGAATAGAATAGAATAGAATAGAATAGAATAGAATAGAATAGAATAGAATAGAATAGAATAGAATAGAATTCTTTATTGGCGAGGTGTGATTGGACACACAAGGAATTTGTCTTTGGTGCATATGTTTTCAGTGTACATAAAATACATCCATCCAGAATCATAAGATACAACATTTAGTGATTTGCATCCTTTTAGAGGGTTATTGAAGCACTTGGAAGTTTATCAGGGTCCTCAGAGTCACCTGAGTTAGTGCTCCTGGTTCCTGTAGTCTTGCAATTTTTCCTCTAGAAATCCATTCCTATTCCCACACCATTCATAGGATGTAATCCTTCCATTCCCCACTCTCCTGTCAGAGCAGAAGAACTTTTTAGATGAGAAGCAAAATGTCTTCAAAGGACAAAAACAAGAAAGTCCAGTTGTCTCCTAAAAAAGCACCCTAAGATTCCAAAATATAGTGGAATCAAAAGAAGAAGACTTAGAACAGGTGATGGCGGAAATCTTGGCGGAGGTATTGGAGAGAGACAAAGATGAGATTTTGAAAGAATTAGAGGAAGTCTACAGAGTAAGTACTAATTACGCAAGACGACATAAGTGCCCAAGAGAAGTGCATGTACGTTTTACAAGAAGAAAGGTTCAGGACATTATATATAAAATATTGAGAGATGAAACAATCAAATATAAGGATAAAGAAATCCTAGTTCTTAAACAAATTCCAAGAAGGGTTAGAGAAGCAAGACGAGATTATAAATCTCTGGCAGCCCAATTGAACCGAAAAGGTATTATATTTAAATGGCTTGTCCCGAAAGGGATGTTAATCATTGGGGGGAAAGAAAAATTAAAGTAGACTCTTTTGAAAAAGTCCAGGATTTCTATGAAAGACTGGTAAGCTCCGAAGAGCAGACCAGCAAAGATGAATCAGAATCAGAATCTCAAGAAGACCAAGAATATCAAAAGAAGGGACAGAAGATTGCAGAAAACCTGAAAAATAACCAAAAACAAGAAGAAGGAAAAGAAGGAAATAAGGTACAATATCAATCACAAGTAGAATTTGGAGTAACTACAAGGCAAAGAACAAGAAATAATTAAACCCAAACCTTCAAGAAGAACAAGATTAATTAAAATAAAGAAGAAAAATAAGAAGTAAGAAAAATCATTCAATAACAATAAGAGAAGATATTAGATTAATAAACATAGAGTACTAGAGAAAAAGTAATTAAGAGATAAAGATATAGACAAATTAGAACTATGGAAAAAGAGGTGAAACTCCTATCTATTAATATAAATGGTTTAAACTCAAAAATAAAAAGACAAAGGATTCTGGCAAAGTTGATAAAACAAAATGTAGATATTGTTTGTTTACAGGAAACACACATTTTGAAAGCACAGGAAAATTATTTAGTTTGCTCCAAATTAGGGACAGTGCTTATGGCTTCTGCAGATAATGAAAAAAAGAATGGAATAGCAGTGTATATTAAAGAAGAGATAAAAGCAACATTATTATTCGCAGACCCCAAGGGAAGAGTTCTGGCAATAGAAATACAGATAAATTTGAAAAAAATCTTACTGGTAGTAATTTACGCTCCTAATGTTAATCAAAAAGAATTTTATAAAGCTTTATATGCTAAAATTATTGAATTGGAAAGGAAAAATATTTGTATTATTGGGGATTTCAATGCTGTAACAGATTATCAAAAAGATTATAATGGGGGAAATGAGAAGGGAAAAAAGGAAGAGAGAATTACCTAAAATTTGCATAGAAATGATTAAGGAATTAAATTTAATAGATGTATGGAGGAAACTAAACCCAGATAAGAAACAATTTACTTTTTATTCAAACCCCCACCATTCATGGTCGCGCATTGATATGGCATGGATGAGTGGAGATCTAATACAAGATGTGACAGAAGTAGAAATTATATCGAACACTTGGGCAGACCACAATCCTCTTAAAATTAATTGGCAAGGTAAGAAAAAACCAAGGAGAAGGTGGACTTTAAACTCTCAACTATTAAAAGATGAGGAATTTATAAAGAAACTTAAGAAAGAATTAAATTTCTATCTTAAAGAAAATAATAATTCAGATACAACTATTCAAAATTTATGGGATGTGATGAAGGCTTTTATAAGGGGAATTATAATATCTTATACCATTCAAAAAGCAAATATAATAATAAATGGAGAAAATACTCAAACTATAAATATAGAAAAAGGAGTACGACAAGGTTGTCCATTGTCCCCTCTCCTCTTCATATTATCATTAGAAATATTAGAAAGAGTGAGGCAAAATTCTGAAATAAAAGGATTAAAAATCAAAAATGAAGAATATAAATTGCAAGCTTTTGCAGACGATATGGCCTTTATTATGGAAGATCCGATAGAAAAAGGACCAATATTAATTAAAGAACTAGAAAGATACGGAGCAGTAGCAGGATTAAAAATTAATAGACAGAAAATGAAACTCTTAGTAAAAATCTAACAGATCTACAAATAATAGAATTAGAAAGGGTGCTGGGACTTCAAACAACAAGGAAAATTAAATATTTGGGAATATGGCTGATAGCACACTGCAAGACGATAAAGGAAAACAATTATAATAAGCTATTACAAGAAACACAAAAAGATTTAGAACTTTGGACGAAAATGCAATTGTCATTATTAGGAAGAATAGCAGCCATAAAGATGTCTATATTACCAAAATTTCTTTATTTAATCCAAACCATTCCAGTTAAATTAGATAAGACCTTTTTTGATAATCTCAATAGAATGACATTAAAATTTACCTGGCAGGGTAAGAAACCCAGAATAAAAATGAAATTGTTACAAGATATGAAGAGCAGAGGTGGTTTTGGATCACCAAATTGGGAATTATACTATAGGGCAGCAGCATTAGTTTGGCTAAAAGACTGGATTAATTTAAAGAATAAAAGAATATTAGTTATAGAAGGTTATGACCTTCAAAAGGGATGGCATGCATTTCTTTGGGAAATAGGACCTACAAAACAAAAATATTTTTATAGACATTTGATGAGATTCGCTGATATACAATTGGATCAAGGTTAAAAAGAAACATTATATAAAAATCCCAATTTGGCTATCTATAATGGAAGCGATGATTCACCCAAATAACCTAGATCTGAATAAAATGTTAAAATATAAAGATCTATTGGATATAAATGGAAATCTAAAAACAAAACAAGAGCTCCAAGAACAAGGGCTGCTAATAGATTGGTGGGCTTATCTTCAAATACAAAGCCGATACAATAAGGATATAAAAGACTATGGAATATATTTGAAACCACAACAACTAGATAAAATCTTATTAGGACCAGATAAAAAAAATATTACTAAAATTTATAAATATCTTTTAGAAGTAGAACTGGAAGAAGAAGTAGTGAAAGGATGTATGATTGCCTGGGCTCAAAACATTGGACATAATATAAAGTTAGCAGATTGGGAGACTATATGGAATAGAAATCATAAATTAACAAAATCAGTAACATACAAAGAAAATGCATATAAAATGTTTTACAGGTGGCACTTACCCCCTTCGAGATTAGCGAAAATGTATCCTAAACTGAATCCCACATGTTGGAAATGTGGGAAAAAAGAGGGAACATATTATCATATGTGGTGGTCTTGCCCAGAGGCTCGAAAATATTGGCTAAAAATCCAAAAATGGCTACAGGAAATTACCAATGAACAATTAGATTTACAACCAGAGCTCTTCCTATTGGGGATCTTCAAAAAAAAATATGTAAAGACTACAAAATACTTATTATTACATATATTGACTGCGGCCAGGATTGCTTTTGCTCAGTGTTGGAAACAGTCATTCACACCTGTAGAAGAACTGGTTATACAAAAAGTTATGAATTGTGCTGAAATGGATAAATTAACATTGAGTTTAAAAGATAAGGAATCTTCAATATTTTATAAGGTATGGGAACAATGGTACAATTGGATAGATTGGAGACAGACTAATGATAGATGATTATTAAACATAGAACATAGATAGAATAAGAATATAGTTATGTATAAATTATCACTATCATACAAATGACTGGTATATAATAATGCACCACAAACAGTTGTTATTGAATTATATATTTTTAATTTCTTTTTTTCTTTTCTTTTTGTAATAAAATTCAATAAAGTTTTCTTAAAAAAAAAAAAAAGCACTCTTAGGACAACCATGACCTGGTGACTGAAAATCTCTACAGACTTCAAGGACTGCCTGTACCTGGTATCTCCTTCCTTCTTCTCATGGTCTTCAAATTACCCAATAAAGTTTTGCATCTGAGAGTGGACTGAAATGGATTCCCTTCCCCTAACCTTGCATTAACCATTATCCCCCCCCCCCCCCCACTGAGGAAACTGACAGTAAAATATTTTATTTGAGGCAGGTATCAGATGGAAACTATTATTAGATTTAAGAAAATGTAAGCCCTCATTAAATCATGCCATACATTTCAGATCAAGGTTTTGGCCCCCAAAAATGTATACATGGAGACATATGTTTGGATTAAGATTTTGCATGTTTGGGATTTAGCAATACTCACATTGATCAAAAATTTCATTTTTTTCCCCTGTAGGGTGAGAATGGTTGCATAGTGAAATACAATAACTGATTCTCTTTCTGCCTTCTTTGGTCTGAAACAGCACAGTACTTGGATTTTTCTATTTATCCCTTCCATCTACAAAATCTATTCAGTGGCTTCCAGGTATTTGTTTTTGTTTTAATTGTGTGGTTTTGGTATTGGTTTTGCTGATGTGTGTGTGTGTGTGTATGTGTACATATATGTTTGTCTTGTTAATGGCTCAGAAGAGGGACCTGAGAGGATTCATAATAATAATGCTGCTTGATTTGGCAGCACAGATTCTACTTTTTAAACAACCACTCAGCATGTGTATATCCTGCACTATATATCGGACATTAACACAATTCAGAGGTATTTCTTGAGAAAAGTACTCCACTCCTCCACTCACAATAGAATTCTCTATGCCTCCAGGCTCAAAATTTGGGGCCTGGACAATCTAGAACTGCGCTGCCTGTGGTCCAATCTAAGCATTGTTCACAAAATTGTCTGCTATAACATCTTGCCTGTCAATGATTTCTTTGGCCTCAACCACAATAATACACATGGGCAAACAACTGATACAAACTCAAGGTAAACCACTTCAAACTTGATTGCAGAAAATACGACTTCAGCAACAGAGTGGTCAACTCCCAGAATGCCCTACCCAACACCTTTGTTACAGCCTCAACCCCTCACAGCTTCAACCTCAAACTGTCTACCGTGGACCTCACCCCATTCCTAAGAGGTCCTTAAAGGAGGCGTGCATAAGCGCACCAGTGTGCCTATCATCCCTGTCTTATTGTCCCCATTTATCTGTATTTACTCCTGTAGAAAGTTAGCACCCACCCCACTCCTAGAAAAATGAAATATCCTGGGAAATATTAAAAAGGCAGAATATTTCCTCTAAAAAGAGTAAAGTAGAAACTCAGAGAAGCAGAAACTCAGCCCCCCCCCACCCCCACCTTTGCTAATGGGCCATTAAGGCCTAGGCCAAAGTATTTTACA
This sequence comes from Bungarus multicinctus, assembly GCA_023653725.1. NCBI lineage: Eukaryota > Metazoa > Chordata > Lepidosauria > Squamata > Elapidae > Bungarus > Bungarus multicinctus. The sequence goes on along the minus strand of CM042837.1, from coordinate 18,814,909 downwards.
TAATAAAGGGTCTACCCATCTCACTACCTGGCCTGGAAAGATTGTATCAGACAACACTCAGGTGAAGCCATGTGGTCCAGACAAAGCCTACAAAGTTAAGACCCCTGCCCCTGGGAGTCTGATAGCCAATGGGATTCATTTCTTGCACAGGAACAGGAAACACTAAGGTGGGGACCAATAGAGGTTATATAAGGGTCTCTCAGCATCTTGATCGGCCCTTCGTGACCTTCTCTTCTCACCTTGAAGGATGTGATCATCCTTCCTTCTCACTTTGGAGCTCCAAGCCATGTGGTCCTGCTGTCCACCATTAAACCATCTTTCCAAATAGCCTCAATGTTTCCAGTGTCTTTTTCCCACTTGGAACTGAACCCAGGATATTTCTTTCAACACTCTCTTTGTTCTTGTTTAAGTTCATATTTATACTTGCTATCTTGTACATGTTTGACAAACAAACAAATAAATAAAATAAATAAATAAAATCTGTGTGTGTGTATGTGTTTGTAAACAAGAGATATTTAAAGATTCCAGAATTTATTCTAGAATAGAGCCACTTGGTAAAAAGTAGACCTTGAAACTTTATACCACTTGGAGAAAAGAGAATATACAATGGAATGTATCAACCATGTATGATACAAAACACTATATTCTAGTAGACTCACACTGGATTACTCCTCAAAACCACAACAAAGAGGTCTTCTTTGTCTTATGACTTGTGTTAGCAGTCTGACCTGCATGACTTCTAACTTTATCAGATGTAGATGGTGGGTCACAACGAGGTGGGAACTCAGGGGGCATGTTGGGAATGGTGATGTCCCTTCCAGAGACAAGAGTCATTAGCAGGATCCCTTGAGGGCAAATATTTCCATTGTGTGCTGGTTGTATAGCACATGAATACAAAATAACTCTCTCTGTTCCTAGCACAGTAGGCTATTATATATTCCCAAGGGCTTCAGAGCAGAAGGACATTTGTCTTGAAGGGAGCATAATGAAAGTTCATTTGACTGGACTAAATGGTCTCAAGTCTGGCCTTCGGCAACAGTGACAGTCAGATGCTCAAGAAGCTTATTTAGTCGGGAGCATTTTGATCATATCCTTGGTTTACATTGAGGGGAGGGGAGGAAAGAGAAGGGGAGGGGACAGCAAGGCAAGGAAGGAGAGAGGAGGGAAGGAGAGGGGAGAGGGGGAAGGAGGAGAGGAGAGGAGGGAAGGGAAGGGGAGAGGAGGGAAGGGAAGGAACCAGCCTTTTAGCTTCCCAATCCTTTCATATCCACCTAAAGCTGAATCAAGAAGGATCACAGTTCTGACCATTGTTAGATTTATTCTGGCGTTGTATCATTTTGAAGATGGGCATATTTGCATGCTAATGGTTTAGAAGCTTACACAAGAACTACTAGGAAATCAGTTCCACTTTTTGATCAATAGCTGAGCATAAAGGATTGCCGTTCAATCAGTGCTCAAAAGACAGAGGTCCACAGGATGTGGTCAAAAATATCAAGATGGTGACCACAATGATATGGTCAAAGTTCCATCTGCTTTTTTGTTTCCCAGGTACAAAAGGTCAGCCTTACCTTATCCATCACATTCATCTTGGGGAAAAAAAGCACATTTCTCTCCTTTATTAAAATCTTTCCAAACTATTTCTTTCTTTTTTACAAATTTTATTAAATACATTATTTAAAAACATTGAACATGGTGAAATCGCTTTGACATATCTTTTTGTCTTACATCTTGTAATATATAATATATATCTTACATACATTTATACATATTGAATCTTTATACATTTAATTTTCCTTTTCCAAGCTATTTCTGTGTTCATCACAACAAATAGCTTCCACTGCCTTTTACATTTGCATGGGAGCCATTTTGATTCTATTCCACTTTTCTTAGCTATCATACCAATAACAGAAGTGGGGGAGCTTACCCTCCTCCAGTAAGGAGCCTAGTCCATATATTGAAGCAAAAGGTAGCATAAATTTGATTTTGGGGCACAAGTTGCAATATTTGTATACCTTGAAGTGGAATTTGTCCAGAAACCCTACAGGGGGACATAAAATGCCAATGACTATGTCAGCATCATTTCACTCAACCTCCAAAATGGGTTGCAGTGGTTCCTTAAGTTTGGAGTGAAATGATGGAAAAATATATAAATATCTGGCAAATTTCAGAAGATGCTCTCTTCACAAACATTCCTCAAAGTTGATAAAGCATTTCATCCCCTTTATAGCTTACTAGGGATCAAGCTGTGATGAATTCATCCTTGGATGAAAGGATGGTCCAACCTGCCTTGAAGTCCTTCAAGAAGTCTCCTCTTCAAGCAACATTCACCGGACCCGACTGCATCAAGTCATCTCTGATCAGCTTCCAACTTCTTTCTAAATAAACTGAATAGCTAAATCCTTCAAACAATGTGCATTGACTTTCACTCTAAGTAGCGAGTGATTTTGAGGATAATGTGGGCAAATTAGTAACAGATTAAGTTCCTTTTCCTGGAAGGGACATAAAATTCCAATCGGTTACGTCTGTCAAGATCTTTTCCTTTCACACTGGTAATTTCAGACAGAAATAACATTTGCCAAACTCTGTTCACCTTTTAATTCCTTCATATGTGGACGAGGGCAATCTAAATCTCTAATCCAGCTGTCATATCATTGTCCAAATGTGATTTTTCACAGCAGAGTTCTCCTCTGTCTCCACCTCCTTTGCTTCTGCAGCTGTACACAAAGGTAGCGAGGACAATTCCCACACCAAGCTCTAAACTGTATCAAATGAATATTTGCAGTGATAATGGAAGGTCGGCAAAAAATAAAATTAAAAAAACCGGGGCTTTATTTTCTGCTCTCTCCAAAGGCTGGGAACAGCGATCTGATGCCAAAAGAAAAGAAAAAGGATTTAAATAGAGGAGGATAATTTAAAAAACAACCGCCACCAAATAATACTCCACATTCTGTATCAAACATTCACTCACTGGCATGATTTATGGTTGTTTTCATAAGGATGATATTATTTGTTAGAAGGCCCTTTTTTTTTTAAATAGCACATTAGGAATGCTCATTTGGGGTTTATGAGCATGTGGGATCCTTGCATGCAGAAGTAAAGAGGCATGCAAGGCAAATCCCCAGAGAACAAAAGGCATATCTATGTAGAAAAAGGTCCCCTTTGTGCCAAGTGTAGGAAACCCACCCCCCTTGCCAAATTAAAATATTCTTTATTCTTAATATTAAGAGAGGCAGGATAGAATATTTTCCCAAAGGGGAAATGGAGAAACATGTTCTTAAAGGCATAAAGCAACCCCAATGTCAACTCTGAAGCTGGCCTGACCAAGGCCATTTTGAGGCTTCAGCATTGCCACACTGGAGTTGAGGGATAGGGAGGAGAGGGGGAATAGAGATAGTTGGGGTTTGTAGCCAAAACAAAATACTTTCTCTTGGGAACCAAGGATGTTCCCACAAGTGGCTGGAGAGAGGAGGGGTGGTGTCACCAGGAAAATGGACAGGACCTTGATTGCATCATGTGACTGATTGTTTGGGGAAGGAGAAAACTTTTACTTTTAATTAGGTGAAAACCGTGGGAACATGCAGAGTCAGTTTTCACCATCCTGTGCCAATATGTCCAATAAAACTATTCTTTGAGAAATCTATCTGCCTCAGAGTTCTGTTTGTTATGGGTGTATTACTTGGAACCCTGACATTAAACCGCCCTTGGTTTCCAGGAGAAAGTATTTTGTTTTGGCTACAAACCCCCAGCTATCTCTATTTCCCCTTCCCTATGCCTTAGATCTGGTGTGGCAACACTGAAGCCTCAAAATGGTCAGGTCAGCTTCAGGGTTGACACCCAGTCTTTCTTAATAGTCTCAAGCAGAAGCTTCAAATCGTTAGAAATGGAGATTTTGTATCCATTCAGGGAGACTGGGGCAATCTACTCATCAGCAAAACTCACAGAAGGTTGGAGCTGATGGGATTAAAACCTACATTCCCCCCCCCACCCCCCATCCAAATTCTAAGGACAGGACATGGCCTTTAGGACATAATAGGATTAACCCACCACCATTAGAGTAGCAAAAGGCACAAGGCTCACTAGATAGTACAATCCCCTGGAGCATCTCATTCAGAACCCTATAAAGATCCATCCACTCACTCAGCCATTTGGCCGGCCACCCCAGAAACATTTGCTGCTGGCACTGAAGCTTCTGGTAACCAAAAAAACCTTCTTTCCATGGAGTCAGTCTCAATTTTCTTTCCAGCATCTTTATCCTGACTTGGAACCAGACTGGATATTTCTTCCTACACAAGTCTCAATTCCTACTGTTAACATTGCACAGCAGAAGGTTAGGACTCCAAGTTTAGATAGATTCTTGCTCACCAATGGAGAAAAAAAATCTATCTTAAAGACCACTTCTCCAGAAACCCAGATTGGTTATTTTAAGAAAAAAAATTCTCAAGAAAGAATCAGTGTCTTCAGAGACAGAACAGCACAATTTGTACTGAACTTCAAGGCCTGGGAACACTGCAATAAAGAAACAAGTTCTCATAACCCTGTTTCTTTAATATGAAAGTTGTCAAAATGAATGAGGAAAATAAAAGTATTAATGGGTTTTAATTAATGAACTGCTAGATAACTATTAAAGTCAGAAAAGTGGGTCAAGTTATAGGGGGAAGGAATTATACCCAGAAATCAGGATTAGGATAGGATTCTTCAGAACCAGTAGAATTGGTGTTATTTGTGTTAGGTGTTGCTCATTTCAAGATCTGGTAAGGCTATTGTATTCTAGACCAGTTGTGCAAACTCTGTTTGTACAAAGTTATTCTGTCTTTAAAAAAATTCCAAATAGGGAATAAAATTTCTTTTTAACTGCTACTATGCTCAGACAAGGACACCAAAACAGCCTCTCAAGTTGCTCAGTTCTATGCTGCTATTTGTATGCTACTCGGTACCATTATGTAGCACTGAGATTTGAATACCACTTTACAGTGCTTTACAGCCTACTCTAAGCTGTTTATAGAGTCAGCAGATATTTGCCCCCAACAATTTGGGTCCTCATTTTACCAATTTTGAAAGGTTGTAAGGCTGCATCAAACCTTGAGCCGATCAGGATCAACAAAATTGAACTCCTGGCAAGTGAGCAGAGTTAGCCTGCAATACTGCATTGCTTTTTGTACAATACTCAGTATCATTATGTAGGATGGGAACTTCTTATAATAGTATTTTATTTGGATTTATTTCGGTAACTATGTTCTTAATTATTTATAGACTCCATTATACTTATGCATACGCAAATGTGCACACACACACACACACATACACACACACAAATGTTTGTGTGTGTGTGAGAGAGAAACAGAGACAGACGGAGATGGAGACAGAGAAAGAGAGATGAGATAGAAAGGCAGAGAGAGATAGAGAGTGATACTACTTTTATTCAGTATTTTGTCTGGCTGTAGAGCTATGATAAATTATATGTATAAATATAAATGATATTGAATTGAAAAATCTGACCAGTTGTGGTTTCAAAAAAATATTTAAGGGCAACCCCATGCAAAGTGCATTGTTGTGGTCCAATTGGATAGCAATCATTTGGATCCTCCCAGTTGATTGGAAGATGGGTGGCTACATAAATATTTTAAATAAATGCATAAACATAAATGGCAACAAGGGCATGATTATATTATTTAGGAATGAGTAATGGTAGCTAGGGAGGCATAATTAAAGCCCACCAGACATAAATAACATTCTGAAGATACAGAAACAATAGATATGTTCCTATTTCCTAGGATCCGTTGAGCAATGCTCACAATAGAAAAATAAATAACTCTATTTCTTCTGCTGGTTCATACATAAATTGATTACCAACCACACATATTTATACATATATCTGCTTAGAAGAAGATGCTTGCTTAGAGCAGGGGTCCCCAATCCCAAGTTCGTGGACAGATACCAGGCTGCAGCATGCCAGAAACTGGGCCCCTCAAACAAGTGAATGCAGGCAGCACATGAAATCACACCCCCTCTGGCCCGCAGAAAAATCTCTTTCCATGAAACTGGTCCCTGGTGCCCAAAAGGTTGGGAGCTGTGGTTTAGAGGGGAAAAAATTATATTTTTTTTCAAGAGCAGGGCATAATGAAATTAAACCTATGAGATGTAAGAGCCTTTCGTTCAACTTTGGAGCATGGCCAAAGGATGTTACTCAAGAATGGTTAGTACAAATGGGGAAAGTATATTTACCCAAAGTCCCATAAGATCTTATTCAAAGCATAAAATGGGCTTAAATGGGAAATTATACCTGAGACAGCATGGCTGGAAGGTAGATCAAGAGAAACCTGTATAGATAAGAATCCAGAATCTAGGTGAGAGGTTGGTCAGTCACTGCACCTCTCTACCCCATATGCGTCATTTCAAAATCCTTCTGTCAAATTCAAGTTATTTTCTTTTCTTTTCTAGCAATTCATGCCTTGTTGACATTCTGTGGGTGCACTTTAACTTTGGAGAAGCAGAATAGAGAAAGCATGCATACCTTTAAACTTTGCCCCTGAAGATTGTGAAGAATCATTATCCATCTTGCTGTTGCTCCTCCTCTTCCTTTTCATTTCAATTTTCCTAACATTATGGACGTCTCAAGGGAGCAAACATTAGCGCTCAAGGGAGCTAGGTCAGAAAAAGTCAGAAAAGGAACTTCATGGAATGCAGAAGAAATCAGTCCTGAATGAGAACTCTGGATTGATTGGTTCTGCATTCCACGTGGCCAGTCTAAAAGCATCTCTTTTTTGGACACATTCGTTTTAGAAACTAAAATGGTAGAAGTTGTTTGTTACAAGCTACAAGCAGGAGTGTCCAACCTGTTTAAGACTTGTAGACTTCAACTTCCGAGATTTCCCCATGGTTAGATGGGCAATTCTGGGAGTTGAAGTCCACAAGTCTTAACAGGCTGAAGTTAGACATCCTTGAGCTAGCGTGTCCCAAAGGAGTGGCCAAATAACTCTATATTGAATAGTAAAGGACATGGTGAAGGAGAACATGGATTGGGAGACCTGTTTAATCTATTGGCTATGACTTTCCCATCTATGATATCTGAAAATATGTCACTCTGTTCAGAAGATAAGTGAATACAGTAAAGTTTGGTGGCCATCGCATCACAGTGAAAGAAGTCAGAGAACCTTCATATTCCTATGGAAGTTTCAGGAAGTTCCTTCTGTTTCCCTGCTTTAACCCAACTAAATTGCAATTAAGGAGTAGAAAAGGTGAGAGTTAAGACAAGAGATTCAGTTCATTCTTAAATCACCTAAATATCAGCTTTAATCTCCTACAGTGGTAAGACATCTGTTAAAATTCAAAATTAATGGCTCAGCCTTATCTCTAGCTGCCTTCTGATGCCAAACCATGTCTCCCTGCTGCCAAAAAAAGTACTACCTTACAATGCTAGCATCCCAAGTCCCAGCTCTGCACATATCTCAAGTAGACAAGAAATGGATCAGCTTTTGAGGGCAAGAAGAGAAAAATGGCCATCTGAAGCATTTACATTGATATATCAATTCACACCCCATCCGATTGACTCAAGACTTATACAACCAATATCACTAGGAAGAAGCTGTATGTTACACTGAAGATGCCTGCAAAGTCCCAACAGAATTCCATGTTTTGTCATCATCACATCATCTTGAAGACCAATTCATCTTAGTAGAATGGGGAGGCTGATAACTTACTGATTAAAAAGTAAGTCCGCCTTTCTTAATTCGCTCCTTCTCCTGTTGTACAAAATTCCCTTTTCCAACACATGCATCAAAAGGGGGTTGAAACATTAGCACAGAAAACAGGTGATAAATCATGCAGAAATTGATTCAAAATCTTCCAGTAAATGGAAAACAGATGGCAAAATGGTTCTAATTAACTGTTTGATATGGCAGACTGTCCTTTCCAGTGTTGCAAAATTGGTTTGTCCCTCAGCCCTTCACCATAGCAACTAGGTTTGCTGGAAAGCAAGAATCCTTTCGTTGTAGAGACATAAAGTCACCCTAACAATTCTGCTAAACCACAGTAATGGAGAGAGAGAGAGAAAAGGGAGGGGAGAAGGAATATTTTCATTGATTTGGAACTTCCTTTAAGTAAGAATTCTCTTTTCCATCTGGAAAACAAAACAAAATTAATAACTTTTCTGTCTTATTGACGCATCTCCTGAATTGTGGAGAGAGTGGGTTGAGTGGATTATAATAGTCCTATTACAAACACTCAACCACTATAGTAAAATATGGTTTCTGACGGAAAAAGACAGATTTCCTCAAGAATTGTTGGGAAGACATTTTATATTGTCTTCCGTTTCAGACCAACATAGAGTATAATTCCACCATGGGCTGAAATAAATGGCTTGATTGATAATTATTATTTTCAACACCTAGTAGATAGATAGATAGATAGATAGATAGATAGATAGATAGATAGATAGATAGATAGATAGATAGATAGATAGATAGATAGATAGATAGATAGATAGATAGACAGACAGACAGACAGACAGACAGACAGACAGATAGATAGATAGATAGACAGACCGACAGACAGACAGACAGACAGACAGACAAATGATAGATAGATGATAGAGATAGAGAGATATAGATAGACAAATGATTGATAGATAGATAGATAGATAGATAGATAGATAGATAGATAGATAGATAGATAGATAGATAGAAAGATAGAGGCAGACAGACAGACAGACAGACCTGAGGAAACACACATTCTTAAACCAAACTATAAGTGTGTAGTAAAATACATCATTATTCCACTTTCCCAAAATATATTGGCTAATCATAATTTGCAAGTGAGACTGATGTCCAAGGTCTTGGAAAAACTACCCTCTCTGTCATGGAAAGGATGACTAAGCCAGATAGAAAGTGTACCCTGAGCACTTTTTTTATTTATAATATAGATGTAACTCTAAGAAAAATAGCTATCAAATCACGCATTCAATTCCTTTCAGGGATTTTCATTTCATTTTATTTTAATCCTACCAGGCCAAAGGCATTGCTCCCATCAAGAACAATTATTCTTATAACTTAAATTCCAGTCCTAATATCAGTAGGCTTATGACACGTTGAATACAAACCTTGAGAAAGAATTTATTCTTTCTTAAATTACAGCAGATGAAGATCCAGGATGCAAGAAAGGGGATGCTGGGAAGAGTGACTTGATCTTGTCCAGATTGTTTGCAGAAGTACTAATGCCCTGTGAGTTATATTTTAGCCTTCCAACTAAGGATATTCTTTGTATATCAAGATCTATTTCACCCTCTCCCTTCCTCAACTCAGCACAAGTCTGCAGGATTCCAGACCAAAGAATTTTACCCTCCCATTAAAAAAAAAAGCCAGTTGGAGAGAGCAAAAAAATATTGAATAACGTAAGATTGACGGCATTTTTCAGTATGATGGTTTTTATGTCCCTGGAAATAGAACTGATAGTCAGTTTACTGTAGTTGTTAAGGTATAAGGTTAGAAACCAAGAGATTATGAGTTCTAGTCCCATTTGGGGCATGAAGTCAGCTGAGTGACCTTGGACCAATCAATTTCTCTCAGCTCTAGGAAGGCAACAATGTCAAGTCACTTCTGAAAAATCTTACCAAGAAAACTGCAGGGATTTGCCCAAGTAGTCGTTGAGAATGGAAGGTGGGGGGGAAAGAAACTATAACAGAATAACAGATTTGGAAGGGACCTTGGAGGTCTTCCAGTCCAACTCCCTTCTCAGGCAGGAAACCCTATACCATCTCAGACAAATGGTTGTCCAATCTAATCTTAAGAACCTCCAATATTCGATCCCCTCCCCCAACCTCTGGTGGCAGGTTGTTCCACTCATCAATCGTTCTCATTGTCAGGAAATTCCTCCTTAGTTCTAGGTTCGATCTTTCCTTGATTAGTTTCCATTCTTTACTTCTTGTCCTGACTTCAGGTGCTTTGGGGAATAGGTCAAGCCCCTCTTCTTTGTGGCAACTCAACAGAAGTATACAAAATACCACAGAACAGCAGAATGGTATTCTAACAATATTGGCTAAGAATTGTGGGACAGAGGTGATATTCAGCAGGTTCTAACCAGTTCTGGAGAACCAGTAGCAGAAATTTTGAGTAGTTCGGAGAACCGGCAAATACCACCTCTGACTGACCCCACCCCCGTCTCTTCTCTGCCTCCCATTGAGTCCCAGCTGATTGGCTGGGTCTTCTTTGATTGCCCTGCACAGGAGAATGGAGCTGGAAAGCAGGTTAGTGGGGTGGGGAGGGAATGGGATTTTGCAGTATCCTTCCCCAAGGAGTTGGGCGGGAATAGAGGTTTTACAGTATCTTTCCCCTGCCACGCCCACTAAGCCACGCCCACAGAACTGGTAGTAAAAAAAATTTGAATCCCACCACTGTTGTGGGACTTATAGTCCAAATGCAAAAGGAAGACACCAGGTTTGACAAAAGCAATACAATAGAATGATGCAGTTTTCTTGAGATCTGAAGGTTACTGTTGTCTCTTTAAGTAGCACGCCGGGGTTGTAGGTCAAACAAATTATTTATTTAGCGAATGGCAAATACATGGACTTCTAGTCATTCAAGCAGTTCAAATGTTAATGTCCAGTCCACCCAGCCATTCAAGGACAGAAGAAAAATCAAGTGTGATTTATTTCGGTTGTATCAACATTCTGCTAAAGTTAAATAGAGTTATTGTGATGACCTTCAAAGACTTGAATGGTTAGAGACAGGCCTTTGTGGAGAAAATCTCTATGGTTGCTAGGAGTCAAAAACAACTCAATGGCATGTAATCAATCAATAATCAGTGATGACATTCCAGCTGCGTATTTAATCATCTCTGCCTTCTGGTGCATGGAAATTCATAATTTGATGACAGCTTTTACAGGTCTCCAGGAGATGCATTTGAAGGTTGAGGGAACCAATAGGGCTCCGAGGCCTCTCTGATTCTAGGCATAGCTAGCATGAGAGGTACAGGAATACAATTCTATGGTCGGGCTGGTGACACCCAGCTGGCCACTGCTAAAAACAGGATGCTGGATAAAACGAATCCTTGGTATTACATCACTTCTATGTAAAAACCACACAAATAGAAAATGTATCTCCCGACACACATCGTCTTTCAGTGGGAGAACAGGTGCTGGATGTTAAGCTTCTAAAATGGCTCATATCCTCTCTGGGAGCAGTTCCCACTGGTCTCTGGGCATTTTCCCATCACACAAGACCCTGGCATCTGCCCATCAGGGCTCAGAGGAAGGGAGGGGAGGCGGAAGTGTGATAATGCTGGAATGTAGCTTTTTCTCTGCTTCTCTTTGAGGAGAAAGAGGGCAGGACTGACAAATGTTCAGATAGGAAGTCCTGGGAATTCACACTGGCCAGCAAACCCTGCCCTTTCTTGTGGACTTTTTGTTTTCTTCATTGCATACAGATAACAGATAATCAGAGTTGGAAGGGACTTTGTAGGTCATCTAGTCCAACCCCCCCCAACCCAAGCGGGAGACCCTACATCATTTCTGCTAATGCAGTCCAATCTCTTCTTGAAAGTCTCAAGGGATGGCGCTCCCACAACTTCCGAGGGCAAGCTGTTCCATTGGTTGATTGTTCTCACTGTCAGAAAGTTTCTCTGTATTTCCAGGTTAAATCTCTTCTTGTTCAGTTTCCATCCATTATTCCTTATCTGGCCTTCAGGTGCTTTGGAAAATAGCTTGACCTCTTTCTCTCTGTGGCAGCCCCTCAAATATTGGAAGACCACTATCATGTCTCCCCTGGTCCTTCTCTTTACTATGCTAGCCAAGCCCAGTTCCTGCAACTATTCATTGTATGTTTTAGCCTCCAGTCCCCTAATAATTCTGGTTGCTCTTCTCTGTACTTTTTCTAGAGTCTCAACATCTTTTTTATAATGTGGTGACCAAAACTGGATGCAATACTCTAGGTGTGGTCTTACTAAGGCTTTATAGAGTGGTATTAGTACCTCCCTTGATCTTGATTGCATCCCTCTGTTAATACAATTTAGGATTGCATTAGCTTTTTTGGCTGCTGCTGCACACTGCTGGCTCATATTTAGCTGGTTGTCCACTAAGACTCCAAGATCTCTCTCATAGTTACTGCTATTGAGCCTGGTTGTGAAAAACGGTCATAAGTCACTTTTTTCAGTGCAATCACTAACAAAATAACAGAAGAAGAGAGTTGGAAAGGACATGGGAGGTTTTGTAGTCCAACCTCCCTGCTCAGGCAGGAAGCCCTGTCACCATTTCAAACCAATGGCTGTCCAATCTCTTCTTAAAAACCTCCAGTGTTAAAGACTTTAATAATCTTTAATAAACAATTTCCAAAAAAAGAGAAGTATATAATATTGCATTGATTGACGGCAGCTAGATTGGCCTTTGCACAATGTTGGAAACAGCCTCCTCCACCACCAGAGGAAATGATTATTCAAAAAATACTAAATTGTGCAGAAATGGATAAATTAACCCTAGCATTAAGAGAGAAAGAAACATCAATGTACTATGAGAGCTGGAACTGCCGGTATGAATAGTTAGATAAAAAATGGGCTACATAATACAGTGGTACCTCTACTTACGAAAGGCTCTATTTATGAAAGTTTCAGGTTACGAAACACGTCTTCGAGAAAATATCGTTTCTACTTACGAATATGTTTCAAGATACGAAAGGCTTTGTTGGAAAATGGCGCGTCCGAGCTGCGCTGCCATTGGTTATCTTCCTGGCATCCCATTGGCTAGGTGGAATCTGTGCGCACGCACCGCGCCGCGTTCTCAGTCTCACGCTAGCAATCCAGCAAAGCAGGAAGTAAGAACGAAGAATTACAGTCTGAATTTCGGGGGCTTGGAACGGATTAGGGCATTTACAGGTAAAATGCGCCTCTACTTACGAAATTTTCAGGTTACGAAACAGCTTCTGGAACAAATTAATTTCGTAAGTAGAGGTACCACTGTACTGTAAAAGAGGATAAGCTATAATCATAGTGGTAATTATATATTCACATTAAGGATTACTTGTAAATATGGCATAAAATAAGGATAGAATTAATGACCCACAAACTGTCGAAGATGAAATTGTTTTTAATCACTTTTTGATTTTTCTTCTACTCTTACTGCTTTTTTCTTTTTCTCTCTTTTCTCTCTTACTTCTCAACTCTGTTTCTTTTCTTCTTTTCTGCATTTGTGTATGTATTGTTTGTTTATTTTAATTGTAAACTTAATAAAGTTTGTTTAAAAAAAAAAACCTCCAGTGTTGAGACAACACAACTTCTGGATGCAACTCATTCCACTGGGTTGATTGCTCTAAATACAGATGTGGCTGAAAGGTGAGGCTTCAATCAGAACAGAGCTGGAAGGTACCTTTGAGGTCCTCTAGTCCAGCCACTTGCTCAAACAGAAGAATTTATACCACTTTGGACAAGTGACTGTCCAGTCTCTTCTTAAAAATCTCCATTGATGAAGGACCCACAGCTTCTGAAGGCAAAGCTGTTCTACTGGTTAATTGTCCTCACTGTTAGGAAGTTTCTCCTCAATTTCAGGTTGCTTCTCTCCTTGAACAGTTTCCATCCATTGTTTCTTATCTTGTCTTCTGGTGCTTCGGAGAATAATTGATTCCTTCCACTTTGTGGAAGCCTGTCAAATACTGAAATACTGCTATCATGTCCTTCTTTTCTCTAGGCTTGGCAAATCAAAATGCTGCAACTGTTCTTCCTATGTTTTAGTCTCCAGGCCTTTAAACATCTTAGTTGTTCTTCTTTGTACTTCTTCCAAAGCCTCAACAACTTTTTTGTAAAATGGTGACCTTGGGAATGGATTTCAACCATTTGGATGGCTTGGATCAGGGGTCAGCAAACTTAAACATTCAAAGAGCCACAAAGGTCATGACTGGAAGCCTCCTGTTCAATTATGTAGACAACTGGAAGTCTGGTTCCCCCACCATAGAGTCTCCTAGCACAGCATCCTTTTTCCTCTACCTGTCCTAACCGAAAGCCCTATCAATTGTGGAGCTGGCTGGAAAACCCGCCCCTTGCCATAGAGTCTCCTCTTGGCACGCCGTGCTTCCCCCCTCCCAACTAGAAGCTCCTCTCAAAATTGTGGTGCTGACCAATGACAGGGAGCCTCAGCAGAGGGATGAAAGAGCCACATGCGACTCCTGAGCCATGGGGTTGCTGACCCCTGACAGGCAAAATCCTTCATTCATCCAGGTCCCGAAAAATCACAATTTATTCCCAAGTATTTTGCAGGAAAACAAAACTCCTGACATACAAACTAAAGGAACTCTTCTTTGAGAAGATTATGTGGCTTTGTAAGCAGGAACCTATTCCTATGTCAAGCCTTCATTACTCAAACTCACCTTCCAGTGATGTCAACACTGTGTAATTTTCTCAGAAACAACACAAATAAAACTAGCTATTGTCTTTTGTAGACTTCCTGGGACAATATTATGCCCTGCAATTTCTGAGTGATCTCCTTTTCAAGTAATATCCTGATTTGGGTTGGGTTGGGTTAAGCTTTTAAATGGCAGTAAATGATAGAGATCATCTCATTATTGCTATTTCCTTTGTTTCATTTATTATTTGGATTTATATTTCTCCTTGCTGACCCTTTTAGTTTAATAATCTCAAACGCCTGGGTAAAGATGCTTAGGAAAGAAAAGGGTTTAAAAATGTACTGTTCACTAAATTAATATTTCCTTTAAGTGGAAATAATTAAAGATAAAAACAACTTCCAAGGTAGTATATTCATTTCCATCCACAGTATCTTTCACAAAGCCTCATCTGTTAATTCCTGTGCCAGGAGAGCAATTTATAGTTTTAATCAACACCTTGAACTGTGCTCAGAAAATAATTATTTTATGCTCAGTAATCACCAGGCCTCAAACTTTTCATCTTTTTCAGACTGAGAAAAGGAGAAGGAGAATTATCTCTTCAGTTATGGCCAACAGCATGATTCCAAAAGTAATATTTAAACATTGCTGTTTTTGAATCTGGAAAATTTTGTAAATAAAGTTTTTCTCAAGTCCAATATGGGATAACATGCTTAAGTTTATAAAAAGCACTGGGTCCATGAGGAATTGCCCTTAACATTGAGTTCTTCCAAGGATTTTCTCTCTTCTAAAATTCCCTATCTTCTGGGAAAGCATGTGTTTTCATCACCAAGCTCGTTTACACCATGACCATTACATAAATATACACATATCTTCTTTCTTATGTTGTTTAAGGCAAATCTTTAAATTAGATCAAGTAATTCAATCCTGCTGTGAAATCAAACTATCCAAGGGACTGAAGATCCTACCTAGAAGGTCCTAGAAAGAACAAACTACTCCTAAAACTAAAATCTTATGGTATGTCTGGATACCTGTATAACTGGATAAAAGCATTCCTGTCAAACAGACAACAAATGGTCAAAATTGGGAGCATCCTATCAAATCCTGTACCTGTCAACAGTAGTGTCCCCCAAGGCAGTGTTCTAGGACCAACTATACTCTACATAAATGACCTCTGTGATCATATTAAAAGCAACTGCGTTCTCTTCGCTGATGATGTAAAGCTATTCAACATCACAGACATTACTGCTACTCTTCAAAAAGACCTTGACTATGTATCAGAATGGTCAAACAAATGGCAACTTCAAATATCAACAAATAAATGTTCTGTCTTACATATTGACAAAAAAAATCAGAAAATAAAATACAAGCTGAATAGTCAAGACCTTGTTGATGATCCAAACTTTGTCAAGGCTAGAGCCTACTGTAACTACATACCCCAAAAAACATTAAGAGTTGTTAACCTAATCCTACGTAGCCTTTTCTCCAGTAATATCACACTACTAACTAGAGCATACAAAACATTTGCTAGACCAATACTTGAATACTGCTCATTAGTCTGGAACCCACACTACATATTGGATATTAATACAGTCGAGAAAGTCCAGAAGTATTTCACGAGAAGAGTTCTCCATTCCTCTACTCGTTGCAGAATACCTTATGCCACCAGACTTGAAATTCTAGACCTAAACAACCTAGAACTACACCGCCTTCGGTCTGATCTAAAATTATATACATAAAATTATATATTGCAATGTCCTACCTGTCAATGAATACTTCAGCTTCAACCATAACAATACAAGAGCACACAATAGATACAAACTCAAGGTAAACTACACCAAACTTGATTGCAGGAATTACGACTTCAGCAACAGAGTGGTCAATGTCTGGAATACTCTACTGACTCTGTGGTTTCTTCCCCAAACCCCAAAAACTTTAACCTTAGACTGTCTACTATTGACCTCACCCCTTTCCTAAGAGGTCTGTGGGGGCGTGCATAAGCACACCAATGTGCCTACCGTCCCTATCCTATTGTTTCTTTTTTTCTTATATGTATCCATTTCATGTATTCATAACTATGTTTATACTTATACCTGTTACCTTAAAATCGCTTGACAAAATAAAATAATAATAAATAATAATTACAGGGAGCTGAGATGAATATGATCAGAGAAAAGGTCATAAAGTTGCAAGTAATTTTGTTTAGAAAAGACCTATCCAGCTACAAAAATCCCGACTGCTACTGGAGCGTCACAATGGGGAAGAGTTTTTTGTACCTCTCTGTGGCTATGTAGTTTCTTGCAGCCCAAATATGGTAGCCCTAGGCGGGAGAAGCAATGGGAGATGTGAAACAGAGATGTTATTATCCATGACAAAGTGAAGAAAGTGAAAAGACAGGAAGTCTTCTCTCTTACTTTCAATATGAAAACCAGTGATCATCTTAGGAAAAAGTGGTGGAAAATCTGGGCTGGCAAAGGGAGATTGAAAAATTTGTGGAAGAGAGAACAAATCATGATCAATGTACAGCATTACCAGGATCAGAGATACCATGTGTCATGACTAATTTCATCATGCCCAGAGGTGGTATTCAGCAGGTTCTGACCAGTTCTAGAGAATCGGTAGTGGAAATTTTGAGTAGTTCGAAAAACCGGCAAATTCCCCCTTGCTTCCAACTCTTCTCTGCCTCCTGAGTCCCAGCTGATTGGCTGGGTCTTCTTTGGTTTCCCTGCACAGGAGAATGGAGCTGGAAAGCAGGTTAGTGAGGTGGGGAGGGAGTGGAGATTTTACAGTATCCTTCCCCTGCCACGCCCACCAAGCCACACCACGCCCACCAAGCCTCGCCCACAGAACCGGTAGTAAAAAAAATTGAATTCCACCACTGATCATGCTAATGAAAAAAGACTCCCCCCCCATGTGTGTGTGTGTGTGTGTGTGTGCTTGTGTGCACAAAGGGAGAAAGGGGACAAATTTTTCCAACCATCAAATGCATCCATCCCAAGACACATATGATGTCAGAAAGCGGTGCAGAAGAGCCAAAACAGGGAGAAAATTGAGACCAGGTTTAGTCTCCGGCAACATATCCACTCAATTTTTGGAAACTAATACTAGATATTCTTTGGAGAAATGCATCTTTCTCAACCAATAGTCTTTCTGTGCAGATTTCTGATGGCGGAAAGATGGATGTTCGTGGATTCTTTCCAATGCTACCATCATTCCTGCAACAAAATCAGTCCCAGTGGGCATAACAAATCTCTACTTGAACAGCTTCCAAGAAGATTTATTTCACATCCATGGGTCACATCTGTGACCACACCCCAGAGTACACTGTTTCCCCTACTTGAGAACCCCTATAATGAATGGGAACATCTGAGGAAGGTTAAGGCCCATGGACTATTCCGTGCTTTCTCAGATCTGGAATTTCATTCCTATTTGTTTTATGAGTCATCTGCTAGTCCAGGAGGAATGAAGAGCTTGGTGCCACCCATTCCTATCATGGTTAATCAATCAATTTTTATTACGGTCACAGACCGGCATTGCTATCATGATGTTTTGGGTCATAATCCCAAAGGCCCTTCAATCACAGGATGTATAACAAACAAATATGAAAAGAAAGTGGTTCAAAGGATATTTTGACCATCTTAATCAGTAGGACATCTGTGCCTTCTCTCCCTCTCTCTCTCTCTCTCTCTCCCTCCCTCTCTCTCTCTCTCTCTCCCTCTCCCTCCCTCTGTCTCTCCCTCCCTCCCCCTTCTCTCTAGTCTCGCACACACACCAGAGTATGGGGTTTAGATGTTGATTTACTCGCCAGAGGAACAAATCAGCACGCCTTGCAAACTGGAGCTGGGTGTCTTTACTTATGATTTATGGAGCCAGCTGCCCGCACATTTTTTTTTTTACCAAGCCACAAATTGAGTTGGGAGTTCCTTGGAGAGAACTTAAAAACACTCCGCTGATTTATAGAAGACAGAAACAATTTTATGTCCTTCTCAAATGGACTCTCAAAGGCTGGAAATAAAAGCTAACAAACATCTTCTTTTAAAACAATGTGGTTTTTATTTGGCACGCGGAAGCCTTCACGGTGTGCTTAATCAGTAAATGGATTTTGAGGATTCAACGTTCTGATCAAGTTCGTAATATGCATTATATAAGCGTCATGTTGCTAAGCCACACTTGAGCTTGTCCTTCAGAAAAATCTTTCATCAAAACAGTCCGAAGAATGATTATTTGCATTTTTAGATTATATGCTATACGGTGTCTATTTATTCAGCTTGGATTTATCCAAAAATCTAAAACCAGAGGATGAATAGGTTATAAGGTCAGATGCTCCACCTTGGTTTCCAAGAATTGTCTCTGTCCTGGATTGTCCAAGTGAGGTTATTCATTAAAGTTCCAAAATCCTGTCAAAAGTAGGATATGCTGGGTGAATTGTATAGAAGAAAAATGTGAGCAATTGCTGATCTAGTTTCTGTAATAATATAGCTTCTGACATTCATACTTCTTGGCTGTTTCTCTGGCTAAGCCCTCTTCTTCTAAAAAGTTCCCCTTTGACCTTTTAACGGATTGTTTTAATTTTGTAATTTCATGTTTACACTGTTGTAAACCACACTGGGATTTTTACAATGGAAAGAACTACTAATATACTGTATGCACTATACTTACTACAGCTATAGTAACAACAATAAGCAAACTAGAAAGGAGCCTTGAGATATGTGTTTTTCCAAGGCGCCTATCTCATTAGCAGCCCTAGATACGAGAGGTTCTAGAGTGTCTCCAATGGGGGATATTGACACACAACAATGTTGTTTAAAGACATTGCCTTACCAGAGAGGTTTTGTAGAAATCAGTTCTCAGCCCACAGTAATGATGGACCTCTTCTTCAATTTATACAACAGAGAGACAGTCTTGTAACAAATTTCCCATGTTTTTATCTTGGCTATGGTTTCCTGCTTGCTTTAACAAATACATAATTGAGTAATCACATAATTTTTGATGAGAAAATCATGGGTCGCGGGCTTAAGGTTGCATTAAATAACCCCATTTTTGCTCACTTCCCCTGGGCTTTGCATTTAGGAGTTTCTTCAAGAAATATCCTTAGGAAAGAGCATTTCACAGGCTGTTTTGCATTCCATTTTATAAAATGGAACTATTTTATATTCACTGAACATGGCCCTCTGCATTTTCTGGGAAGGTGCAATTGTTATTGTTCATATGAGACATGTTAATTGTGATTCTGTTCTTGATTCTTGCGGAGAAAATCAATGGAATGAGAAGCGGTTGCATCTCAAAAGGTTGTTAACAGATGGAGTTATTCCGTAAACAGGCTATCAGCAACCAATAAACAGAAAGTGCTTTCATTAGACATTATACTTAGTGTTACACTGTGTGTACACTCGCTATACTGTGATATAGCTTCTGAGGCTTTTCCTTCTTTAGCTGTATTCTCCCACTCAAGACATGGATCTATTAGTCTTCAGTACAAACAGCAGTAGGCCAACATGTGTACAGACAATCAACATGTATGAAACAATGTGAGCTTATTATAAATATGTAGGCATGAACCGATCATTCAGGAAAATTATTTTGCTTGGATTTCTCAGTGTGAAATAACTGCCAATGAAGATCAGTTGAAACTAAATATAGGACTTCTAGTGACCTGCATCCCTGAGGATAGTTCTACAAAAATGGACTGGCAAAATAAAATAGAAAGAACTAACAAGAAAGAGGAATGTATTTTTGGAAGCAATATCTACCCAGCCTGCCAGGAAAAATGGCATTGTCCTGAGGGACAAAATGTATTTCATGTAATTAGATCATTTCTCATCACAACACAAAAAGCGTTGAACGTTAACCAAGTGCTTAGAGCAAAGTCTACCTAATGATTGCAGATTCTACAAGCCTAAAAAAATATGGGTTAGGATTGCAAGATTCCGGCTTGGTTTCTCCAGCTCCCCTTAAAATGGTCCTGGGGACATTCAAGGAATAGTTGTTGCTGCTGACCAAGGAACTGCTCAGAAGACCTGGGCAAACAGGTGCAGGAAACAATTTATAGGGCTTTGGAAAATATTAATTTTCTGGCAAGATCCTGCAGCCATTCACTTTGGCATCGTGCTCTGCTTTGTAAACGGTGGTATGAGAGCAAAATACACCCATGGAACTGAAGTAAGAACTGGCAACCAGCTGCGTAATGTTCTATTTGATGTATATATATATATACCGTATTTATTCGAGTATAACGCGCACACATGTATAACGCGCACCCCTAATTTTCGATTAAAAATCGGTATAAAATTTTGTTTCACACCAAGCATTGTAATTCACAATTAAACTCACAATTCGCCTGTGCCCTCATTGGACCGGCCGCCACTGCCACCCCACCCCAGCCCTCGTTTATAACGCGCACCCAAACTTTGATTTCTTTTTTTGGTAGAAAATTTTGCGCGTTATACTCGAATAAATACGGTATATATATATATATATATATATATATATATATATATATATATATATATATATATATATATATATATATATATATATATATATATATATATATATTATATATATCCTAGTCTCCCTTGTTTAATTATTTACCAGCTCAAAAACCTAGCACACATATAAACAAAAGACAACGAAACAAATAGCTTTCTGTCTGGATGGTCTCTGGTGATGAGCCGAAAGACAGAAAAGGACAGCAGTGTGCTTCCTCCCTTGATTGGGGCTTAACAGGGTGTTGTAACACAAGTATATACACCCTGTATCACTGATCTGGATGAGAACCAGTGGCCTAATGGCAATTATAACTGCCTCACATGTAATACTTCCCTGGTTCAAATCCCAGTAAGGGTATGGCTAGCTGCTAAGAGCTAAGTAGCTCGAAATAGATCTATCCTAGTCTCCCTTGTTTAATTATTTATCAGTTCAAAAACCTAACGCACACACACACGCACACACACACACACACACACACACACATATATATATATATATATACACGTTTTTTTATTCTGTGACTGTAGGCTGTGGGTAGTGTCACCTAGGTAGACAAAGGAATGAGGAAGGAAGAAAAGGCAAGCACTTCTGTGCTCCTGAGATGCAGAGCTGCCATTTTTAAAGTCTACAAGGAAATGACAAGAATAGTTTTTTTAAAGGCTTGCTCTTGGAAATGGAAGGGTTAAAAATGATAGATGTGGGATCTGCAGTGATTTGGATTGGCCCCCTGAGTTATAATGATTGGATATTGTTTGAGCTACCAGTGGCTACTCAGAGGATGGAAGCAGAATCCATCCAAGGACAAGGCATAGATATGTTGGAAGGAAAATCCATCTGGATCTGTTCCAAATCAGGAAAAAGGCACTGAAGACAAAATGGAAGCTGGAGGCTGGTTGGAAGGAAAGATTCTCTTTTATTGATGAAGCAGAACCACCAAACACATGTGATTCTGGGCAACTGACAAAATGGAGTTTAGAGTGGGTGGGTTTTTATACTTTCTGGATTCCTAAGGAGGTCATGTAGAGGTCATAGCTGGTTCTATGGGCAAAAGAGGAAATGCAATTCCTAGGTGTTTGTCTGAGCTAATCTTGTCAACCTTTGGCTTGTTGCTTATCTGGAGTTTCTGTCTGACCCTGTCTTTCTGAATGGATTACCAAATCTGCATTTGTAAAAGCTGGCCTCCTCAGTTTCTGCTTAGGGCAGGGAAACTGGAGCCAGTTTCTGGCTCCCTTAAGATTTTTTTTTTTTTAATTTCTCCTTTAGGGGAAATATTTTATCCTGCCTTTTTAATATTTCCTAAAATATTTCATTCTTCTAGGAGTGGGGGGGGTGGTGCTCCTACACTTCCTACAGATACAGTGACCATATTTTTGAAAAAATAATAATAATAATAAAGGGCATACCTGAAAAGAGAGGAAATCTGAAAGAAGTTCAAAAAGGTTTAAAAATGTAATTGTTTATGTTTATAACTTTGATTTGCAAATGAAGCTTAAGAGCTAAACCAAGAAAAACTTTACAAAATGCATGTTTGAATAAAAGTTTATAAAAAGCATCAAAACTATGAAGGTCTGAGAGACAGATATGGAAAAGGTTTTCTGTGATGTCACTGCATTAAATGTACATCGAACACCTTAGCTGTGCATCTCCATGGTAAAAGTTGAAGGACCAGAACAAAAGACAAAGGGGAGTTTTTGGAAAAAAAATAAATCTGTGGAGTCTCTGGGGCTCTCTGAGTTTAGCTGCTTTCTTGCAGATGTTATTAATCCTGAAACGGACCTGGCTGATGCCATCTTTGTGGCTTCAGGGTTGCCACAAGGCAGAAGAGGTGACAGGGAGGGGGGAATAGTTAGCTGGGGTTTTGCAGTCAAAACAAAAAGTTTTCCTGTGGGAACCAAGGTCATTCCAACAGGTGGCTGGGTCAGAGGTGGGATTCAAATTTTTTAACAACCGGTTCTGTGGGCATGGCTTAGTTGGTGGGCATGGCTTGGTGGTCATGTGACTGGCTGGGTGTGGTCAACTCAACATCACTCACATCGGAACACCGCATCTCCTCGCCTGGCCTCTCATGACTGTAGGGATGCTGCAACAGTCACAAGTGTGATAACAGATAACAGATAATCAGAGTTGGAAGGGACTTTGTAGGTCATCTAGTCCAACCCCCTGCCCAAGCGGGAGACCCTACACCATTTCTGACAAATGGCAGTCCAATCTCTTCTTGAAAGTCTCAGGTGATGGAGCTCCCACAACCTCCGAGGGCAAGCTGTTCCATTGGTTGATTGTTCTCACTGTCAGAAAGTTTTTCCTTATTTCCAGGTTAAATCAATCCTTGTTCAGTTTCCATCCATTATTCCTTGTCTGGCCTACAGGCGCTTTAGAAAATAGCTTGACCCCTTCCTCCCTGTGGCAGCCCCTCAAATATTGGAAGACCACTATCATGTCTCCCCTGGTCCTTCTCTTTACTAGACTAGCCAAGCCTAGAGTCTCAACATCTTTTTTATAATGTGGTGACCAAAACTGGACGCAATACTCTAGGTGTGGTCTTACTAAGGCTTTATAGATTGGTATTAATACCTTCCTTGATCTTGATTGCATCCCTCTGTTAATACAACTTAGGATTGCATTAGCTTTTTTGGCTGCTGCTGCACACTGCTGGCTCATATTTAGCTGGTTGTCCACTAAGACTCCAAGATCCCTCTCACAGTTACTGCTATTGAGCCTGGTTGTGAAAAACAGTCATAAGTCACTTTTTCAGTGCCGTTGTAACTTTGAATGGTCACTCCATACAAGCAAAGTACCAGCAAAGGAGGGGAAAAAAACTTCAGAGAAGTTCCTGAGACAGGAAGTCTAGTCCTGCCAAGAATGTAATAAGGGTTAACGGAGAGGCAGTTTCTGTAAGCAACACCAGAACGTTTCCTTCCTGCCTTCCTTACAGGATTAGGCCAGTAATTTCTTCTAACAACCGGTTCTCCAAACTGCTTAGAATGTTAACAACCGGTTCTAGCAAACAGATGTGAACTGATAGAATCCCATCCCTGGGCTGGGTGAGGAGGAGTGAAGTAACCAAGCAACCAACCAGCACTTCTATTGGACAATGTGACTGATTAGTTAGTTAGTTCAGGTATCAGCATCCTGTGGCTCTGGAACTGCATGTGGATTTTTAGGCCCTCTGCTGTGGCTCCCGGTTGGATGATACTATCACTGGCTGGCCCTGCCCCTCACCCTCCCCTCCCAATCAATCCTCACCTGGCCTGAGAAGGTAAAACACACACACACAAAAAACAGAAATGAGAGGGAGGGAGGGAGAGAGAGAGAGACCCATTTCCCACAGAAAAAAACGGGAGCTATAAAACCTGGTAGGCGTGGTGGTGGGGGTCATGTGACTGGGTGGGAGTGATGTTAAGTTGGCCCTGCCCACCCAGGTTTTGTGGCTCCCAGTGTTTTCTTTTCTCTGGGAAATGGATCCAAATGACTCTTTGAGTATTTAAGGTTGCAGACCCCTGAGCTAGTTAGTTTACTTTATTGTCTTTGCACCTCATACAATGAAATTAAATGCCATCTTCAGTGTACATTATGCATAAAATAAAAATAAAAACAAAAACACACATTCTTCACATTCTATACAATTATATTGAAAACCTCTGATATTGCATTAATATTGCACTATACAGTAGAATTCAGCGTAGTTACTGCTCTGGGATAGAAGCTGTTTTTCAGCCCATTTGTCCTTGACTTGGAGGAAGAGAGAAACTTTCACTTTTAATCAGGTGAAAACCGTGGAAATTTTCAGAGTCAGTTTTCACCAGTTGTGCCAATATGATGTATCCAAATAAATTGTTCTTTGAGGACTCCATTTGCCTCGGAGTTCTGATTTCAATGCATTCCTTGGAACCTTGACAGATGTTTCATTGCCCAACTAAGTAACATCATCAGTGCTGCTGATGTTACCTAGTAGGGTAACCAAATGTTTGCAAGAAAACCACAAAGCTCAGAGAATATCAAGGGCTCCACAGTTTAACCCTGAGCTACAAGATAAATAAGAGATAAATACATCTAAAGAACAGCTTTTTGAAATAAAGAACTGTCCTTTACAATGAATGGTCAATAATTTGCTTGCAAGCTGAGCCAGAGGTGATATTCAGCAGGTTCTGACCAGTTCTGGAGGACTGGTAGCGGAAATTTTGAGTAGTTTGGAGAACTGGACAATACCACCTCTGACCGGAGATTTTACAGTATCCTTCCCTTACCATGCCCACCAAGCCACACCCACAGGACCAAGAGTAGACTTTCTTTGCTTTGCATAAGTGCAGTTCTCTACAAACTGAAAATACAATATTCTCAGTGCTACAGGCTGGCTGGTTCAACACATATTAAATAGTGAACTTAAAGCATTTTCTGCTTTAAATGACTTGTCAGCTAGATGAAGGTCATCAAGCCACTTTTGTTACAATTTAGTTTGAAATCCACGTTCTTAAACCCCGAGCTTTGGGAGAGAAAAATATCACATTGACGTTGTCGCTTAGAGGCAGATACCGATCTGCTGGCAGTTGTGCAAAAATTGCAGCTGTTTGTGCAATTAAGTTGCCATTAGAACATGGAGTTGCTAAACATTCGTGTATTTATTTGTTCCTTCCTTTATTACATTTGTATGCTGCCAAATCAAGCCAGTTCGTTGGGGTTTTGAAGCAGATAAAATCAAAGTGGGATAGCATTGCAAAAGGAAAACAATCAAGTGAAGCAAGAAGTAATAAAACAAGGATAACTCAAGAATCCCAGGAAACAATCCCAGTGTCCATAAGGCAGCAGTGGTTCGTTGGAGATCTAAGAGAGCAAAATCCATATTGATAGCCTTCCAGAAGAATTTATTTATTTATTTGTATCCCCTCTTTATTATATTTACAAGTAACTCAAGGTAGTGAACCAAAGGTGGTATTCAGCAGGTTCTGACCAGTTCTGGAGAACCAGTAGCGGAAATTTTGAATAATTCGGAGAACTGGCAAATCCCACCTCTGACTGGAGAATTTACAGTATCCTTCCCCTGCCACGCCCACCAAGCTACACCCACAGAACCAGTAGTAAAAAAATTTGAATCTCACCACTGTGGTGGACATATCCAACACACCCACCTTCTTCCTCCTATTGTCCCTGCAAGGTGCGTTGGGCTGAGAAGAGAGGGACTGGCCCAAAGTCACCTAGCCAGCTTTCATGGCTAAGGTGGGACTTCAACTCAGTCTTTTGCATTCTAGACTGGTGCCTTAACCAGTAGACCACACTGGGAATGCCAGATAAAACATGCCTCGGTGGCGCAGTGGTTCGAGTGCAGTACTGCAAGCTACTCCTACTGCAATTTGGCAGATCGAATCCCAAGCTTAAGGCTGACTCAGCCTTCCATCGTTCCAAGGAGGGTAAAATGAGGTCCCAGATTGTTGGGTGTGGGGGAAAAGAGGCTGACTCTGTAAACCGCTTTGAGAGGGCTGTAAAGCACTATGAAGTGGTATATAAGTCTAAGTGCTATTGCTATTGCCTCTTACTACTTATACCTAAAGAACTCAAATCCATTAAAACGGTGAGCGGGAGAGGCAGATTTGGCGTCTATTCTGTTTCGGGAGCGCGTCTCCGCTCTCTTTCTGCTGTGACGCGCTCCGACCCCATTATCACTTCCCGTTCTCCAGGTGGTCTGAGTGTTCGGGCCCTGGGCCTTCGACTGATGTTGTGTAACGCCAGGTCCGTCATGAACAAAGCCCCTCTCATTCATGACTTGATCTTAGAGGGGGGGACGGACCTGGTGGGTATCACCAAGACCTGGCTGGACCCAGAGGGGGGTGTCCCTCTGGTCGATATGTGCCCGGCCGGGTTTCGGGCTTTTCATCAGCCGAGGACCCAGGGAAGGGGTGGAGGTGTTGCGTTAGTTATCAAGGAAGATCTTTGTCCGAGGGAGTCCACTGTTTCTCAGACGTCTGGATGTGAATCTCTTTTCGTGAAGTTTGGTTCCAAGGTTCAGAAGGGCTTGTTGATCGCTTACCTGGCTCCCTGCTATGCATCATCTGCCCTGCTTGAGCTTCTTGAGGTTATTGCTGGCATGGCGGTTGAGACCCCTAGGCTTATGGTCATGGGTGATTTCAACCTTCCCTCTGCCGGCGGTACCTCGGGACCTGCTCAGGAGTTCATGGCTTCCATGACAGCCATGGGCCTAACCCAATTAATCCGGGACCCTACTCACATCGGAGGTCATACCCTAGACTTAGTTTTTGTCTCTGATCAGTGGCAGAGTGATCTGGGTGTAGGGAATATAGTCATAGAACCCCTGTCATGGTCAGACCACTCACTCCTAAAGCTTGACTTCCGTTCCACACCTCTTGACCGCAGGGAGGCGGGACCATTAAAATGGTACCGCCCCAGGCGCCTGATGGACCCTGAAAGGTTCCTGATGGAGCTTGGGCCACTCCCCGAAACTCACATACACAACTCGGTCAAGGACTTGGTTGCCGCCTGGAATTTGGCGGCTGCTAAAGCACTTGATCGGGTTGTGCCCTTGCGGCCTCTGACCCGGCGCCGCTCCCAGATAGCCCCTTGGTTCTCCGAGGAGCTGAGGGAGATGAAACGCCGGAAAAGACGCCTAGAGAGTAGTTGGAGATCCACCCGTTCTGATTCTGACCGAACACTACTACATGCTTATATTAAGACGTATTTAGTGGCGATAAGGATGGCGAGGAGAACTTACCTCTCCACCCTTATTGCATCCGCAGAAAACTGCCCAGCTGCCTTGTTTAAGGTGACTCGCTCCCTATTAAAAGTGGAGTCACAGGATGACCCTTTGCAAGGTCGAGCTGAGGAATTTTCCATATTTCTCCAGGATAAAATCGCTCAGATTCGGAACGATTTGGACTCCGACTGGTCCTCTCCAGACGAGAGGGCGGGATCAGATATCGGTGAAGTCAACTGGGTTGAGTTCGACTCTGTTACCAAAGAACACGTTGACAGAATACTGGGGGGACTGAATGCTACCACTTGTTTATTAGACCCGTGTCCCTCCTGGCTGGTTCTAGCCACTCGGGAGGTAACACGAGGCTGGTTCCAAGGCATTATAAACGCTTCCTTGAGAGAGGGGTTTCTACCCACTGCTTTGAAAGAAGCGGTGGTTCGTCCCCTCCTCAAGAAACCGTCCTTGGACCCAGCATTACTATCCAATTATCGTCCTGTCTCCAACCTTCGCTTTGTAGCGAAGGTTATAGAGACCGTGGTGGCACATCAGTTCCCACAGTACCTGGATGAAGCGAATTATCTTGACCCCCTCCAATCGGGCTTCAGGCCCGGGCACAGCACTGAGACGGCGTTGGTCGCGTTGATGGATGATCTTTGGAGGGCACGGGACAGAGGCCATTCCTCTGTTCTGGTCCTCCTCGATTTATCGGCGGCTTTTGATACTGTCGACCACAGTATCCTGTTGCATCGGTTGGAGGGGCTAGGGATTGGAGGCACCGTGCTTCAATGGTTCTCCTCCTTCCCCTCCGACCGTTCGCAATTTGTGTTGACAGGGGGACAGAGATCGACCCCGAGACCCCTACTCTGTGGGGTGCCTCAGGGGTCGGTGCTCTCTCCCCTGCTGTTCAACATTTATATGAAGCCGCTAGGTAATATCATCCGTGGCTTTGGAGTGGAATTCCACCAGTACGCTGATGATACTCAGCTGTACATCTCCACTCCAGACCACCCCAACGAAGCCGTCGAGGTAATGACCCGGTGCCTGGAGGCCGTACGAAATTGGATGGGTCAAAACAGACTCCGTCTCAACCCGACCAAAACCGAGTGGCTGTGGTTTCCTGCTCCCAGATTCAGTCAGCTTATTCCATCGCTGACCATAGGAGGAGAGACACTATCCCCTGTGGAAAGGGCACGCAACTTGGGTGTCCTCCTGGATGTGCGTCTGTCTTTGGAAGACCATATTGCAGCCACCACCAGGAGTGCTTTTTATCAGATTCGTCTGATCTACCAATTGCGACCCTTCCTGGATCTGGGCGCACTTCGCACAGTCACCTCTGCTCTCGTCATCTCCCGTTTGGACTACTGTAATGCTCTCTACATGGGGCTCCCCTTGAAGACTCTCCATAGGCTACAGTTAGTTCAGAATGCTGCCGCGCGGATGATCATCGGCGCCCCTCGGGACGCCCACATAACACCTCTTCTCCACCGGCTGCACTGGCTTCCTGTGGCCTACCGGATTCGATTCAAGGTGGTACTAATAGTATTCAAAGTGCTCCATGGCTCGGGACCTGGATACTTACGGGACCGCCTTCTGCCACCAACAACCTCCCGCCGCCCAGTACGCTCCCACAGAGTCGCCATGCTCGGGGTCCCACCACTAAATCACTGCCGACTGGCAGCCCCGAGACTACGTGCTTTCTCTGTGGGAGCCCCATCCCTCTGGAATTGTCTCCCCTCGGAGACACGAGCCATGTCGGATATCCTCACCTTCCGGCGCGCAGTTAAGACCTTGTTGTTCAAGCAGGCCGGTCTAGCCAATTGAATCATTCGGGTTAAATTAAATTTTAGATAATCTTTCTGTTGGGTGTTGTTCTTAACCATTTTAGATTTTTATTTATTTCATCTCCGTTACCTGTACTGTTTTCGTTGTTGAATGTGCACCGCCCCGAGTCCCTTTTTGGGAGAGGGAGCGGTATAGAAGCATGAACAAATAAATAAATAAATAAATAACTGTTAGCACCATCTCTGCTCAGAAAATACAAGAAGATGGAGATCTTAAGCATATTCACTAGAACTGTTACCCCATCCCATTTTAAAGCACACAACTAATGCCATCTGACTTTTGAGACCATAAATCCATCATTAATTAGAGTTTTTTTTTTTTTAAAGATGTAAGCCCTCACCAATCAAGTTGTCTGGGCATTCACATCAATTTTGTCCTTATTTCATCCAGAGACCTAACTTGGAGGATAAGCTTTTGATGCTACTCTGTGACAGGTAAAGAGGTCCCTAAGACCACAAAAATTAAATTAGTATTCCTTAATTGCACCTTTAAGAGTGGTGTCATTCAGAATTCATCTTGAAATGAACACATTTCCTACATCTTCCTGTCTCTTCTTCTCATAGAACAGGCTGAGGAATTCTGGGAGTGGAAGTCCACAAGTCTTAAGTTGCCATGTTTGGAGATCCCTGTCATAGAGAGATGGAAGGTCGTTTTCCTGTTTCCCCTGTTAACTCTTTATTTTGTACAGAAAGCTCACTGCATTTCAAAACCTTCATCTTGAACTGAGCTGACCTGCAATGTTTTTTGTTTAAACGATATTTTACAGTTTGGTTTGGATGAGCTGGTTCACAGTTTATGAGTGTGCTCTGTTGCAACTAGCCAAAGCTGAGGCACCTGGGTTTCTTAGAAGGCTTCCGTCAGGAAATACAGCCTAACTATAGGACATTCAGAGGGAGATGGATGAAGCATGGTGTTTGGAGTTCTGCCTTATGAAGAACTCAGGATTATGTCAAGTTAAAGCTGCTAACTCTGCTATATTCCCCCTGTTGTATCTACGTTTGATGGCAAAGTCAACTGTATGTAGAACTTATAAAGGGCAGAGAGAGACAGTTTACGATATGGG
This sequence comes from Bungarus multicinctus, assembly GCA_023653725.1. Classification (NCBI taxonomy): domain Eukaryota; kingdom Metazoa; phylum Chordata; class Lepidosauria; order Squamata; family Elapidae; genus Bungarus; species Bungarus multicinctus. The sequence goes on along the minus strand of CM042837.1, from coordinate 18,784,503 downwards.
ATTCACATACAATTTCCACAGGACATCACCTCAGACAGACAGCATTTATCTAATGAAGGGAAGGATTTTTGCCCATCTTGAGTGGGGCTGGGAAGCATTCAAATATTAGCTCTTTAGCTGCCCTGGTTAAGCATGTGGTGCAAATTCATCCCTTTAATCGTAGGAGTTAAGGCTAAGCAATATATTAGTATGGCTATTAACAAGCAATTGGTTGATCTTTCACATGTTTGAACTGCCCATCTCCCTAGCTCAAATGTCTATGGAGATTCTCAGCCATCCAGATCATGGTTGTCCCAAAGGTGCTTTTTCAGGAGACAACTAGACTTTCTGGTTTTTCTTTGAAGACATTTCGCTTCTCATGCAAGAAGCTTCTTCAGCTGTCACTGGATGGTGGAGAATGGGAGGATTTACACTCCTTGCAGACACTGGTCATTTGCATTCTTTTAGAGCAGGGGCCTTCAAGCTTTAAGACTTGTGGACTTCAACTCCCAGAATTCCTTCTCTAGTCATGTTAGCTCAGGAATTCTGGGAGTCGAAGTCCACAAGTCTTAAACTTGCCAAGTTTGAAGACCCTTGTTTTAGAGCAGGGGTCGCCAACTTTTTGGACCTCAGGGACCATCAAACTCATAATTTTAAATCCCAGAGACCACTAACCGGTTCTGTGGGTGTGGCCTAATTTGTGGGTGTGGCTTGGTGGTCATGTGACTGGCTGGGCATGGCTTGGATGTAAATATTATAAATATTTATATAAATATTGAATTTTTTATTTTAAAAAGAGCAACTTTTACCCAAAATCAGGCAAAGCAAGCAGGCAGATTGAGTTGCTCACAGAATCACAGATTCATTCAGAGATCTATCTATCTGCCATCGGCTAGCTCAGTCTGTCACATAAAATTTGCTAGCAAGCAAACTCACAAAATTAATTCACAGCACACCATGTATGTAAATATTGAATTTTTTATTAAAAAAGAGCTACTTTTACCCAAAATCAGGCAAAGCAGGCAGGCATATTGAGTTCCCACAGAATCATTCAATGATCTATCTAACTGCCATCGGCTAGCTCAGTCTCTCAAATTTGCTTGCCATGAGTCTGCACTGAATAATAGAATCTTCAGTCCTAAGGGAGGTTCGGCTGTGCTTAAAAGCAGAGCCCAAGATCTAAAGACACTGTTTTAGAGAATCATTGAGGCCACATAGAGGTTTATCTGTGTCATCAGGATCACCTGATTGGTGCAAATGGGTGTGCAGGCTTCTTGGAACTGTCCAGTCAGATCTGAAGAAGCTTCTTGAATGAGAAGAGAAAAGTCTTCAAAGAAAAAACAGAAAGTCCTGTTGCCTCTTGAAAAAGCTATTGAGGATCTCCCTCAATAGTGGAGCAATGCTTGTTTCTTCTAACGTGCACAGACTTCTACTGAGTCAGAGATCATAAATAATCAAAGTAAGCTGAACAATATTAATTACATATTTTTAAAAAACTTTCAAACCTCTGGGATCTGATATCATGTCATAATTTCTTGCTGCAAAGGTAAATCTTTTGCTTATGCCATAGAACAGGGTTTCTTAAACTTTTTGGCTTTCCTTTTAGAGTAAATTTAATGTTCACTCCTCTCCTAAAATCCAAACACCAACATGAACACAAATGCACAGTGAAAACAATGAATCTTTGAGAAAGGTGGATTTATTGTGAAAATATAAGTAAAAGGTTTTTCCCTTGAACTCCGCCTGCAGTTCTCTAGGGGATATACACCACACAGTTGGGAAACTATGCTATATAAAATTGTATTTTATTACTAAATTTTATTACCCACATGGAACTAGATATATAGGTTTTCTTTTTATACTGTACTCTGATAGGTTTTCTGTTATACAATACATTTCACTTACTTTCTTAGGAAATATATATAAGCATAAGATTTTAGAATAACAAAAGAATACACTTTGAAAAGAATATGTTGTATCCTACACTTCTATGTATGGTCAGATATTTGATGACACATCTGTCTAGAAATGAGGAGTGTGAATTGAATGTTATACCAGCTTTTTAGTCTTTGTGATCTGTGTTGACTCACCACATCATATGCAGAGAGTAGATAGCCATAAACTGTTGACTTCTAGAGGAATTGCCGAAAGCTTCTTTGATGTTTGATAGGACACCAACAGAAGTGTCAGAATCACCTGCTCCCCCAAAAACTTTGATTGTGTGCTTTGGAATACAGTGAAACCTCGGGTCGTGAACATTTCTGTTTGCAACCAAATCGGGTGACGACCAGAATTTTCAGAATTTTTGCTTCTGGTTGCAAACAGATCTTTGGGTGATGGCCAAGCAAATCCGAAAATCACCACAATGATTTTCTCTGCAGCAGCGATTTCCCCTTTTGCACAATTTTTTTTTTTGGGGGGGGGGGTTGTTTGGTCTACGCATGTGCAGACGGTCGTGCTTCCGGTCACGACCAAATCAGCTTGCAACCATAGTCTAGAAGGGATTACGGATTACTCGAGGTTCCACTGTATTAACCTAACACAGAAAGGTCAAGGCCTGCAGGATGCTTAAATCTGGCCCATGGGGCCACCCTGGAAGTAGCAAAGGACCAGCCAGCGGTGACTCTGCCAGCAAAAACGGAGGTCGGGAGGGCTGCCCTCCTGAGCCCCATTTTCTCTTGGAGAGGGTTGCAGGAGGCCATCACAGCTAGAAACGGAGCTCGGGAGCCTGTTTTCACTGGCAGAGTGCCTGGGCCACCATAGGTGCCCATGATACGATTGACATCAAGCCAGCCGCATCTACTCTGGCCACACTCATTCTAGCCCCCTGAGGTCAAACACCTGATGTGGTCCTTAGTGAAATCGAGTTTGACACCCCTGGTCTAATAGAACATAGAATCACAGGGCTAAAGCAGGGGTCTGCCACCTTAAAAACAAAAAGAGCCATTTGGACCGGTTTTTCCACAGAAAAGAAAACACCCGGAGGCAATAATTTAACAACCAGTGGGACTGGGTGGTTGTGGCCAACTTGACATCACTCACTCCCACACAGTCACTTCCTGCTCTGAAATGTGGAGCGAGTCTCCATCCTCTGCCATCACCCTTACCTTCTCAGGCCAGGTGAGCAGTGATGAGGAGGGGCCATCCAGTGGTGGGATCAGCCGACAGAGAGCCACAGCCGAGGGCCGAAAGAGCTGCATGTGGCTCCAGAGTCGCAGGTTGCAGACCCCTTGGCTAAAGAGACTCTTCCTCAAGGCAAGATACCTTATACCATCTTGATAACCACCATTTTTGAAAACCTCCACTGATGGAGTACCCACCACTCTAGGAGGCACGTTATTCCATGCACCCCTCTGGAAATTTAAATAAAGCTGATTTTTGCTGGTCTTTGATAAAGTGCATTTCCTCCTGCCTCACCCTCCCAAACATATTTTCCTTTCAAAGCCAGACATCACAACAGGCTGCAAATCCAAACAGAACCAAGAATTTGGACGAGAGGTTATGCTTCATTTTAAAAAGTAAACAAATAAGTGAGCTGTCAAAAGACAATTATGTGATCTGGGAGGGATTGTATTTCATAAGAGAGCTATTATCTCCAGTTTTAAGGTGGGCAGAGAGTTACAAGTAATGAATCAGCTTTTGTGATGCTGACGAAGTTCACAGTTTAGTCTAGGGTGCAGAGAGTTGAATGTGGTTTGGGCAGCAGCAAAACGATACTTATAATGAACAAGTGGGTTTTTTTCCCTTGCAAGTTGATCGGAGCCTTTCACTGGAAGTGAAAATGAAAGAGAGGCACTCTCTAAATCACGAGAAATATATGAATTTTATAAAGCAGTTTACTGAAAGTGCAATCTGTCAAACAAAAAGAGAGCAACATATAAAGAAAGCATAGTAGAGAATATTATGAACCATTAATTAGAATTAAACAAATAATTGGAAGAATCATATTCATTGCAGAACATTCCTAATACAAGTGACTTCCGTTAATAAGAACAAACACTCGGCTACGTTTAACATACTTGTTTTCAAACTTTAAAGTTAAAGTTAAAAGTTCCAAAATGTCAAATAATAAAACCACCCTTTTTATAACTTCAGGCTCCTGAAGCGTGAACACCTAAAAGTTCTTATCATGGGCAACGTATATAGGAATAGATACACCTAAGCAGGGGTGGGCTTCAAAAATTTTAGCAATGGGTTCTCTGCCTGGTTGCTGGTGGGCGTGGCCATGGTGGGTGTGGCCTAGTTGGCCTCCTGCACCATAGTGGGGGGAGGCGTTTTTGCCCTCCCCGGGCTCCAGAGGCTTTCATCAAGCCTCCAGGAGGGTGAAAATGGTCTCCGGAGGCTCTCTGGAAGCCAGAAATGGGCCCATTTCCAGCCTTCCCAAACTTCTGGGAGGCCTGTTTTTCGCCCTCCCCGAGCCTCCGTGTGCGCCCTGCACTTACCTGCATCCAAAACAGACCACGTGGGGACTCCTGGGAGAGGCGGGGTGGGCAGTGCGGGGCCAGCCAGGAGTGGGATTTGGGGGTTCTCCGAACTGTGCAGAATCTTAGCTAGAGGATCTCTCGAACCCCTGTGAACCCCCAGCAGCCCAGCCCTGCACCTAAGAAAGAAAGATTAAAATGGAAGATAAATCATAAGAATACCTTATTTTTTTAATTTTTTTTTAAAAAGGTAGAAAGATGTATGTGTTTGTTTGTATCCCACCTTTATTATTTTTACAGATAACTCAAGACAGTGAGCATATTCTTTCCTCCTTTTATTTTTCCCCACAACAAAAACATTGTGAGGTGATTTGGGATGAGAGAGAGATTGTTCCAAGCTTACCCAGCTGGCCTTCATGACTAATGTGAGACCAGCACTCACAGTCTCCTGGTTTCTGGCCTGGTGCCTTAACCACTAGGCCATGTTGTCACTCAAGGTGCAATCCTATTCAAGATTCAAGTTTGATAAAAGGCAGGACTGAATATAATGTGCATAGTTGGACTGTGACATTTGCCGCAGTCTTATACGCAAATGGACACCAGTTTTGATGGCTGTAAAGAGGCCTTGGGCATTGGGCCAATTCACCAAAGGAGTTATCATCAACCTTGGAAGAAGAATGGTATAAAAATTTTAATAACTAATAACAAGTAGGGCCATTTGCTACTTCCTGAATAACTGGAAAGACTAAAACATAGCCCTCTTGAGTCCAGCTCTATGGGATCCGACAGGGTTAACTATCAGTTCGGTCATTTACGAGGTTCGGTCATTTATGATGTGCTTCCCTGCATGCTGCTCGGCATGCGTCTGTAAATCGTCATCAGCATGCTGCGTGCAGAGAAGCAGCCTTTCAAAAAGCCCTCTTTTCCTGCTTTTTTAACTGCAGCTATGCCTTGCACGACAGCTGAAGTTGAAAAAATCAGGAAATAATGGTCAGTTAACAGCCCAGGTGGGTGGGCGGGCAAAAACATCAGCAGACATAGAACCGGTTCTATGTCTGCTGCTCTTCAGAGCTACCGGTTCTACAGAGGTGGACAGAACCTGTAGAAACCCACCCCTGGCTCTATTCCTTATGGATACTTCTGAATGGATACTTCTGAATAACTTACTTGGACACAGTAGAGAAATGGTTTGCCATTGGATGACTGTTTTCTAGAATGCAAATCTAGTCTCCTGCTCTGGAATGTTCTAGTGGCCCTTCTAGATCTAGATCCCAAGGTGTTTCCTTTAAAAAAAAAATCAGTCTTAGGTCTTGAATCATGATAGATCTTTCCAAAAGCATTTGGTTGACCACCATGGGACATAGAACACTGTGGGACATAAGGTGGACACTGAGCCTGATCAAGCCACAGGTTTCTTTAGCTTAAACGCCAGCCTTTCTTAAACACAAGCCTTCCTTGCCAAACCCCAACTACACCAGAGCAGTTTTCTTTGACCCACACTGTGATTTCCAAGTTCCAGTTGATGATTACTGTCCAAGAATGGTACTGTCTGGCATTGTCCATACCATGCATTCCTAGTCAGCCCACTGTATAGGCCTGCTTTTGCGAATCGTGTGTATTTTTAACCTTCCAGACACTCTTCCTTTAAGCAAAAAACATCTGTGTAAAACCCCTTCGCATGCAGAGTTCTTGTTGCAAGGCCTTCCTCTAACACCAGGCTCGTTTAAAGCCAGTGTGACAGTAAAACAAATGAATGCGGGTGGCCTTTTGTGGCCCTTTGTTGCTGCAGAAAATCTAACATTTTCCCATAGGGGCTGGCTTAATTATTTTTGAGGATGCAATGCTGAAAGACTGGCAGGTTTGCTGCACCCTCTTTCATTCCCATGAAAAAGGGATTTTTGACCTAACCCTCAGCCTGATATGTGTTCAAACATCTGCCAAGTTTAGGGCTGCATTATGGGTTAAAGTATAGATGATGGGAGTTCATTCGTCATGCCAATAAGCAATCAAAAGCCATTGTACACACAAATAAAAATAGAAACAGCTTTTCACAATATTTTCTCTTGCTTCTCCTGATGTAATCTGAGAAAAGTACCATATCAGGGGAAAATACTTATTGGAAGCAGAAAACAAAGCCATATTCATGGTCATCATGCAGTTATTTTGTAAACAAAGGAATTAAATATGGGAATACTCTTATGGCGAAGAATGCCATAACATCACCTGACTTGACTTTTATTGGGAAGAATAAAGAATAATTTACTCATATAATTTATATGGTTTTATTTTGTTGTAAAGCATCCAGACTCACTTAGGTGAGATGGGGGTTGGGGGTATGGGAATTGAATAAATAAACATATAAAATATACAATTGTGAAAAATAAATAGAAATGGCCAATCGAAGCAACTGCTTGAAAGCTTGGATATTGCCTTAAATCTGTTTCTTCCACTTATTTAATGAGTGAGGAATAATCATGCAAACTGCATGCATTTAATATTTTCTACAACTAAATCTAAATCTGAAAAAAATTCTACATCGTTACTTAAGATGAATTGCAGCTGAGAGATTGCAAACCAAGTGCCTATTTGATCTTCCTCCTAATAAAAGGAAACTAATACTAAGCTAGCAGGAATAACCAACACCCTAGGAGACAGGCTCAAGATCCAGAGGGATCTTGACAGACTTGAACAGTGGGCCCTATCTAACAAAATGAAATCCAATATAAATTCAATCCTACACTTAGGCAAGAAAAACCAAAAGTACACGTATAAACTGGGTGAAACCAGGCTTAATAGCAATAACTGTGAGAAGGATCTTGAAGTCTTAGTGGACAACCAATTAAAAATGAGACAACAGTGTGCAGCCAAAAAAGCCAATACAATCCTAAATTGCATTAACAGAGGGATACAATCAAGATTAAGTGAGGTGCTAATACTACTCTATAAAGCCTTAATAAGACCACACCTAGAGTACTGCATCCAGGTTTGGTCACCACACTATAATAAAGATGTTGAGACTCTAGAAAGAGTGCAGAAAAGAGCAACCAGGATGATTAGGGGATTGGAGGCTAAAACATATGAAGAATGGTTGCAGGAATTGGGCCTGCCTAGTCTATTGAAGAGAAGTACCAGGGCAGGCATGATAGCAGTGTTCCAATATTTGAGGGGCTTTCACAGAGACTAGGAGGTCAGGCTATTTTTCAAAGCACCTGAAGGCCAGACAAGGAATAATGGATGAACAAGGACAAATTCAACCTGGAAATAAGCAGAGATTTTCTAATAGTCAGAACAATCAACCAATGGAACAGAAGTTGCCTTTGGAAGTTGTGGGAGCTTCATCACTGGAGGCTTTCAAGAAGAGACTGGACTGCCACCCATCAGAAATGGTGTAGGGTCTCCTGCTTGGGCAGAGGGTTGAACTAGATGACCTACAAGGTCCCTTCCAACTCTGTTAATCTAATCTAACCCTTTCAGTCATTGGCTCAATCCCTACGCCAGAACGAAGAAGGCAACGAGATGGTGGCAACTCCTCAAGACCGTTGGAGAAACCAGTTTCAGGAGCCTTGAAAAGTTCACTGACCTGAAAGTTTGAATTCTGCAGTGATCATTAGTAAAAAAACAAAGTGGTTGATGATGGGAAACAGCTTTCTGAGGGTCTCATTTGAGTTCCAGTTTATTTACTTTTGCTCAAGTGAATATTTTGGGGCAGAGCCATCTTCTGATCTTCTTGTAGAAAAGAGAGCTGGATCCAGTGATTAAGCATTCCCTACCTTGCTTCAAAAGGCAACTTTTGAAGCCGGGGCACTGCCAACCAGCAAAAACTAGACCTTTGGAATTGCCCCAAAGCAACCTATGATGTGTGGAGGTGTTATCAAAAAGCATGAAGGACGTATCCACTTTGAAGGGACCCTTGAAAAGAAAAGTGTCCTGAGACTTGAACAGAAACACTTCCCGCCCTTCCTCAGGTTGAAGGGGATTTGATTAGACCCAAAAACGAAGGGGGGCACTTTAAAAGGAAACCCTTGGACCTCTCTGTGTGTAAACTGGAGCTGGAAATATTTTGATTCTGAGCTGTGTTGGGTGAGGGACCTCTACTAGCAATCTTTAGCCATACAGCTGCCATAGACGAATATTCATCAAGTAACATTCCAGAAAGAAAGAGCAGCATGGTTGTATGTTAACCAAAGAGTTTTCCAAATGTCCCTCTCTACAATGAATGAGCAAAAGACTGAAATTTGCTAGGTGTCATCCCAAAGATCCAAATCTAAATCATGCACTCATAGGAGAACATTCCTCCACTATCTGGACCATGACTCTACCCAAGTAATCCCTTCCAGGACCTTCTAGGTTGAAGTTTTATTTGTTTGTTTGTTTGTCAAATATGTACAAGATAACAAGTATAGGTATGAACATAAACATGAACAAAGGAAGTAAATACAAATAAATGGCGACAGTAAGACAGGAACGGTAGGCACACTGGTGCACTTATGCACGTCCCCTTTAAGGACCTCTTAAGAATGGAGTGAGGTCCATGTGAGGGGTTGAGTTGTGGATAATCTGATTCATCTTGCCCAAAATTCGCAACTCGAAAGTTCATAATGTCTATAAGATAATCTCTTCCTCATTTTGGTTTCCACTACTTATTTGGTTACCTTCTTCCTTTCTGTTGCTCCTCTCTGGGAGAAAGTTTCAAAGTATTTTTAGCAGGACTACCAGATTCTGTAACAGCTTTGTTCCCTATACCATCCATTTGATAAACTTGCAAGATTCGTTTTTCTTGCCATGTACATTTATACATCTGAACTACTAGGCTGTTTCTCCGTGTCATATAATATATGTGGGTATGTGGATATTTATTTATTTATTTATTTATTTATTATTTATTTATTTATTGTTATGTTTATGTAGTATATATTGGAGGTGGTGACACTTCAGGAGCTGTAGGCAATGAAATTTAATTTTAATGTATACTAATTAGTGTACTTTTAAAATGACAATTAAATTAAGTGAAGACATGAATTAGGAACAATTTAATACCTATTAGCTACATAAATATAAGAAGACTAAAGGAGACCCGATTTTGTTTTGTGTGATTCAAACAAATCTGTATGTAGGCGAATTGGGATGATGGGTAAACTCCAAAGACTGGTTACAAATTGTTAAATTGAGTTCAAATCAAGAGGGAAAAATAACTTTATCTCACACAATTCATAAATCTGCAGAATTTTATCATACTTTAACCTTAAACATTGTCTTTAAATGTCTCTATTCTCAGTTATCCAGGTCATGGTTGTCCTAAATATGCTTGTTCAAAAGGCAACTGGACTTTCGTTGGTTTTCCTTGAAGACTTTTCACTTCTCATCCAAGAAGTTTTTTCAGTTCTGATCAAATGATGGGGAATGGAGGAGTTTATATTTCTTGCAGTCATCTGGTCATTAGCATTTTTCTCATAGTTGTTGAGGCCACTTGGAAGTTTACCTGTGCCCTCAAATGGGTGTGGAGGTGAAAAGGATCCTTTGGGATTGCCTTTAAGCAGTTTATTAGTAGTAGTATTAGAAGTAGTAGTAGTAGTAGCACAACAACAATAACAATAACAACAGTAATAATGGTAACAACAACAACAACAACAACAATAATAATAATAATAATAATAATGACTATTAGTAGTAGCAGTACTACTACTAACAATAACAGTAATAATAATAATAATAATGACTATTAGTAGTAGCAGTACTACTACTAACAATAACAGTAATAATAATAATAATAATAATGACTATTAGTAGTAGCAGTACTACTAACAATAACAGTAATAATAATAATAATAATAACGACTATTAGTAGTAGCAGTACTACTACTAACAATAACAGTAATAATAATAACGACTATTAGTAGTAGCAGTACTACTACTAACAATAACAGTAATAATAATAATAATAATGACTATTAGTAGTAGCAGTACTACTACTAACAATAACAGTAATAATAATAATAATAATAACGACTATTAGTAGTAGCAGTACTACTACTACAATAACAACAACAATAACAGTAATAAAAATAATGATGATGACTATTATTATTATTAGTAGTAGTACAATTATTGTTATTATTATTATTAGTAGTAGTAGTAGTAGTAATAGTAGTAGTAGTAGTGTGGATCATTGACATTGCCATACCTGGTGACAGCTGAATCGACAAGAAACAACTTGAAAAAATCACCAGATATCAGGACTTGAAAATCCAGTGGTACTCAGCACACTGGGTGCTGTGCCTAAAGATCTAGACAAGCACTTAAAAACAATTGGTGCTGACAAGATCTCCATTGGTCTGCTACAGAAGGCCACCTTACTGGGATCTGCTTGCATAATTCGCCGATACATCACGCAGTCCTAAACACTTGGGAAGTATTCGAATGATTTGTGATACGAAACCCAGCATAGTTATCTCGTTTGCTGTGTACATTGTCATTTTTTGTGTCAAATAATAATATATTTATTGCCTGCATATAGCACTTTCAAGGTCAAACTAGAGAATTTAGTTCTCAGTTCACCATTCTATTTTTTTCTTCTTCCCAATTGCTGAGTGTGCCTTAACAAGAGACTAGATTCCTTCTGAGGCAATGTTACTTTTTAATCAACACCTATTGTAATTATAAACTAGGCTTCCATAAGCAATCAACAATTCAGAAGCAGTGGAAAGTTTCCCACCCTCAGCCCTGAAGAAGCTCCAGGAAGAAAAATTAACCTGAACAATACACAAATCCATTCCTCATAAAAAACAGATAATTGCAAAGCTGGAGTAATGTGAAAAGATCCAGAAAAAAAAAAAAGAACAGTTGCATCTGGTTGGAAAATCAACATTAACAAAAGTGTTTATTTTGTGATCAATGTCGATACCTTATTTGGGATTATGAAAGGAATCTCTTTTTTTAAGTAGGTTTCCTGACTATTTATGTCAGCATTGTATTCCTAAAAATATTCAGAGTTTACAAGCATTCCCTAGAGTATGAGATCCAAGCAATCTAATGTACATTATAAGCAGGGGTGGGATTCAAAACTCCCAGCAACTGGTTCGCTGCTCAGTTGCTGGGTGGGTGTGGCCATAGTGGGCGTGGCCTACCGAAACTTCCGGGAGAGCTGTTTTTTGCCTTCCCAAGGATCCAGAGGCTTCCCTCGGGCCTCTGGGATGGCAAAAACGGCCTCCCCAGACTCTGGAGGCCCTCCGGAAGCCAGAAACAGGCCCATTTCCGGACTTCCGGAAGGCCTGTTTTTCCTCCTTCCAGAGCCTCTGAGCAGATCATGCACTTATCTCCTCCATAAGAGGAGATTCTGAGGAGGGGTGGGGCGGGGTGGACGGTGCTAGCCAGTTGGTTCAAATACCGGTTCAGTGAACCAGATGCAAATTTAACACCTGGTTCACCTGAACCGGTCCAAACTGGTATAATCCCACTGTTGATTATAAGAGTTATAGAAAGTTTGAGAGCCAGTTGGGTCTAGTAGTTAAGGCAGGGGTCACCAAACTTGCCAACTTTAGGATTTGTAAACTTCAACTCCCAGAATTCCCAAGACAGCATGGCTGGCTGAGGAATTCTGGAAGTTGAAATCCACAAGTCCTAAAGTTGCCAAGTTTGGAGACCCCCTGAGTTAAGGTATCGGGCTAGAAACCAGGAAAAAGTGAGTTCTAGTTTCACCTTGAGCATAAAAGGAGGCTTGGGCGATTTGAGGTCAATCACCAAGAGACTGTGATTTCTAGATCCACTTTAGGCATGAAAGCCAGCTGGGTGACTTTGGGCTAGTCAAGCTGCTCACTCAATTACTGTCATAAGCAATGGATTAACACTCAATTGATTGGAAAAAAGCAAATCCTATATTTCCAGGAAAATGCTAGCAAGGAAAAAAAGTAAGAATTGGAAAAAGTTGTTGTAGGGTTGAAAGCCATTAAACTTCTTCAGATTTAGATAGGACAATCACTCATCTTTTTACCAGTAAACACCTATTGAGGGATCTTGGAGTCTTAGTGGACAACTAGTTAAATATGAGCCAGCAGTGTGCGGCAGCAGCCAAAAAAGCCAATTCAATCCTAAATTGCATTAACAGAGGAATACAATCAAGATCAAGAGAGGTACTAATACCAGTCTATAAAGCCTTAGTAAGATCACACCTAGAGTACTGCATCCAGTTCTGGCCACCTAAAAAAAGATGTTGAGACTCTAGAAAGAGTGCAGAGAAAAACAACCAGGATGATTAGGGAGGCTGGAGACTGGAGGCTAAAACATAAGATTAATGGTTGCAGGAACTGGGCCTGGCTAGTCTAGTGAAGAGAAGGACCAGGGGAGACAGGATAGCTGTGTTCCAATATTTGAGAGGCTGCCACAGAGATGAGAGGGACAACCTGTTTTCCAAGGCACCCAAAGGCCAGACAAGGAATAATGGATGGAAGCTGATCAACAAGAGAATCAACCTAGAAGTAAGGAGAAATGTTCTGACAGTGAGAACAATCAACCAATGGAACAGCTTGCCTTCGGAAGTTATGGGAGCTTCATTACTGGAGCTTGGACTGCCATTTGTCAGAAATGGTCATGCTTGGGCAGAGGGTTGGACTAGATGACCTACACGGTCCCTTTCAATTCTGTTAATCTATCATGTAAAACAATATTGCTAAATATATCTCACCAAACGCCAACATAAAATGTTGGAAGAGGTGACTAATGCATCAATCATTATGAATATGGTATTCACTGCTAAAGTCTCTAGTTTTGCAAATAGAGAATTTGTCCCTGTGGCTTCTCATCTGGCCTTCCTTTCTTGCCTTTTTTCAACGATGTTGAAAAAGCTAATGGCCCATTCACAATTAAATGACTTTTGCACCCAAACTGACATGACTGTAATAGCCATGAGTATTCCCTCTTAAAGTTGGTTAATTAGATCAAATATAACTAAAAATTGAAGCCCACCAAATCCACCCACGCCAAAACTGCAGGATGATTTTCCTAATTAAGACACATAATCTTTTACAGCTGCATGGTTTCCTCTACTCCTTTTATTTGGTTGGCACAGAAGTGCGGATGCAAGCTATAAGAAAAGGACCTTGAAGTCCAACTGCAGCCTTTTGCATTTTTACTTGCTGTACGGGCTCTATAAGGAGAAGCAGGAGGAAGAAGGAAAATCTGTTTTCTGATCTTCTGACATGGGGTCATGTTCAAAATTTTGGTCTTCTGCTTGTTCTCAACTGCCCTGTGATGAACAGGGAACAGACAAGCACGTGCACTTTTTCTAATGAGCTCGTGCGGCTTTATGATACGTTTGCCAGAATTTCTAACCTCCAGCTCTCACATGCCACCATATTTTATTTTTGAAAAAAGAACAAAAATAACATCCCCCTCCCCTGCAAAATACCATTTAAATATTGATGAGAGCCAAGACACCCAGAGTAGAAAATCATCCTTTAAAATATGAGCACACTTCTAAAAGAAACATTTTCCCTGTCAAGCATTGTCCAAGAATCACATGATGAACGATTGCTTAAACATTCCAGTGGAATTAAGGAGGAGGGTTGGTTAATGAATGAAAATGGGAGAGAAAATATTCAGTATCTTGGTGGTTGGCTTGAGTCAAGTTTGCTTCTCTAGCTATGGCACTTTCCTTTTTTTAAAAAAACACAGTTATGCAGAACTTAAATTCAGTGAATTCCTGGGAATAAACTAGTGAGACGGGTCCATTATTATGACATCACCTGTGACCTCTTGTTTACAGCTTTGTGATTTTTTAAAAAAATAATATGATCATAATTGTTTTAAGCATGGATTGTTTTATCTTTGGGGTATGCCACCTGTTTGTAAGAACTGGACAAGTAACTAAATCAGATGTTCTCGTGACACCCTCGCAATTGTCAATCATTAAGAGTTGTATTGCCTTTACCTCCTGGAATGCCAAGGCTTGCATTGGTCATGGGAAAATCTTCTCTCTTCACTCCACAAACAATTCCATCAACAGACACATTGACCTGCAACCAGCCTACGAACCCCTCAGAATCCAAATCAACTGCATAGCTAACCAGAGACAGCACTGACCCTCAACCAACCCACACAAGCCTCCCCAGCCAACTCTTCACCTCCCAATGACCCTAACCTGATGTAACCTTCCTATCACAAGACACCCACTGATGACTCACATGTGACACATCACAAGACCCTCATTTGTCACACCCAGACCTGACCAATCATAAGGCTAGTAATTAGAACTGCAGAAAAAAACAATTATTACCAACCTGCCTTCCATTGAAGACTTGTATACTGCACGAGTCAAAAAGAGGGCTGCAAAAATATTTACACATCCTGCACATGAACTGTTTCAACTCCTACCCTAAAAATGTTGCTATAGAGAGCATTACACACCAGAACAACTAGACACAAGGATAGTTTTTTCCCTAACCCCATCACTCTGCTAAACAAATAATTCCCTCAATGCTGTCCAACTATTTACAAAGTCTGTACTACTATTACTATTAATCTTCTCATCACTCCTTATCACCCATCTCCTCCCACTTGTGACTGTAGTACTGTAACTTTGTCACTTGTGTCCTAACGATTTATATTGACTGTTTTCTCATATGATTTGATTGCTTATTGTACTCTATGACTATCACTAAGTGTTGTACCTTATGATTCTTGAATCTTGATGAATGTAACTTTTCTTTTATGTATACTGAGAGTATTTGTACCAAGACAAATTCCTTGTGTGTCCAATCACACTTGGCCAATAAAGAATTCTATTCTATTCTATTCCATTCTACTGACCACCCAAAGCCCTTATAAGGAGAACTCTGACACCCCTAAACTCTGATGAAAATGTTAATTAGCCTGGTAACAAAATGTTCAGAAACCAATCCACAAGCTCAGAGAATGAACCTTCACCCAAGCTATAGATAGTTGCCACTACTGCAAGTCTTCTCTCTTGTCCCAATAGCACATTTCATCAAGTAATGAACTGTGGATGTGCCTATCCAGTTAAAACACATATGGGTATCCATATGCACAGACCAGGACCACTGAGAAATTTCACTGGTTTATTTGAAATCTTGGCATAGCCTGGAAACCATCAGCAGGTCACCTTAAACAAGTACTGCCAGCATTTTGGGGTTTTGTAGATCTTCCTCGAAAATTTCGCCAGCCAAGTAAAAGCTTTCTTCAGACTTTTATAAAGAAGAATATTCTTCATTTGTTTTGATGGTTACTTTTGATCAGAGGTGGCATTCAGCAGGTTCTGACCAGTTCTGGAGAACTAGCAGCAGACATGTTGAGCACTTCAGAGAACCAGCAAATAACACCTCCGACTGGCCCTGTCCCCATCTATTCTCTGCCTCCCAAGTCCCAACTGATCAGCTGGGTCTTCTTTTGTTGCCCTGCACAGGAGAACGGAGCTGGAAATCAGGTTAGTGGGGTGGGTTCTCTTCTCTGAACATTTTATAGAGTCTCAACATCTTTTTTATAGTGTGGTGACTCAAACTGGATGCAGTTATTTCTCATTTCCTGTCAACATTTCAGGAATCCATAAACTTGCATTGCAAAGTTAATGTAGAGGACTGTATCTTCCCACACATTGAGAACAACTGCTGGCCTCTTTCACTGCTGGCTAGAGCTACTCAGATTTGTAGTTCTTCTGAGTTCTTCACCCTTGGGTTGTAAAGATTTGACTTCCAAAATCTGCCAATAGCAACATCGGGCTAAATAGATATGATTTTATTACTTCTAATCCCAAATGTTTGAGAGCCGCCTATCTCTGACTTTGCTTCATTTGTTGATAGAGTCTATGGCTGTTCCAGAGAGTAAAATAAACTAAGGGAGGCCAAAATGTGACCAAACAAGTAAGGGCCCTTAATCATGGCCTGTTAGAAGATTGGAACAAAACAATGGGTTATTTTGACCTTTCAATGAAAGAGCAGAACAAGGATAAACAGACTGCATTTGCACAAGGTTGATTAGTCTTGAGAGATTGCAAAGTAATGACCCAGAGAATATGAAGAATTGTGGCTTCTGAAGACAGCTAGACACAACATTTTTGGCAGGATCTGGGACATCAGAATATGCTGGTTTTCAGCCATCATAAGATTTTTGCCTGTTTGTCACATCAGAAAGAGTATAATCCAAAGCAATCTTGGTACCCTGGGCAGTTTATTCAACCAGTATATATTTTACCCTGAACTGCTGCTGCAAATAAATAACCTGTGACTATGAACCAATGAGCTATTACGGAAATTTGTGCCTTCTTCTTGGTAAGATCTTGCTCAACTCTTTCTAAATTTTCCATGGAAGTGTAGAATCAGGCTCAAACTAAGAACCAATTAGAGACCAGCCTTCATCAACCTGCACCATTGGAAACTAGCTCAAATGTCTGTGAAGATTCTCAGTCACCCAGGTCATGGTTGTTCCAAAGGTGCTTTTTCAAAAGGCAACTGGACTTGAAGATGTTTTATTTCTTATTCAAGAAGCTTCTTCAGTTCTGACTGGATGGTAGAGGGTGGAGGAATTTATATTCCTTGCAGTTATCTTATCATTAGAACTCTTTCTGAAAGCTGTTGAGGGCACAGATAGAACTTAGCTATAGCACTTATACACTACTTCAGCCCTCTCTAAGCGGTTTTACAGAGTCAGCATGTTACCCCCAACAATCTGGCTCCTCATTTTACCCACCTTGGAAGGATGGAAGGCTGAGTCAACTTTGAGCCTGGTGGGATTCAAACTGCCAAATTGCAGGCAGCCAGCAGTCAGCAGAAGTAGCCTGCAGAATTGCATTCTAACCACTGCACCACCATGGCTCTTGGAGATAAACCTCCAATTGCCCCAATGACTTACAGAAGGATCTATCAGAACAACTGGCTACAAAGACAGGAATCAGTCAGTCAGTCCCTGCTTAGTTGCTATGCAAGCCATCTTTTCTTCTTTTAAGATGCTGGCCAAAGAACAGGAAATCTGTTGTCTGGACTATGGTCCGCTTTATGGTCACTAAACCCTGCAGCTCAACACTTCTCAATGCAGGTTTCTAATGATACAGTGGTGTGTTTCAAATATTTTTACCATCGGTTTGGTAGGTGTGGCTTGGTGGGCTCGCTTTGCGCAGGAGCAGAGGCATTTTGAGTCACCTCCTGCAATCCTGTACTCTCCCTGACACTTCAACAGCTGCCACACAGCAATTGCTGTTCCATGCAAAGCTGCTGCGCTTCAAAAGCAGGACAAAGGTTAGTATTGGAGCCCAGGTGGGCCCAGCCCAGAGCATCAGAGAAAACCGGTTGAATCTCCGCTGCTCATCATCGCTACCAGCTCGGCAGAACCAGGCAGAACCGGTAGAATACCACCACTAGAATGACATATGTATAAGGGTGAAATTTGGGGAGTATAATAAAGTCCCTAGAAGCTTGTTGCAATGAAACCTTTGGAGATAAATTTCTCTACCACGATGTAGATCCTGAGTCCAGGGTTCAGCACTAAATCCTAATCTCCTGAGTTCCTACAGCTTAATTTGGCTGCTAGGCTCAGATTTAACCTACCTGTTTCAGACCCATGGCCTGGTATGGCTGAACAGGAGATCTGATTGGAAAGCAGAAGCAAGCTGTTAGGAACAATTGATTGCATTCAGCTAATATAAAGGTTTGTTTTCCTCTTACGCTCATGCCAATTATTCTTTGCTTCATGTCTGCACTTGTGAAGCCAAACAGTTGCTTGCTGTTGACATAACCAAGGTCTTTGCCCTGAAAACTACTGGCTCTCGGCTTCTGTTATAAATGGCCAATGAACTGGATTCAACTTAGGGTGACTTCCCCGGATGATCCATCAAATAACTTGTCTCTCTTGAAATGTTAACTAAGAAGGGGAAAAATAATTAACATAACATAGGAGCAAGAAGTGATTAATAACACAGCCTCCTGCTTATATGCATAATTATACCAGTCAGGGTGGCATGAAAGATGTTGAAATCACAGGAAATGGCTGCTTGGGGTCAATTTAACCTGCTTAGCAAGACCTGCCAAAAATGGTCTTTCTTACAAGCCAAATCATTATCTCCTTGTTTCACAGAAAGACCGAAAGTGTTGTAGTTTCCAAAACTAAACACAACTGAGTCACATCTGTTTACAAAACGTCTTCAGAGCTATTCCTGGTAAATCTTTTGTTTTGAACAATGCATTCTTGGACTGGATAACCTCAGAAACTGGAACGAAAATAGCCTTTGCCTGAGAAGGCTGCAGAACATCGAGGCTGAAGAAATGAAAGCCAGGATAAAAAGAGAAGAAAAGGGAGATGGGAAAGTTAGGAAGGAGTGTGGTGCATGGGGTGAGGAGCTTAAATAACACAAGTTTAAATTCTCTTTTGATTTGAAGCCAACCTCCAGTTAGATTTTTCACTCCAGGCTTCTGGGCCTATATATTATCCTTAGTAGGAATGAATTCCAATGCCACATTTTTCTCATCGCACAGGAACACCCGTGGAGGAATGCATGAGAGGAAATAACGTTGGGGAGGTGGAGAGAGATGCAAAAATCCATATATAACATCCAGAAAAAGATCTAAGACCAAAAGCATGCAGGCATCTATTCTCCTGCCCACAGAGCTTTCCCTCACCTGCCTTGATGTTGCATCCAGACAAAAGATTTTCTTCAGACAGGAAAGAAAAATATGGTACAGTTAGGCAGCACGGGCAGTTTTAGGGCCCCAAGAATGGCCCCTGTAATACCAC
The DNA here is from genome assembly GCA_023653725.1 of Bungarus multicinctus. Lineage (NCBI taxonomy): Eukaryota > Metazoa > Chordata > Lepidosauria > Squamata > Elapidae > Bungarus > Bungarus multicinctus. Next base: position 18,765,373 of record CM042837.1, on the reverse strand, counting down.
CCTGTTGCATTGGTTACCAATCTGTTTCCAGATCAACTTCAAGATGTTGGTGATTACCTTTAAAGCCTTTCATGGCATGGGTCTAGGATAGTTGAGGGACCATCTCACCCACTGGGATTGGCTTGTCCCATTCATGTAGAAGAAGCACACTGCGGGTCCCATCAGCACAATTTTTACCAACTGGCAGGGTCCAGGAGGAGATTTTTCTCTGCTGTGGCTCCTGCCTTCTGGAATATCTTGCTCCCCGATGTTGGCCCCAAATCCTCCTAACTTTTTGTAAGGGCCAAAAGACATGGCTCTGCCAGTTGCCCTGGGGCCCCAGTGGAGGTGGTTGATTGAGTAATAACAGATCCCGTCTGACCCCACTCCACCCCCGCCTTCCCCGTATGTCCTTAGGTCTTAATGTCTGATTTTAATTATTTATGTTTTAATTGTACATGTATAGACATATTTTTATGACTGTAAGCCACCCAGTGTTACCCTATGGTAAATGGATGGAATAGAATTCTTTATTGACCAAGTGTGATTGGACACCACACAAGGAATTTGTCTTGGTGCAAATGCTGTCAGTGTACATAAAAGAAGAAAATACATTCATCAAGAGTCAAGAATCATAAGGTACAACACTTAATGATAGTCACAGGGCACAATAAGCAATCAAATCATACTAGGAAACAGTCAATATAAATAGTAAGGATACAAGTGACAAAGTTAGAAAGGAAAGGGGAAAGGAAAGAGAAAAGGAAAGAGAAAAGAAGGAAAGGAAAGAGGAAAGGAAAGGGAAGGGAAGGAAAGGAAAGGAAAGGAAAGGAAAGGAAAGGAAAGGAAAGGAAAGGAAAGGAAAGGAAAGGAAAGGAAAGGAAAGGAAAGGAAAAGAAAAGAAAAATCACATCTAAAGTCAACTCTATGGCATCCAGATTCCCTCATATTATTGAAATGAACTTAGAACACAATCTTTGGAGAACACTCACGAGATGACTTCCAAATTTCTGAGCAAGTTTTTTTCCACACTGGTTTCCAAAATGGAACTCAGGATTTACAGTTAATTGTTGTAAAAGTATGACTGTACAGTGCTCCATTGTTATTTTGTGTTGTGGAAGTGAGGGGTCATTTCATTACTTAGTCATTGTTTTTTTTTTTTACATCTGGTTCAAACATTTAAAAAATTAAGCTTTTGTATAATTGCACATCCAGTTATTTGATCTGTATGCATTGAATTAATTTGCAAGAGATTGTATGTTTATTATTAGAATGCTTTTTACAAGACAGCTTTGATACAATTACACATAAATTTGCTCCAATTTGTCTATGTATGTATTAGATTTATCACCCACCACAACAGAATAATATTTTTTAAAAATTATTACAGGCAGTCCTTTATTTATGACCACTTATCATGCCAGCTGATACTAGCACATTCTGGATGAACTAAAGCTTCTAGGAGATTTTCTATAGAATGTGTTGCAATGGTCCAAATGGGAGGATATGATGCCATGAATTACAATTGGGAGAGCTTCCAAGTCCAGGTAGGGCCATAATTAACCCATCCCAGTCAAAGTGGACAGTAAGGTAAGCTGTCCTGGACATGGGTTCCACCTGCCCATCTAACAGTAACTCTAAGCCCAGGGCTCAGCCCTGAAGCCATTTTGGAGCATCTTCAGGGTTGCCACAGCAAAGCCTGTTGGAGCTGTGCTTGTCCTGCCCCTGTCGGAATCTGATTCTGAGTGGGAGGCCAAGCAACTGACGGGGAGTGGAAGTGTGGCTCCAGTGGCTATGGAAGAAACTGGGGAAGGGCAAAGTCCAGCTGGGCAGAGCAGGAAAGAAGTAGAACAAGGCAGAAGGAATTCAAAGGAAGATCCAGGCCCACTCCCTCTTCATCCTAGGGCACGCAGCGAAGAACGAAGAAGGGAGCAATGTGGGTTGTGTGGCTTATGGGGGAGGAAAGGGCCCTGATTCCCTTCATTACCTGCAGCTGGGAACACAATGTTTAAAAAAGGAAATTGCGCACAGCAACTTGTTGGAAGCAAATCGTGAGTTATCTTTTATTGTTGATGCTTATCTGGGTTCCTGGCATTTTCCCAACTGTGTGTGTTTTGTTGGCCTTTGAAGTCTGCAATTCCTTATCCTTCCCTGTCCAGTTAATTGCTGCAACGTAGTTTGTGTGGATTTTTATTTACAGTTTATATGTACTTCGTTTTCGGACTGAATTTCCTCCACTTAAAGACTGTTTTTGGGGGAGTTTTTTCTCCAGCCGAAGGTAACTGGACATTGGGGGCAAAGTTGGAGATATTAAAGGGACATTTCTTACTTATGTGACTGTGTTGCCTTTATGCCATGCCCTGGGTCATCACAGTGGGAATGTGAGGGGGGAGCTAGAGAACTGGAGAACTGGTAGTGGAAATTTTGACTAGTTTGGAGAACTGGCAAATACTACCTCTGACTGGCCCTGCCCCCATCTATTCTCTGCCTCCCAAGTCCCAGCTGATCGGCTGGGTCTTCTTTTGTTGCCCTGCACAGAAGAACGGAGCTGGAAAGCAGGTTAGTGGGGTGGGGAGGGAATGGGATTTTGCAATATTCTTCCCCTACCACACCCACTAAGCCATGCCCACCGAGCCACACCCATAGAAGCTGTTCCATTAGTTGATTGTTCTCACTGTCAGAAAGTTTCTCCTTATTTCCAGGTTGAATCTCTCCTTGTTCAGTTTCCATACATTATTCCTTGTCTGGCCTACAGGCGCTTTAGAAAATAACTTGACCCCTTCCTCCCTGTGGCAGCCCCTCAAATATTGGACTGCTATCATGTCTCCCCTGGTCCTTCTCTTTACTAGACTAGCCAAGCCTAGTTCCTGCAACCATTCATTGTATGTTTTAGCCTCCAGTCCCCTAATCATCCTGGTTGCTCTTCTCTGTACTTTTTCTAGAGTCTCAACATCTTTTTTATAATGTAGTGAACGAAACAGGATGCAGTACTCTAGGTGTGGTCTTACTAAGGCTTTATAGAGTTCTTTTCTTCTCTTGGGAACCAAGGATGTTCTCCCCAGGTGCTGGAAAGGTGGGGATTAAAGCCAGCTGGAGTTGGGACTGTGACCTGATTGGGCCATGTGATGAGCATGTGACTTGGGGGCAAGAACTTTGAGGTTTTTGATTTGGGTGGGGAAAACCTCGGGTCCTTCAGAGTCAGGTTTTCACCAACTGTACCAATATGATATTCCTAATAAATTCTTACTTTGAGGTAGCTCGGGCCTCAGAGTTTCAATCGCGTTGGGTCTGTTCCTTGGAACCCTGAGACTTCCCCGACTCTGAAGGACCAGGAATGACACTCAGAAGAAATCAACAGGCAATACCAAAACATCAGAAAACCCCATTAACAAACAAGCATGGCAAAAAAAAATGCAGGCCTGAATTCGGGTGGGGAATGGAAGGGAAAAATGCCGAGCTTTCATTATTGTCCAAGTTACCCACAATGAACCCCAGACCACCTCATGCCTGCCTAGGGCCGATGTGAAGGAAATTAGCAAGGGTTTAAACAATAATGAAATCATGTTTTGGAACTCAAGAGAGTTATTGTACACGAACGCATAAAGGAGACGATCAGTGCATTCTACCCTTAAGCCTAACTAGCTTCTTTTTAACCAACTGCAAAACTACCAGTCAGCTGTTTTTCACAAAGCCCTTCTCGTACTCAGCAGCCTTGAGCCTTGTGGGGGCTGGGAGACCACCCAGGTCTGTGGTATTTCACTTCCTATTGTTCTCCTTCCTTTTTCCCATCCACTGGATTCCCTTGCCTCAGAGGCAGTCCTCCTACCCAGCACATCTATCTATCTTTCTCTTTCCATTCTTTTGAGAGCCTGTCCTTATTAAGGGGGTGACGCTGGCAATTGTTCTATTTTGCTTTGGGCCACAAAAAAATTGGGTGTGCTGCAGAACCCAAGAGAAACTATGCCCTGCAATCTTTTAGAATAGAAGAGAATTGGCTAAGTGTGATTGGACACACAAGGAATTTGTCTGGTGCAAATGCTCTCAGTGTACATAAAAAGAAAGGATACATTCATCAAGAATCATCAAGTACAACACTTAATGATAATCATAGAGTACAAGTAAGCAATCAAACCATACTAGGAAACAGTCAGGCGTGGGATTCTACCAGTTCACACCTATTATCTAGAACCAGTTGTTAACGTTGTAAGCAATTCGGAGAACCGGTTATTAGAAGAAATTATTGGCGTAATCCTGTAAGGAAGGCAGGAAGGAAACATTCTGGTGTTGCTTACAGAAACTGCCTCTCCGTTAACCCTCATTACATTCTTGGCAGGACTAGACTTCATGTCTCAAGAACATCTCTGGAGTTTTTTTCCCCTCCTTTGCTGGTACTTTGCTTGTGTGGAGTGACCATTCAAAGTTACAATGGCAATGAAAAAAGTGACTTATGACCATTTTTCACACTTACGACTGTTGCAGCATCCCCACAGTCATGAACGGCCAGGCGAGGAGATGGTGCCTCAATGTGAGTGATATTGAGTTGGCCACGCCTAGCCAATAACATGACCACCAAGCCATATCCACCCAGTCACATGACCATCAAGCCACGCCCACCACCTAAGCCATGCCCACAGAACCGGTTGTTAAAAATTTTGAATCCCACCCCTGGAAACAGACAATGTAAACTGCAAGGATATAAGCAACAGTTACAGTCATAAATGGGAGGAGATGGGTGAAAGGAACGATGGGAGGATTAATAGTAATAGTAATGCAGACTTAGTAAATAGTTAGACGGTGTTGAGGAAATTATTTGTTTTGCGGAGTGATGGCATTTGGGCATCCTTGTGTCTAGTTGTTCTGATGTGCAGTGCTCTCTAGCGTCATTTTGAGGGTAGAAGTTGAAACAGTTTATGTCCAGGATGTGAGGGATCTTTTATTCTTCGAAGGAGCAGAAGAGCAAGATGGGCCATCTAAAGATGAAAAAATAAAACTGTGTAGCAGTGAATTAGAGGGCTCTCTAAGCTGAAAGAAAGCTTGGTCAGACTGGTAGACCAAATAGTTCCATTGTTCAGAGATGCTATCAGTGTTGAGTATGACAGTATTTATGGGATCCTTGTTGATCTCTGAGCTTGGTTGTTTTCTTCCAGGTGTTTCATTACCCAACTACATAACATCATCAGTATTTATGGGGAATATGTCATGGCTTTCTAAACTTATTACAAGGATAGATAAAAACCTTTGCTATTATCTATATGCTAAAAAGTTATTGCAACTGTCTTCTTGGTCCACGATATGTGGGCTGAAAAACTCTAAGTGACTACTAGATGGCAGCAAAGAGGCACCAACAACTCGACTCTGTTGTCCTCTGGTTGTCTACCAGCAAAATGACTTCGGCTGCAGCCATGCTTACTTCTCCTTCCTTTCTTGGTTGCCATTCAAGGGGGAGAGTATGGGGGGGAGATGTGGTGCCTCAGTTGGCTAGCCATAACATCTACCAGCCAGTTGTGTGAACCAAGATCATTTCAATGGAAACTTGTCGAAGTTGAGTGGGAACCTACATCTGGATTGATTGGCCCATATGACGTGGGAGACAAAGAGGGGAAGGAGAGGTCTTACTCTTTTAACTATCCCTGAGCACAGGAATAATTCAGAGCTAGCGTCACCTTTCTAAGTGCTGATATGATATACTCAATAAAGTATCTCTTGAACCAGAGTCCTGACTTCCCTGAGTTCGTTACTCAGAACGATGACACTAGTGACTGATCTGAGATTTGCAGCCCAGAACCCATAATCTTACTTACGTTAAGATTCAAGTTGTCTATTCCACAAGCGTCTGGTCAGATGAATATTCGTCTCCAAGATTCTTCTCAGCCTTGTCATCTTTTAATAGACAATGCCAGGTTTGAGGCTGAAACCACTTACGTCTATGGCATAGAATAGAATAGAATAGAATAGAATAGAATAGAATAGAATAGAATAGAATAGAATACTTATTGGCCAAGTGTGATTGGACACACAAGGAATTTGTCTTGGTGCAAATACTCTCAATATACATAAAAGAAAAGATACATTTGTTAAGGATCAAGAATCATACAACATTTAATGATAGTCATAGGGTACAATCAATAATCAAATCATACCAGGAAACAGTCAATATAAATCGTAAGGATACAAGGGACAAAGTTACAGTCCTACAATCACAAGTGGGAGGGGATGGGTGATAAGGAGCGATGAGAAGATTAGCAGTAATAGTAGTGTAGACTTTGTACTAGTTGAACAGTGTTGAGGGAATTATTTGTTTAGCAGAGTGATGGGGTTAGGGAAAAAACTGTCCTTTTGTCTAGTTGTTCTGGTGTGTAATGCTCTCTATAGCAACATTTTATGGTAGGAGTTGAAACAGTTCATGTGCAGGATGTGTAAATATTTTCGCAGCCCTCTTTTTGACTCGTGCAGTATACAGGTCCTCGATTGAAGGCAGGTTGGTAGTAATTGTTTTTTCTGCAGTCCTAATTATCCTTTGAAGTCTGTGTCTGTCCTGTTGGGTTGCAGAACCAAACATCCTTTTGCTATCACAGTGCACCCCTCTTCGTAGCACGTGGCGCAAAGTCTGAGCCATGTGTTTTTCATCAAACCAGTTGTCTCCATAAAATGGAGCATCAAGAGGAACGGGTTTATTTTTGGTAGAATTCAAATCCATCCATTGCTTTCTGAGTCTAACCTTGAGAAGTTCAGTAGAGAGGGCTATGATTGAAAATAATAAACCACCTTTACAGGAAAAAAAAAACATGATATGATAACCTCTTTATTTCTTTGGAAGGGAGGACTCGCTCTTTTTCCTTTTCTTTTTTTAATCAGTCAGCAGAACAATATGTCCTGGCACAGCTCTTATTTTTCTTTCAACAGCCCTCTCACTAGAGACACGTTTGAGATAATTGAACAAAAGAGAGGCGGAGAAGCCACAAGGGTAGGCTGCACATTTAGTTTCAAGGTTGGCTCTGATAAGGACTTCCAGTGAACGATGAAATCACATAAGGCATCCTGGGGAAAAAAAATGGAAGGCATCTAGATTGGTTAACTTTACAATGCCTCCAATATGACTCAGCAGGTGAAGGAGTTGAATTCTGCTGTGGTTGCTGTTCTTCTGTCCCGATATACAGTATTTAATGGTGTCATTTTCCTGTAAGATCCTCCTGGAAAAACTTTTAATTAGTTTGTCCCAAAGAGTGGCCAGCTCTCAGTGTGCTCCCAGATACTTTCTCAATGCCATTATGCTCTTCAACCAACTATTTCATGTGTGTGTGTATGTCTGTGTGTGCGCGTGCATATAGCATAGCAACAGCATTTAGACTTATATACCACTTCAAAGTGCTTTTTGCAGCCCTCTCTAAGCGGATTATAGAGTCAGCATATTGTTCCCAACAATCTGGGTCCTCATATTACCCACCTCGGAAGGATGGAAGTCTGAATCAACCTTGAACCCTGTCAGAATTGAACTGCTGGCAGTGAGCAGTGAGTTAGCCTGAAATACTGCATTCTAACTAATCATTCTAACTACATCATTTTATTTATTTTTATTTAATTTATTTTGTCAAACAATTATTAGATAACAGATATAAGTATAAACATGGTTATAAATACATGAAATGGATACAAATAAGAAAAAAAGAAACAATAGGACAGGGATGGTAGGCACATTTTGGTGTACAGACCTCTTAGGAAAGGGGTGAGGTCAATAGTAGACAGTCTAATGTTGAAGATTTTGGGGTTTGGGGAAGAAACTACAAAGTCAGGTAGAGTATTCCAGACATTGACTACTCTGTTGCTGAAGTTGTATTTCCTGCAATTAAGTTTGGTGCTGTTTTTTCTTTACTTTATAACTATTTTGTGCTCTTGTATTGTTTTGGTTAAAGCTGAAGTATTCATTGATAGGTAGGACATTGCAATATATAATTTTATGTACTATACTTAGATCAAACCGAAGGCGGAGTAGTTCTAGGTTGTTTAGGTCTAAAATTTCAAGTCTGGTGGCATAAAGTATTCTGCTATGAGTAGAGGAGTGGAGGATCTTCTCGTAAAATATTTCTGGACTTTCTCAATTGTATTAATATCAGATATGTAATGTGGATTCCAGACTGATGAGCTGTATTCAAGTATTGGTCTAGCAAATGTTTTATATGCTCTAGTTAATAGAATGATATTACCGGAGAAAAAGCTACGCAGAATTAGGTTAACAACTCTTAATGCCTTTTTGGCTATGTAGTTACAGTGGGCTCTAGCACTTAGATCATTTGAGATGAGTACTCCAAGGTCCTTGATAAAGTTGTGTCATCAACAAGGTCTTGACTATTCAGCTTGTATTTAATTTTTTTATTTTTTTTGGGATACGGAGCATTTACTTGTTGAGATCTGAAGTTACCATTTGTTTGATCATTCTGACACATAATCGAGGTCTTTTTGAAGGGTAGCAGCATTGTCAGTGGTGTTGAATAGCTTTACATCATCAGCGAAAAGAACGCAGTTGCTTTTAATATAATCACAGAGGTCATTAATATAGAATATGAAGAGAGTTGGTCCTAGAACACTGCCTTGGGGGACATCATGTTGACAGGTACAAGATTTGATAGGATGCTCCCAATTTTGACCATTTGTTGCCTGTTTGACAGGAATGCTTCTATCCAGTTATGCAGGTATCCAGCGATACCATAAGACCTTAATTTTAGGAGTAGTTTGTCGTGTACCACTGAATCAAAGGCTTTACAGAAGTCTATGTAAATTGCGTCAATTGCTTTGCCCTGATCAAGTTATGTAGTCCATATGTTTTTACAGTGCAAAAGTTGCAGATTACAGGACAGTTTCCTTCTGAAGCCAAACTGTTTGTTAGAGAGTAGGTTGTTTGTCTCTAAGTGGAGGATAATGGATTGGTTAATAATTGATTCCATGACTTTACAGGTGATGCAGCATAAAGAGGTTGGTCTGTAATTTTCAACTAGGCTGGGGTCTCCCTTTTTGAAGATGGGGATGACTATGGCTAGTGACCATAGATTTGGCAAGGAGCTGGTCCTGAAAGATTTTTCAAAAATTATGCTTAGAGGTTCTGCTAGGGCAGTGGATAGCTTTTTAAAGAAGTAGGCACAAACTCTGTCTGGTCCAATAGATAAAGATGGTTTTAGATTGCGTAGTGCTTTTTTACATGGCCCTCCCTCCCTTCCTCCTTCCTTCCCTTCCTCTCTCTCTGCCTCCCTCTTTTTCCCTCCCTTCTTTAGCACTTAGCAATAGCATTCAGACTTATATACTGCTTCACAGTATTTTTACAGCCCTCTCTAAGCGATTTACAGAATCAGCATATTGCCCCCAACAATCTGGGTCCTCATTTTACCCATCTCGGAAGGAGTCAACCTTGAGTCTGATGAGATTTGAACTGCTAAATTGTAGGCAGCTGGCAGTCAACAGAAGTAGCCTGAAGTACTTGCATTCTAATTGTTGTGCCACCATATGCTCATCTAGTAGTTTGAAAGCCTGTGAATGCAAGTAGATTAATAGGCACCAATTTGGTGGGAAGGTAACAGCATTCTTGTGTACCTTTGGTGTACAGTTATGTTGGACACTTGACCATAGAAAACATCTTTGGACAACACTGGCTCCGACAACTGGACATGGAAAACTTTACTTTTATGTAGTTTGTATTTTTTTAAAAATAGGAAGCACAAAACTGTAAAATTATCTTTATTTCCAAGACTGTTACAGGACCCCAGAATTTGTAAGCATGCTCAGAAAATAAAAAGAGAGGGAGAGAAGGAGGGAGGGAGGGAAGGAAGGAGGGAGGGAGGGAGGAAAGAAGGAAGGAAGGAAGGACGAAAGAAAGAAAGAAAGAAAGAAAGAAAGAAAGAAAGAAAGAAAGAAAGAAAGAAAGAAAGAAAGAAAGAAAGAAAGAAAGAAAGAAAGAAAGAAAGAGGAAGGGATGGAGGGAGGGATGGAGGGAGGGAGGGAAGGAAGGAAGGAAGGAAGGAAGGAAGGAAGGAAGGAAGGAAGGAAGGAAGGAAGGAAGGAAGGAAGGAAGGAAGGAAGGAAGGAAGGAAGGAAGGAACAATACTAGCCATTATATGTCCATAACATCTTTCCAACATTTATAGAGTTGATCATAAAATTTAAATATTTATCATCAAAAGAAATAAAATGAGAATGTAGAATTCTCATTGGATCATTGCCAGTCCACTGAATGAATAGAAGGGCTTGTGATATGGCACATGGCATTCTACACCTTGGCTCACAGAGCAAAGTAGATCCACTAGATTTGGCAATGAGGAGAGGGGTCTTCAAGTCAGTTTTGACTTCTGGCAACTGCCTGGACTTCTTCCTGCAGCTGAGAGGGTGTGACTGGCCCCAGATCACCCAGCTGGCTTCATGCCTAAGGCAGGATTAGAATTCACAAATTCCTGGAAGCGAGCTGCAACTTTGTGCCTTTTAATAAAATGTATTAGTTTTAAAATGTATTAATTTAACTTCTGATTCCATCCTTCCTCCAGTGGACTGAAAATAACTTTCATATGTTGAGCAATAAGGTCACATTACAACTTAAGCTGATAGGATTATTGAAACCAGGACCCAAATCGTATCGCAAAAGACAAAACTCTTTAAATATTTAACCATTTTTATTTCAGGTTTGCCACTGACACACAAATAGCAGAAAACTGACATATAGTATACATGGTATACACCAAGCACCCAGTACCATAGGCATTTCCATCCTTTTGCTATACATTTTGCAAAAGAACTATTAAAAACCCACATACAATTAAAAGCCCTTCTCTCCCCCCAATATCACCAGAACCAAAACAAGGACTTCAGTGCTATATAGATTACGAGACTCAACTGTTGTGGAAGTGAAAAGTTTAAGGCAAGCCTCTGAGAAACATGATAGGGCAATCCATGAATAAAGAGAGAGGACAAATCTTTAAAAACATCTAATCAGATCCGTCTTCGGGGAATCAACATTCCGCTTGAGGTCTGTGCTTAATCTATATTTACATTACTGATGCATTGTAGGATATTCCCTCCTATTTTTTATATTTAAGGTATTCTGAAACTCTTTGGGCAAGTCTAAGGCTCTTCAATTTCAAATTTCAGAATTCCATGGAATGGAATGTCCCAAAGATGCTTTTTTTGAAAGGCAACTGGACTTCGTTTTTCCTTGAACACGTTTTGCTTCTCACCCAAGAAGCTTCTTCAGTTCAAGACAGTATTGAGGAAGCTTCTTGGATGGGGAACGAAATGTCTTCAAGAAAAAAACAAACAAAGTCCCATTGCCTTTTGGGGAAAAAGCACATCTGGGACAACCATGACCTGGATGACTGAGGATTTCCACAGACAATGGAATGTAATCACAACTCATCTTAGCCAGGGTAAATAGATACTTACATTTTTGCTAGACGAGTAACAAGGGCACAAAATATTTTGACACTGACACATTTATCAGTCTAAAGAAAGGAACAAGATCCCTTTACAAACAATAATTACATTGTGATTCAGATGTATACTAGGCAGAGTATGTTTGTGAAGAAATCGTTTAGTATTTGAACCTCCCCCCCCCCCCAAATATACATACATCTGCAAAGATTTTGGGAGAAGACAAAACAGTTGAGTTGGTGGACATAACTAGAAACCTAAATTAGTTGAACAGCTGTTTCTTCTCCCAAGGAAACTTGGGAAACATAGCTGTTTGTGTCGAGAACTGTAACTTCTTACTGATATTTCTCATTATCCTTGCCAAACTACAATTCCTAGGATTCTTAAACAGCTCGCATACACACAAACACAAATACGCATGCCATATTTATAGGAGGAAGACAGTCGCCTTCCACTGTCTGTCATTTGCTTTCCTTAGAGACGCAGATATTGTACACCATAGAATTAAATGGATTTAGTCATCCCCTTTCTCTAAATAATAAGAGCGATGGATTTCATAATGTCTCTCTTTACCCTATCGACTCTGGAATCGTTTAGAGAAAGCCTTGGCAGGATAATAAAAAATTTAAAATGGACAAAAGCTTGTGGTGTAATCAGAACCAGAAACTGACCTGACAATAAGAGGAAGTGTGAATTTTTATGAGCTGGTGGGAGCCAATACATCTATCTGGAAGATTAGTTAGGCCTCAGAATCTTTGACATTGTTCTCCAGCATCTGAAGTTCAGAGCCTCAGAACAGCCATGCTGGAACAGGTCCACCAGTAACTGGTTCCACAGCCCCATGTTCCCATAAATATTCAGTGACTCATGCTTCCTTTGAGTGTGGAAGTGTGTCACAACCAGCATGACACATAGAGACAGACCATGATTGATTATTCCCCATGAACCAATTGAAAAACCAAGTAATAGTGACCAAGACCAGCTGCACATTTGACATGTGACGTCTAAATAAAAAAAAGCTCTGAAATGGGTTTCAAAAGCCAAAACTGTTACACAACCTAACTTTCCTATTTAGTGACATTTACAATTTTTACAGCGGACAGATAGTACTTTCTGGAATTTCTCATCTCTAGAGACGCACTGGAATTATTAACATAATCAAGGTCCTATCCATACCCAAAAAAAACCCATATATTATTGCCTTATGCCAGGTTAGCTGGCAAAAGCAATGGGGGAGAGGAAATAAGATCAATGCACCCCAGTCTGCACCAATATCAATCTTGCTTGAGTACATGCCATAGCCCCCCTTTTTTGAGTAAAATAGGACAGTCAACTTTTAAAAAGTTAGTTGAATTCTCTGAAAATGATAATTAAATTGATAAAATTTCAACAACAACAAAAACCTTCTTAAATGTAACAGGGTTGATATTTTCAATATGAATGCTTTCACATTAAAAGTGTTGTTGGAAATATGAGAAATTTCTGGTTTGGACTCAACAGATTAATTTTAGAACCCTTCAGAACTTTTTGACCTAAATTCTATACAAAGGTCTAGAAATAACAGCAGTCAAGCACCTTGGAATTACAGTACCACTAGGGAAGAAGAACAACAGAAATAATTATGTCCAATCCGGAAATTTACTACTCTACACTATTGGCCAATGAATCTTCATAAGTCTTCCTACCATCTCAAGGTCAGGAGAAGCCCTCCCATAAAAGGTCTAATTCTGCTCCTCTAAAAAATATCTTATGGTTTCTATGGAGCCATTTCAACAGGTTTGGATATGACCTCATAGAATGTAAGTCCCTGTTCATGGGTTTTGTGAGTATAACACAGGTTTTTTTAACTTGTAAACATTATTGAAGGAGAAAGAGGAATGGTCCTATTTTTTGTAAATAGAAATCCTATTCAAAAATAGAACAAAAAAACTCATATCAGAAGCACCATTTTTTGGGGGGGGAACTCTAGTTCCTCTCTTTGCTACATGCGGCTGAAAAGAAACTCGTGATTATTTTTGGAGAAGGCATGAAAAATCTGGAGGAAGAATTTAAAATCCTAGAAGCTCTAGGAGAACTTGCCTTTCATCAAGATACACATTTGAAACCAGAGAAGACTTTGGCTTTTATTTCTACTCCAGACTTCAAAGTGTGCATTTTGGGGGGCGGGGAATACTCACTATTATTACAGAATCCACAAATATGAAACTCAACTTCTGCAGCCAAAGGAAGTAGAAAAACAAACAGCCCATCAAGACTGAAGCTTCCATTGAAATAAATCCAGGACCAAAATATTAAGGGATGAAAACTCCCTAAGGCCAAAGTTCTTCCATCCTAGGACTTGTTAGTGTTATCTAACACTCCGTTGTGGTGGGTTTCTCCTGAAGGTTTCATAGGGCATCTGCAGCTCAAAGCTCCCATGCATTTTACCCCGGAATATAAATCCCTTAGAAGGCTTGGAGAGCAGCTGTAAAAGGACGATCACTGACACAAAAACACAACACATATCTGTTCTCTTTCACACAATGCTATGGAAATTGGACTGTCTTCCAGAGCATTGTCAACAGTTGTTTTCACCTGCAGATATTAGGAATGGCATGTTGTTTATTAATTTGTTCCTACACTGCCAAAGGCTAGTCTAATGATCGCTATAAGACATTCCAGCATCTACCTAAGAATATTGTCTAGTGTTCCCAAAGAAAGATGTAGAAACTGCATCCTAAACCAATAACCCTAAGATTACAAAATCAAGGAAGTTGGCTCTGGATAGTGTTTTATTTCACATATCATTTGTCCTGCCCAGCTTTGCCTTAGGGTGAACTACAGGACTACATTCCCACCTGATCTATCTTATGGGACGGTACAGACCAAATACTACCCTCTAAACTATTTATATTATTCAGGAATATTCTGCTTTTCATGAGATGGGAACTATTTTTTTTTACATACCTCCAGGTTGAAAAACAACAGCTATTCCACCAATTCAATTTTAGTTTATAGAATTTATACAGAAAACATTAAGGTGCGATATCACCATGATAGGTTTTCAGCACAGGACAAAAAGAGGATGCCTCTATATTACAGATAAGATTGTTGTTCAATCTAACAGAATAACAGAGTTGGAAGGGACCTTGGAGGTCTTCTAGTCTAACCCCCTGTTCGTGCAGGAAACCCTATACCATTTCAGACCAATGGTTATCCAATCTTTTTTTTAAACCCTTCAGTGTTGGAGCACTCACAACTTCTGGAGGCAAATCGTTCCACTAATTAATTGTTCTAACTCAGGAAATTTCTCCTTAGTTCTAGGTTGGTTCTCTCCTTGATTACTTGGGCATGAGTTACAATTATACTTTCTCCTTTACTTTCTGATCATGTTCAAGCCCTCCAGGAGAATCATCCTGGTAGCTTTTAAGTTCATCTCCTTTTCATTTTTTTTCCATACAAAGAACAAAGCTAGCCTGGCCTGGATCCAAAATCCAAAGTTCAGGTGTTCAACATGTATTTTGCAGATGTACAATGGATTGGAGAATTCTAACCTGAAACAGTGACCCCTGGAAGATATGTGGGCTTAAATAATGAAAGCAGGGAGGAAAAGACAAAAGATGCATTCCTGTTTACTAAGGAACAGGAAAATAAGATGCAGCTCCATCTTACCCGACATGGTAGTTCTCTTGGCACAAACCATGAGAAGCAGGCAAAACTTCAGAGGCAATTTGGTCCAGCACCATTAAAATGTACATTGCTCATAAATGTTAATTGGTAGCTACCAATCAGTGACTGGTTATTACTCCTGCATGGAAATATGAACCCCATGTGTATCTAGAGACCTGCAATTCTACCAGAGCTAGGATATCACTTTCTTAGGTGTACCATGTTATACTTATGGAAGTCTTACAATTCTTTCATTCTAGGTTCAATGGTACTTCCTTATGGTCCACTATAACCCAAGGAGTTGAAAGAGGTGGATGGTCCTAAGAGTCCCTTTTATATTTTAGATCTTTTTTTATTATTTTGGAAAGGATTTAGAGCCATGGCTCTAAGGAATCACCTTCTTTGTCTTTGGTCCATCTCAAGATAGTGCTGCTTTTCAGTTCTGGCCTTGCCTTCTCCATCATACGTGGCTGAATGGTGATAACTTCTAGGAGGTTTGGGCAATTTCGAGGTAGTTGTTTACTTCTGCTTTACTACTAAGTGACTGGATAGTCAAGACCTCTATCAAGCCCCCTTCTTATTGGTACTCTTCTTGTCCCCTCTTAGAATGTTCTTGGTCAAAATGCACTATGTAGTGGACCTCCTTCCACTCTACTGGATCCCACTCCCTCCCCCTCCCCCAGAGGCTATTTTTACACTTTCAGCCACTTGATCACCGAGAGTCAGAAAGTAGCACATTTGACTTTGGTCAGTTGTGTAGACAGCCCGGTCAGCAAGGTTTCAGGGTGCAAAAGTCCAACTCCTGTGGTTTCTTCCTGAGGTTGCAGCGTTCACGGGGCAGCAGGATGCCACCCCGCCCTATGCATCTCAGTATGCGCCTTTTAAACCCCCTGCCACAAGTTTTGGAGCACGAGGACCAGGGAGATGCCTCCCAAGTTGGGCAAGGATCTCCACATATCCTGATGTCAACGGGCCTCTGAGTGGCATCGCAAGAGGAGGCCAGCTGGCCAAGGACGTCGCGACAGAGCACCATGCGTTTCTGAAGACCGTTGCCGCAAGTGACTGAACAGTCTTCCCAGTTGGTGGTAGCCCATTTGTAAGCAGGGCGTTTGTAATCCAGCTGACCCAGGTCCAGGCGGTTGGACAGGCTGAGAATACTGTTGTTGAGGACTGGAGGACGCTTCCCATCTTTACGGTGGTAGGAAGACTTGTCCTCTTTGCTTTCTTTGGGCAAGTAGAAGGAGTAGCGTACTCGAGGTGGCGTCATCTTCCCAACTGATAGCACTTCCACTGTTAGGGGTTCCTGGATGGGCATAAAGGCTTGGAGGCTTTCCACTGCTGTCCCTGTTCCACTATAGCGAATCACACTGCCCTTGACTATTAAGTCCCTTTCCATTGCAGAGACAATGAAATGTCCATTCAGAAGATATTTGCCATATGCATTCTTCAGGGCCAGGTAATTGTCATCACTGATCAGACCCTTGTAGCCTCTCTGGCGGATGTCAATGCTGGAGGCACCAGCTGGGAGGAGCACCACAAAGTTGTAGCCATGCCTAGAAGAAAGACAAAAGGTAAAAGAAAGACAAGGCATTAATACAAGTTAGCAAATTCACCTAAGTCAGGGGTGTCAAACTCAAGGCCCAGAGGCCAAATCTGACCCATGGGGTGCTTAGATGTGGCCTGTTGGGTTGCCCTGGAAACAGTGAAGGACCAGCCCGCAATGCCTCTGTCAGCAAAAACAGAGCTTGTGAGGGCCACATGCAGCCCTCCCGAGCTCCGTTTTCACTGGCAGAGGGTTGCAGGAGGCCATACCAACTGAAAACTGAACTTGGGAGCCCGTTTTCACTGGTAGAGTGCTCGGGCCACCACAGGCACCCCCTGACATGAGTGACATCATGTGGCCATGCCCACCCTGGCCACCCCAAGGTCAAACACAACCCCAATGTGACCCTCAATGAAATCGAGTTTGACACCCCTGACCTAAGAGATACTTGACTTGGGCCAAAAACAAGAGTTGCAAACATAAGAAAATGATGCAAAGCAGGTGAACTCATGCCGTGTCCCTATACGGGAGCACAAATTTCAGCTGATTTAATACAGTTAAGCATGGAGAATAGATTTTGAGCTATGGATTCCGGTAAGTTCCAGCACTGTGGCCAGTACTGGGGAATTTTGTAGACTGTTAATACACTTGGTTTCTGCCCTAAAGATGTTGTGTTCGTTTTCCTCAAATGCCCTGCTTATTCTCTCAGAAGGGTATGGCACGAACATAGCCCATTAATTTATGATTCAATATATTGGAAGGACCGAGAAGATGGGTTGATTCAGTCATTCAGTTAAGCATCTGATACAGATCTAGCAAAATATTGCCTTGTATTGAATCAGGACATTGGTCTAGCTAGATCCATTCAGTCTTCATGCGGGCCTTTCGGTGACTCTACCCAAAGTTCACTCACATGGGTTTGGTGAACAAGCCTGAAACTTTCTTGCAGCTTTTGTTGTCTCCTCCACATACACCACACTTGTCGAATTTCTTTTTGGAACCAAGTTTCCCATCGCACCCAGCTTTGATACATTTTCCCTGGACGCATAGCGAGCTAGAATCTGGAGAACATGGTGTACCGTCCACCACCTGAAAATCAGAAAGTTAAAAATAGAATCCAATGCTACTTTAGTCAAATCTAGAAAGGGAGGAATATTGATCCGTATCAATTTGTTTTGGAAATGAATAATCATCACTCATCCTTCCCCATGGTCCTAGCAATGGAAATGTTATCCTTTACTCTACCCACAGAATCAAACTGCCCCACTTTTCACTAGAACTTTTGTCATGTGGTAGTGTTCTGGTTAGCTGGCAGCAGGTGCAGATGGCTGAGGAGAGCGAGGACTCAGATGAGGGGCCAGGACCATTAGGGAATGGACTGCTGCCTTC
Source organism: Bungarus multicinctus (assembly GCA_023653725.1). Taxonomy (NCBI): domain Eukaryota; kingdom Metazoa; phylum Chordata; class Lepidosauria; order Squamata; family Elapidae; genus Bungarus; species Bungarus multicinctus. Next base: position 18,747,411 of record CM042837.1, on the reverse strand, counting down.
AGAGATTGTGGGGGTTGGAAGCAGCGAAGAGGAGCTTCCTGAGGAGCCTGTGCCAAGTGCACATGTGCGCAGGATTGCTCGCAGCTACAACAGCATAGGTGACTCAGGAGTAAAGCTGCAAAGTAATGGCCTTTTATCTTCAAGAAGATAAAAGCCAGGTGTGAAGCGAACGTTCTTTGCAGGAAGCAAAGACATTTTGAAACTCAGCCTCGTGGACATTACAGTATCTTAAGTTGGACTCTTGTGTTGTGAAATGTTTCTTGTCTGTGATTTTTGGCAGTCTCGTACAATTTTGGCAAGGTTTGTGCTTATCAAAGTTAATTAGTTTGCAGCAGCCTTTTAACCAGGGATTCGTAAGACTCATTAAAAGGTTTCTGTTCCCTTTGATTATTGTTTTGTCTTATTGGGAAAGGGTTTGGGTCAGAACAGGTTGAATATTCTGCAGTGCTATGCAGGATGAATACCTGTACATGTATCTTATTTTTTTTTAAAGATATTACTGAGATCTTGGGCACCGTTTGGAAGTGGAACAGGGATGAAGATTCAAAACCACCAAAATGATTCCAATTAGCATTTTAGCTTCACTGCAACACAGATAGTTCTTGACTTACGTCCGGTCACTTAACAATTGTTCAAAATTATGATGGATCCCTGCTCCCCCCAAAAAGCTAACTTAACAACCTGTTTTCATGGTCACAAATACACACACACACCAGTCAAACAATCAAATTATGGGCACTTGGCAACTGCAAATTGCAATGTTTTTTTGCTGGTTTCCAGCATTTGCTTCCAGTTTCTAGCAAAATATACTACTTAGGAAAATTGAGCGGCTTAACAGCCATAGTGTTCACTTAAGAAACACTGGGAAATGTCAAAAAATCGGGTCTGGTCACAACTGCAGCAACGTATGATTGCAATTCCAGGTTCAATTATGGTTGTAAGCCAACTGTTTTATCATAGAGTTGTCCATGGCTCTCATTAAAAACCATGGCTCTGCTTCACATGGAAGCAAGCAAAACGTGGTTGAAAACATTCCATAAATAATTGTGAACATAAGTGTAGTATTATCATTGTGTACATTTGTAGGTTTAATGAATCCAAATGAAGAACAAGGGGAAGACAATCATTTGTCAAAGTTAATATAAATAAACTATGGAATTGCTCTCTTTCCAGGAAAATCTAAATACCTTTAATCACCCTTCAACAAACTTCCCTTTACAATTTCTCTTTTTCTCTAAATTGAAAGTCTATTAAAATACATTCTTTTCATTTTAAAATATCCTGTGGATGTGTCTCTTTTTTTCAGCCATATCGCCTTTGTCCTAAGTTTGTGCTACCATCCAACTTTAGCAAAAAAATAAAATAACATGAATTAAAAATCCAGCTTACCTTTGGGGCTAAAACATAAAAGTAGCCAGTTCCATTGGCTCGACAGATGAGTTTGCATTTATCCCGGGGAGACACCCCAGAATATTTGGGGACCCAAGAAACAATAGCAGTGAGACGATTTGTGCTATGGTTGTAGCCATTGAAAGCTTCACATTGTTCTTCCCGAAAACTCTTCCCTGGAACTATGAGAAATCAGTTTCAGAAATGGTTTTAGGAGTTGGTTCCTACCATCACAAATAGAGGGATCATCTAGTGAATCTTCATTGTATGTGTTCATAAATATGGGACAGGAACATAAACAGTGGAGGAAATCCAACACAGCTGATCATTTTCTCTCCATAATGCCCAGATTTTTATCCTGCTTTTATTTTTATAAATAACTTGAGGTGGTGAGTTATCTAATACCTCCTTCCTCCTCACATAATACTTACAACATGCCTGATGCCTCACCTAATATCTCCTTCCTTTTCCTATTGCCCCCATAACAACAACTCTACAAGTGATTTGGGCTGAAAGGGAGTGACTGGCACAAAATCACCCAGCCGGCTTTCATGCTTTAAAGTGGGATTCAAATTCCTGGCAATTGGCTAAAAGTCAGCTGGCTTTCATGCTTAAAATGGGTCTAGAACTCACCATCTCCTGGTGATTGACCCAAAGTCGCCTAGCCAGCTTTCATGCTTAAGGTGGGACTAGAACTCACAATCTTCCAGTGATCGGTCAAGTCACCCAGCTGGCTTTCATATTTAAGGTGGGACTAGAGCTGAAAAATGAACTGGTTTCTAGTCTGATGCCTTAACTCCTGGACCAAGACCTAGTGTAGTCGTGGACTTCCCTCCAAAGGAATGACCAGCCATCATGACAGTGCTGCCTTTGGAAACTTCATTAAATCTCACCTGAAGCAAAGCAGGGATCCAACCCGCAGGATCGATATTTAACTCGAACCCCTTCGCAATACTTCCCTTCATTGGCTGGAGCGGGATTGTTGCATTGACGTTTAGCCAACTGGACACCTCCACCACACGTCCTTGAACAGGATCCGTAAGGTGCCCATTTCCCCCAGTTGCCATCCACCTGTCAGGACATAAGACACTGAGCAGATACAAAACTCACAACTCCCTATTTTTATTTTTCTCAAAGAACACAATGCATTGGCTTGCTAGGACCATGAAATGTGCACACGATGCTTTTTCAGCATTTTTAATAATCATCTGATTAGGAATGATTCTTCTTCCTGGCATTTCGAAAGAGCTGACTCATTGTGGAAACTAACGAGCAATTAAATCAACTGCTCGTGCAGATCTCTGCAATTTTCTTAAGCGGATTAAATGAAATCATAACAAAGCAAATCAGCAATGACTCAGGAGAATGTGAGTACAACTCTTCAAATCCATGTGGAGTACAATAGTTAATTTAGATGCTTCCAAAATTCTAAATTCTGGATAATTCATGCCTGGATTGAATTATATTGGGTTGTCTACTTAGCATATTCTTTTTTTTAATGTTTGTTTGCACATGCGAGAGTGTATCTGTGGCCTGAACTATAGATCTTGGTGAACCTCAGCCGTTGGGCTGCCCTCCATACGAAGAGCCAACAGTACTCACCCGGTACTTACTGATGTTATGCCTCTCCACACATGCACCTTTCATGCAGAACCTCCCTTCTCCACAGCTGGTGCCATCAGCCCAAGGGAAGTGACGGGTCTGGCACATGATGTGACCACGAGCCTTCCCAGTGCACCAAAGCTTGGTGCAGTATTGCATGTATGGGCAAGGCTTGGAGCCAATGCCAAAGGCCAGCTCACACTGCTGATTGAGGTTGTAGCTGGAACCGGGAAGTTCTTGGGGCAAGGAGATCGGCTTGGTGGGTTGGTCCAAGAGGCAATCACCTGGAGAAGATAGAGGAATACAATGGGAGGTCAGGGCATCATCCATAGCAATAGCACTTAAACTTATATACCACTTCATGGTACTTTATAGCAGGGGTCGCCAAACTTTTGGACCTCATTAAACTCATAATTTTAAATCCCAGGGACCACTAACCAGTTCTGTGGGCATGGCCTAATTTGTGGGTGTGGCTTGGTGGTCATGTGACTGGCTGGGCATGGCTTGTATGTAAATATTATAAATATTTATATAAATATTGAATTTTTTATTAAAAAAGAGCAACTTTTACCCAAAATCAGGCAAAGCAGGCAGGCAGATTGAGTTGCTCACAGAGTCATTCAGTGATCTATCTATCTGCCATCGGCTAGCTCAGTCTCTCAAATTTGCTAGAACCTTCAGTCCTAAGGGAGGTTCGGCTGTGCTTAAAAGCAGAGCCAAAGATCTAAAGACTAGCTAGAAAGCAAGAAATCCAACCATTTTCTGCTTCCTAGCTAATCTAAATCTCCCGGCACAGCAGAACAGATGATGGTCGGAAAAAGGAAAAATAGCAATTTAGAAGACAGGTTTGCCAGATAAGGAGTGAGTGGGCGGGAGGGTTTCTGCGGGCCATGTGGGCTGCGCAGCCTTGTGTTTCTGCGCAGCCTGGATTAATTGCTTTGGGAGGGTGGTCTGGGGGTGAGATTTCTCTGCGACCTACCAAAATTTTCTTGCAGCCCACCAGTTGGTGACTGCTGCTTTATAGCACTCTCTGAGCAGTTTACAAATGTTAGCATATTGCCCCCAACAATCTGAGTCCTTATTTTACTGATCTCAGAAAGATGGAAGGCAGAGTCAACTTTGAATCAGTCAGGATCAAACTCCTGGCAGTGGGCAGAATCAGCCTGCAATATTGTGTTCTTAACACTGAGTCGCTATGTGTCAGGGTTCCAAGTGATAATCTCATATCAAGCAAAACTCCGAGGCAGGCAAAGTCCTCAAGGAATACTTCTATTGGAAATATCATATTGGCACAGATCTAGTGAAACCCGACTCTAAAAGGTTCCCACGGTTTTCACCTAATTAAAAATTGATCACTTCCCCCAAACCCTTAGCCACAAGGTCCAATCAGCATGCAGTCCAATTGCTAGATGACCTCAGTCTCCTCCCTCTGAACACCTGCAGGAATGTCCTTGGTTCCCAAGGGAAGACATTTTGTTTTGGCTACAGCACCCCAGCTATCTCTATTCCCCCCCCCCCCCCCCCCATCCCTCCACTCCAGTGGGTCAGCACTGAAGTGGGAAAATAAAAAATAGCCTCCGTTCAGCCAACTTCAAGAGTTGACACTATGGCTCTGTAGCATCAGAACTATTTCTCTTTCTTTGGTACCAATACTAGTCACAATGGCGAGAGAGGTGAAAACGCAGTGATTAGGATTTACATCTTTAAATTGTGAGCTGATTTAGATGTATAGGTTGGAGGTTGGCACTGAAATCTGATATAAATCCCTTTTTTTAAAAAAAGAAAAGAAAAATTCTTCAGGCAAGGAAGAGTACAGTTGACCTGCTGCCATACAATTCCAGATCCTTCTAAAATGGGTGTTCCGAGTTAGATTCAGCCGTAGCATTTCTAATGATTTACAGCTTTCCAAGTGTAAATTGTTAGTAAAAGTAGAGGAGTGAGCCAAAACAGCTTGATCGGGTGATTATTCTATTTTTCTAGACAGCTGGTTTTAAGAACCTCCACCACCCTCCAGGTTTAACTTCTCTAAGGGACTCAGTTTCTCTACACTCCTAAGAGTAGATTCGCATAAACATCTTGATAGCATAAGATTAAGTGTTAAAAATGTGCAGAAACTATCTGAGATGCTTACAAAAATCTTGATGAAAGGTTTTGCTTCCCTTTCTCCAAAAAGATTTGTCTCTTACTCTCCCTCTCTTTTAATTAAAGGAAGAATCTTAACATTTCAGGGATATTTAGTAGCAAAATGAATATCCAAATTAAAGGGAAATTCTTTGGTAATTCCAAATCTGGATTTAATAAAGTCACAGTCTAATACTGTGCTTGTATATAGCAATAGCAATTGCATTTAGACTTATATACCCCTTCACAGTGGTTTACAGAATCAGCCTCTTGTCCTCAACAACCGGGGTCCTCATTTTACCGACCTTGGAAGGATGGAAGTCTGAGTCAACCTTGAGCCTGTGAGAATTGAACTGCTGAACTTCAGACAGACAGCAATCAGCAGAAGTAGCCTGCAGTACTGCATTCTGACCACTGCGCCACCAAGGCTCATATCACTCTGAGTCTTAAGGAGATTGGCATAGTTTTGACTTAGCAGTGTCTAGTGTTTTATAGCCATGATTTGTGGCTTTGTAAACCCATTGCGGCTTATTAACAAACCATTGTTAGAACAAAAGCCAGCTTAATACAGTACATGAAGCCAGTCTGAAAATGTATTATGTCACCAGCTCTGGACTCCAACAGGAGATCCATTACTGATGAACAAAAGATGATATTTAGATTACATCTTGACTATAGTGTCTGCTCATGTCTTGGGTGGTCTCAGCTTTAAGATTTGGAGAATCCCGCAGAGAAATTCTGTTTGTTTGATTGATTGTTGCTGGATGCTCCAGCATAATGTACACTCCAAGATTTGTCCTGAAACCCCACATTAGCACACTATAAAAAAGCTGAACTGGGTAGCGTTTGTCACAATTACTTTGGCTGAGTTTCATTGCCACCAGGAAGGACATAAACCCAAATTATCTAAAGCAAAAAGTGTATTATAATATACTTGTGCAAAAATCAGCAGTGACTAACCACAAGAATTTACTTCTCCAAAGTAAATCAATGTCAGAGTATATTCATGAACTGGAATAGAGCTTAGTAACAAGGTCAGCGAATGAGAGCTGAATTGAGGGCTGAAATTTAAAGAGAGAATCTGGATGTGGTTTATCTCTGTTCTGTACTCAGTTCTAAAGTGAAAGAGTAACTTGCTTGCTGAAAACTAAAGCTCTGCTCTGAACTGGAGCTGTAACATGTCTGCTTCTGTTTGAGTTTGCTCCATGTTGGAGAAATCTACAACTGGTATTGTAAAATTTACTTTATATGTTTATAAAGAAGTTAAATGAAGCCTCAGCCATCTGTTTTTACTTTTCTGGTGATGAATTTACGCTGTAATATTCTGAACAATCAAAATGAGAAAAGATGGCTTCTGGAGTTGAATGCCTTTCCTTTCTTCTAAGTAGGTATCGTTTCACAGCTGCCATTCTGATTTGTCAACCTCCATTTCAGTGACAAGGGTATTTACCAGCCGGTTACCAGACACACATCCATAGTCTCTAACTCCCGTCTCTCTTTCACGTATCTATCTCCTCTCTCTTCCTCACCATGTCCGCTGTCCAGGAAGTCAGTGATGATGGCCGTGCTACATGGGGACCATGGGTTGATACGGTCGATTTGGATGAGAGTGGGAGACATCATATGGTTGGTCTTTAGTTTACCAAAGACTTCTTCACAAGCCTTCACGTTGTCATGGGGCATGTTGAACACATGTCCTAGAAAGAGAAAGTTATGATTTGAAAATTGCAGGCAGCATTCTGGCACTTCCCGAGAAATAAAATTAGCAATGAATAGAAGTGTTTGTTAGTTTCTCCTTTCCACATGCTGTTTCCTCTTCCTGAAACCTTTTCTTCCCTTTATGCAAAATGGGAGATGGTAAAGAGTGAACTTAAGTCCTTCTAAATCAGGAAAAGTGCTTGTGTTCATCATCGTGGTTAATTTGGTTAAAGATTAAATCAGGGGTGTCAAACTCAAGGCCCGGGGGCCAGATCCGGCCCACGGGGTGCTTAGATCTGGCCCACAGGGTCACCCTGGAAACAGTGAAGGACTGGCCCGCGGTGCTTCTGCCAGTGAAAATGGAGCTCGGGAGGGCTGCTCATATATATTATGAGCCTTGGTGGTGCAGGCTGTTAATCATCTAGCACTTAGTGCAAGCTGCCTGCAATTAGTGCAGGTTCGAATCCCACCAGGCTCAAGGTTGACTCAGCCTTCCATCCTCTCGGGGTAGGTAAATTGAGGACCCAAGATTGTTGGGGGCAATAAGCTGACTTTGTAAAAATGCCGCTTGGGGGAGGGGGGGGGCAAAAGCCCTAGTAATAAGCAGGCATATACAATGGAATGAAGGCTATTGCCGAGCACTTAGCATGGTGCTCCATAGACTGTAAGCCGCCCTGAGTCTCCGGAGAAGGGCGGCATATAAATGTAAATAAAAATAAAAAATAAAAAAAAGGGTTGCAGGAGTCCATTGCAATCAAAAACATAGCTCAGGAGCTCATTTTCACTGGCAGAGCACCCGGGCCACCACAGCAGAGGTGGTATTCAGTTCTGGAGAACCGGTAGCGGAAATTTTGAGTAGTTTGGAGAATTGGCAAATCCCACCTCTGACTGGAGAATTTACAGTATCCTTCCCCTGGCACGCCCACCAAACCACGCCCACAGAACCAGTAATAAAAAAATGGAATCCCACCACCGCACCATAGGCACCTGACATGAGTGACGTTGAGCTGGTCATGCCCTCCCCAGCACCCCTCCCCCCAAGGTCAAACACAACCCTGATGCAGCCCTCAATGAAATCGAGTTTGACAACCCCTGGATTAAACCAATTTTCTTATCTAAACAACTGATCAAATTCAACCCATTCGTATATATTATGGAAGGAGTCATTAAGGGTCTCTTTTATGCTGTCCCGCAATAGTATGGACATGAGATATCAAGACTTGAACAGGCCACAAGACAAATCTGGAGGCTTCATCAAGTTTTCATTTGTGTCCTCCTCTTTGCTTTTTCTTGAAAGAAATGACCTCTGTTGCATACGGCTTTGCAAGGGCCCGCAGCAAGACTGTTGTACTCTACATTCCCTTTCCTAGATCCACAAACATCTTCCTTCTCGTGTTCTAATCAGGTTGTCCCTCAAAGGCCAATAAATTTACAACAGATGCAGTGTGCAATTCCTGCCAGCAAGACCTGCAAGCCAGCAGTTTTCTTTGCCAAGACTCACACCATTTACTATGTGTGCAGATATTTGTCCTTTCCAATGTCTGGAGGGTGAAAAAATGAGAAACAAGGGAGGAGAAGAGAATTTCTTATTCAAACTCATAGCTACTCTGGGTGGGACATCTGAAAGCAGGCCACAGACATACTGGGACTTAGTGGAAGAATGTCTAATTAAACTAGGCCAGAAATGAACTATGTTTAATTTAATTTCAGAATATTGACTGTCCTCCTGCTAGATTAAGTGGTAAACTATCTCATCCAGCATTCTGCTTCTCACTAAGATTGACCAATTCCCTTGTTTCTTCTTCCTGGGTTTTTCCACAAGGGCAGAGTCTGTTTAGTGACTGAACCAAAGTCACCCAGCCATCTTTTATTCCTAAAGTGGGACTAGAACTCACAGTCTCTTGACAATTGGGGCAAAGTCATCCAGCAGTCTTCCATGTCTAAGGTGGGACCAGAACTCACAGTCTCCTGATGATTGGCCCAAAGTGCCAAGATTGGACACCCCTGGTCTAAAGACAGGATAATCCAAAATGTACAGTCTTCGCAATTTTTGGGTTGGCTTTATTCAGACATTACATGATATCTATTGCTCACGGCAATAGTTGACTCAGTGAAGAGACTGTCTTACAAGGCAATGCAGCCAAATGTAATCCAGCCTGGGTCACTCAAATAAAAGTGCCACCAGCCCTGAAGACAACCATTAAAAGACAGAAGAGGGCCTTGCCATGCGTTGGTCTACCCCAACCAGAGGAATCTAATTTGCAGTGAAACCATTTCTAATTTGGGAGCTATTTTGAATCGGAATGATTTGATCCTCAAAACCCCAAATCCTCTTCCTGCTTTGCAAATGAAAACCAAGCCATTTGGTTGTCTCTTCGGGAGACACTCTGGCGCTCTGGATCGAGGTGTGTGTCTAACGCATCCCAGCAATTACATATTATTTCAGGATCTCTAAAGCCTGGGAATAGAACAGCCAGCAATGAAGAGTCCTCCACTCGGGATTCCTTCTCTTTCGAACAGCTGTTTTCCAGCAGTTCCAACTGATCCTTCCCGTGACACAGGGAATAAAATTGCAGGCTGTTGCTCTCTTTTTCCTCCACAAACATATATATACACGTTCATTTACAAGGCTGCATTTCCCACAAAACTATTCTTAAACTTTTGCTATTGTCAAGACTTCCTGAACCAAGGACTGGGATTTATTTTAAACGTCAAGCTTCTTTCCCTAATTAGAGAGAGAATTTTTCTGTTAAAAATGGATTCAATCCACGCCCCCCTCCCTCCATTTTCTTGGCAAAATCTGTTTGGCAGGTGTCAACCGCAGGTGTGGGTTCTGCCTCTTGATTGTGGCTTGGGTTAAGTGACCACCTCCAAAGTCGCTGGCTGATGGATTGGAACTGTTGGCCAAGAATGGCCTGCCAAACATCGGAAGGAGAGCATGCAAAACCAGGCAGATGCAAAGCACAAGCTGCCAATGACTTGATGCTGCTGGATTCAAAGGCTTAAACAGGCTGACTTGCAACCATCTTCTGGAGATCTGGGTTCTCCCAGTTCCTGATCTCCCATTTCTTCCTTTTCTAACTATAGGTGACCGTCCCAAAAGTCATAAAACTGAAATGCCACAAAGACTGTTGGATTACAAGGCTGGTATCTCTGAAGGTGAGGAGAACCATGAGAAGAATCCCTACAGCAGAGGTGTCAAACTTGATTTCATTGAGGGCCGCATCAAAGGGTTGTGTTTGACCTCAGGTGGCTTGGGTGAGTGAGGCCAGGGTGGGCATGGCTAGCTCGATATTGGGGGCACCTGTAGTGGCCAGAATGCTCTGCCAATGAATATGGGCTCCTGAGCTCCATTTTCAGCTGCAACAACCTCCTGCAAGCCTCTGCCAGTGAAAACGGAGCTCCAGAGGGCTGCCCGTGGCCCTCCCGAGCTCCATTTTCACTGGTAGAGGCTCCAAGGGCTGGTCATTCACTGTTTCCAGGGTGGCCTTGCAGGGTAGATCTAAGCACCCCATGGGCCAGATCCAGGGGTGGGATTCAAAAATCCCAGCAACCGGTTCTCTGCCCAGTTCTTGGGTGGCCATGGGCATAGTGGGCGTGACCTACCAGAACTTCCTGTTTCCAGCGTCCGGTGGGTCTCCAGAGTCCAGGGGAGGCTGTTTTTGCCCTCCCAAGGGTCCGGAGGCCTCCCCGGGCCTCTGGGAAGGCAAAAACAGCCTCCCCTGTCCTGTGGAGACCCACCGGAAACCGGAAACAAGCCCATTTTGCAACTTGCAGTTTTCCCAGGAGGACTGTTTTCACCCTCCCAGGAGGACTGTTTTCACCCTCCAGAGGGCATGGTGGGCATGACCTACTGGAACTTCCTGTTTCCAGCGTCTGGTGGGTCTCCAGAGCCTGGGGAGGCCGTTTTCGCCCTCCCAAGGATCTGGAGGCTCTCCTGGGCCTCTGGGAGGGCGAAAACAGCCTCCCCTGGGCTCTCAAGACCCACCAGAAGCCAGAAACAGGCCCGTTTCATGACTTCCAGAAAGCCTGTTTTTCCCCCTCCCAGAGTCTCTGCGTGGCCCCTGCACTTACCTCCATCGAAAATGGGCCATATGGAGACTTATGGAGGGGAGGGGAGGGAAGGGAAGGGGAGGGCAGGGCAGGGCAGGGCAGGGGAGGGGAGGGGAGGGGAGGGGAGGGGAGGGGAGGGGAGGGGAGGGGAGCGGAGGGGAGGGGAGGGGAGCGGAGGGGAGGGGAGGGGGGCGGAGGGGAGGGGAGGGATGGGTGCGGCCAGCCGATCAGTTGAAATACCAGTTCAGCAAATCAGATGTAAATTTAACATTCAGTTTGCCCAAACCAGTCCGAATCAATAGAATCTCACCTCTGGCCAGATCCCCTCCCCCCCAGGCCTTGAGTTTGACACCCCTGCCCTACAGGGTTATTGTTTTAGTCTTTGTAATTGTAAGGTTTTTTTTTCTTTGAATTTATTCTTACCCAACCTCAAAACCACCCCGCCATCTTACAGACTTAAGGTGGGATTAGTATTTAGAGTCCACTGAAGATTAGTCCAAAGTCACCCATTTGTCATTCATGTCTAATGCAGGACTAGAATTCCCAGTCTCTTGATGATTGGCCCAAAATCATCCATCCATCTTTCTTGCTTAAGGTGGGGCTAAGAAACCACAGACTCCTGATGATTGGCTAAAAGTCACCCAACCAGCTTCAGATGCTCTTCTAAGTCTTCTCTCTCATCTTTCTCTCCTTTTCGGAAGCCTTACCTAGCTCATCATCTTCTTTTAACAACCCCATAATCCCTTGCGGGCTGGAGTCTGAGCAACTGAATGCAGCAGAATGTTTTACTGGCTGGATGCCTTTCCTATTGCCAATGAGGAGTCTTGTTCAGCAGATATATTGTCATTGTGTCCAAAGAGAGAAATATCTGCCTCTACCCAGGGTCGAACTCCTTACCTAGCTCATGAGCTGTAGTAAAAGCAGAAGGAAGACCATCATCCTCAATGACAGAGCAACTGCGTTTGGGGTCACACATGGTGCCGACATCCGCCATTCCCAGAGTGTCACAGGTCGTAGCACCGCACAAATCCTGCCAGGAACAAGAAACTATCCTTTAATCAAAACAGTTTGTTTGTTTGTTTTAATAATTTAAAATGTTACATAGAGACAATTTGGTTGCTACAGCCAAAATGCTTCCCAAATATCCATTTGCTTGGATTGGTTTCAACTTCAAAGGCAGACTTTTGAAGCAGTTCTAGCTATCTGTTTTATCCATTTACAAAAGAATAGAATACTTTATTGGCAAAATGTGATTGGACACCCAAGGAATTTGTATTGGTGTAAATACTCTCTGTATACATAAAAGAAAAGATACATTCGTTAAGAATCAAGAATCATAATGTACAACACATAATTGTAATCATAGGGTACAATAAGCAATCAAATCATACTAGGAAACAGTCAATATAAACTGTAAGGATACAAGCAACAAAGTTACAGTCCTACAATCACAAGTGGGAGGGGATGGGTGATAAGGAGTGATGAGAAGATTAACAATAATAGTAGTGCAGGCTTTGTAATAATTGAACAGTGTTGAGGGAATTATTTGTTTAGCAGAGTGATGGCTTTCGGGGAAAAACTGTTCTTGTGTCTAGTTGTTCTGGTGTGCAGTGCTTTACAGCATTGTTTTGAGGGAAGGAGTTGAAACAGTTTATGTCTGGGATGTGAGGGGGTCTGTAAATATTTTCACAGCCCTCTTTTTGACTCATGCATTATACAGGTCCTCGATGGAAGGCAGGTTGGCAGTAATTGTTTTTTCTGCAGTCCTAATTATCCTCTGAAGTCTGTGTCTGTCCTGTTGGGTTGCAGAACCAAACCAGACAGTTATAGAAGTGCAGATGATAGACTCAATAATTCCTCTGTAGAATTGTATTAGCAGCTCCAGTTGATAACAGGAATAATAATGAAGAACATCTCAAGATACAATTCTGCATACACTTACTGTATCTGTGAATAAACCTTATTAAATTCAATGGAATTTAAGTCTAAATAGATTTGCTTCTTTGCTTATTTGTACTATTCTCCTGAACTTTCAGCCCTAAAGACTCCAACAGTAATTTACAAACAATCCATACAAGAAGCCCATTTGCAAACAGGTGGATTGCCTTTGCTGAAGATTGTCAAGTAGTTGCTGAAAACCACTGAAAAGCTTTTATTCTGGATATCTAAACTGAATAAGAATTTAATCTGTTGATCTACAAGACCTTTCTAGCCCTTCTGATTATGCTTGGTCTTTGAAGCACCAAATTACTGACATTTTACTCTGAAGAACTGCAGTTAACCATGGTTGACTTCTAGATATTTATCAGCACAGAGATTTTTACTTGAGATGAAGAATTACGGGTGACAAGAAGAAGCTGAAGTCACCATCATCCCATATTTGAAAGTCTGAGTAGAAAAGGACTAGAAGATGACCTTGGACCTTCCCAATTCTATTCTATTCTATTCCATTCTATCCTAGTCCAACCTCCTGTTCAAGCAGGACACCCTATACCATTTTAGACAAATGGTTGTTGAGTCCCTTAAAAGTCTCCAGTGATAGAGCATCCACAACTTCTGGAGGCGAGCTGTTCCACTGGCTGATCGTTCTTACTGTCAGGAAATTTCTCCCAAGTTCTAGTTTGCTTCTCTCCTTGATTGGTTTCCATCCATTGCTTCTTTTTCTGATTTCAGATGCTTTGGAGAATAGGTTGGCCCCCTCTTCTTTATGGCAGCCCCTCAAGTATTGAAACATTGCTATCGTGTCACCCACTAGTTCATTTTTTCACTAGACTAGACATACGCAATTCCTGCAAATGTTCTTCATATGTTTTCACCCTCAGCCCCCTCCAATCATCTTTGTCAATCTTCTCTGCACTCTGCATGCAGTATTTCAAGTGTGGTCTTACCAAAGCATTATAGAGCAGTAGGATCACCTCTCGTTATCTTTCACAAGAAGTGATAAAGAAGTGATCTTTCTTTCCAAGAGACTCAAGAATATACTCAGGACCTCAAACTATCTAGGAAGGTATGCCTATGTAGAGTGCTGTTGGCTCATTGTAGCTGCAGCAACTCCTGAAAGAAGGTATATTACTTCTAAGAAGTGAGAATAATGGTGTAGACAGATACATCATGAATTTAGTGCCGTGTCAAATAGAGCATATAAAAATAGGCACATTCGCTGGAAGGCAAAATCAGAAAATTCCGCCTTACTTCTTTTGGCCATGTCATGCAATCAAACTCACTGGAAAATTTATGCCTGGAATGGTCAGTGGTAAAAGGAAATGAGGCAGCCAAAAAACACAGCGGCTAGACTCCATCAAAGCTGACACCAGCCAGAACATAAATCGACTGAAAGAAGTTGTATAAAATTGGAAAACGTAGAGAGAGTTGGTCCATAGAATCACAAAGTCTCGGACATGATTGCATGGATAGCATCATGATCAACAAGACTGCTTTGAATGTCAAAGTTCCCAAAAGTGAATGCAATCAAAAATGATTTCATACCTTATCCAGAAACAAACCCAGTTTATTTTGAACACATTTGCATCAGAGTCACCCACAGTTATCTTTCTCACAACCAAAGACCAAACTAACTAAGAATTCCACTGCCTGAAATGCCAGCACATCCAGAAGATATCAAGTTGCAACCCTCCTAATTTATAGGAATAGCCAAGCACTTAGACTTATATACCACTTCACAGTGCTTTACAACTCTCTAGGTGGATTACAGAGTCAGCATATTCTCCCCCCAAATATCTGGGTCCTCGTTTTACCAACCTCAGAAGAATGGAAGGCTGAGTCAACCTTGAGCTGGTCAGGATCGAACTCCTGGCAGCGAGCAGAATTAGCTTGCAGGATTGCATTCTATGTGCCATCAAGGCTCCTTATTACCCAATCATGTTTTACAGCTACTTTTAAAACATCCCAGATTTTTATCTAGTAATAATATGGATGAAGCACCCTAAATGGCAATCCTATTAATGCTGGGATTAGGTGGGCCTGTGAAAATGCTCATAAATATGGGCTTCTGGCAGGTTTGACAAACTGACAAAGTGGGGAGGGAGGAAACCTTTCCTAGTGAAGAATATTAGGAGAAAAGTCATGAGCAATGCAGTATGAAGTCATGAGAAGAAACTGAGAACATAGTTGAAGAATTGAGCAAGAGACAAACATTTCACTGTGCCAGAAACAGAAGTATGGCAAGTTAAATTTCAATGCTCAAAAAGCATCTCTTGGTGGAAGCCAATTGACAAGGTAATGCTGGCCAAACTTTTGGTTGTTCTTCATCATGCTGAGTGGTGCTCTTAAGGTTCCTTGAATGTGATGCCAATAATTCAGCTAAAATCATTCAAAGGGAACAAAAATCATTTCCCTAGCTGGAAACCTGAAAATGAGTTACATTTTTTACATGTATTGTATTACACGTTCTAGGTATGAAAGCTTCATGCCATGACCGGCAAAGCTGGAAAAGATTCAAACCAACCACTCCCTTACTCAACATCAGGCAGAACATAAGGGAACCTTGCCATATCCCATTCTGACTGCTGCTGGGATCCAGGATTGACATCACATCCTGAAGAAGTCAATCTACAAACTGAAGCATGGACAGAATTGTTATGTTCTTATTACAAATTAGTTCCATAACCTCTTGTTCAAAAGCAACAAGAAAGAGCTCCAGGCCATATCCTGCAAGACTTGAGACACATGTTGGAGTGAAAAGATACTTCTGGGAAATGAGAAAGTGAATAAGAAACTCAAAATAACTCCATCTTGACTGAGTTCAATATAGATTGCGCTAGAGAGAAGCTTTGATAGACTTACATATCATTTTTACAATAGCCTGCCTAAAATAGATTCCAAGATTCCTAGCCCCTCTCGTTTCTTGACCTTGATACCCTTGGAAGGCTGACAGTATTTGATTTCTATCAATCTTAGCAATCTAGCAAAGAAATCTGCAGAGATTAGACTTGGACTATAGGAGACATGGAGAACTGGCCATAATGTCCATAATTACGAAAAGAATTAAGATTGCACAGTCAGGATGTCTACAAAACAATCAGCAGAAAGGTCCTAGATGGCTTGCAGATATGGTGTGATAATCATCAAACAGGATAAAACTGATTTACAAAAGGCCAAAGTGGAATAGTACAAGGGTTGTGTGCTAAACATTTCTTAAGTGCTCTTTCTGATCCCTTGCAGTCTAATGGGGCGGGGGGTGGAATGCTTATTTTTTTGTCTCAAAGGAGAAGAGTATTTTGGTGAAATATTTATGGATATGGGAATCTTGTAAATGACCTTAGGCAGCTAAGCAAGATGCCTGTGTCCAGTTATTGTTGATCCAACAATCTTCCATCTTCCCAGTTTTCCATACTTCAATTCAGTCCCAAGGGAAACCATCATCAGTTTGCAACCATAAAATAAATGTAGACACATCATTACAAAAAAAAAATCTGAAAGAAATATTGAAACACCCTGAGAATGAGAAAGGGGGGTGAGGACAGGAAGCTGGGGAAGAAGAAAACTTGGAGAAATTTAGACAAGTTTTGTAACGGAATCGACTACATTTAGCATTCACATCATCAATCAGCTAAAATTTCTGCCAAAATAGGTACACAATTGACATCCCACTGACTAAGATATCTTTTTCACGTTTCCTGCAACATGCTCATAAATCAACCCTCAGTGAAAAGTTGCCTAAAAATGTAGCCAGAATTGCTCCATGCATCCTTGCTCCCTTCCTCTTCTCCATGGTCATCTCAGAAATGCCATCGACGGGGAAATTCAGGCAGGCTTACATCATTTTTACAAAAGACACATTTCGTAGCCAGCACACTCCTTTGTGGTGGATGTAAATCAACCAGAGCAGATGATCTGGCACTCACTTTTGGACAAAAAAATAAATAAAAATAAAAAGAGGAAACTAACCTGTCTGACAAGCCAAAAAAATATCTTCTCCTAGACAACTGCTGATCCTTAAGAGGAAGCTAGCCGTATCGATCCCCGGATGGGGAAATCAGATGGAGAGAGTCTTTTGAGTTTTAAGCCAACATCCGGATAAAAAGGAATCAGTTATACAGGATTGAAAGGTCCCAGTTTGGGAAAAACCAAGAGTTGTTTTTTTAAAGAATGTATGCTATTGTGTATTCTACATTACAGCTAGATGAAAAATGGCTCAAAGTTCACAATGTACATTGTTTTTTTATTTACCATGTTTAAAGACTAAAGACTCCAACAGACTCATTCGTTCATTTATGTCATCAGTGGGTAGTTGTAAAAGGATTGCAACCAACCGTGTGATCGAGGATAAACCTAAACACAATAATTAAAAGAGATCTAACAGATTAACAGAGTTGGAAGGTACCTTATAGGTCATCTAGTCCAAGCCCTCGCCCAAGCAGGAGATCCTACCTACAACATTTCTGACAAATGACAGTCCAGTCTCTTATTGAAAGCAGTGATGAAGCTCCCACAACTTCCGAAGACAACTTATGTTCCATTGGTTGATTGCTCTCACTGTCAGAGAATTTCTCTTTATTTCTAGGTTGAATCTCTCCTTGATCAGTTTCCATCCATTATTCCTTGTCTGGCCTTCAGATGCTTTTGAAAATAGCTTGACCCCTTCCTCTTCACTGTGTCAGCCCCTCAAATATTGGAACACTGCTATGTTGTCTCCCCTGGTCCTTCTCTTCACTAGACTAGCCATGTCATGTACTTGCAACTGTTCATTATATGTTTTAGTCCCCTCATCATCCTGGTTGCTCTTCTCTGCACTCTTTCTAGAGTCTCAACATCTTTTTTTATAGTGAGGTGACCAGCCTCCTGACCCTCAGGCCCTGGGGCAGCTTTCAAACATTTAAAATTCATAATGCAATCATAAAAGACCTCACCAGCACAATTTCCTGGCATCAGAGGTTTATATGCCTTAAACATCAAAGTTCTAAGGAAAAGTTTGATCTTGACAATCTTCCTAAACCCAGTAAACCCAAAAGATGCCACAAGATTCTTCGAAGAAATGGGGTTTCATAACAGGGCCTAGCCTAAAATACAATGCAATTATTATCTCAGAATCTCCAGCCCTGCTCTGAAGGCCAGATCACTAGCAGAAGAAAGAAGAGGGATATTTTTTTAGAGAAGAGCTGTTGTACCATGCTAAGCTAAACTTTCACCACTAATTTTTATCTTTTAGCTTCAACAAAGCAATCAGTTTTGTGCTGTGAATCACAACCCAATGCTCGAAAGAGATAGTTAACGTTCCAAAAATGTTCACCCTTGTCCACAGAGTCATTACTACATCACTACTCTGTCTTTGTGATCCTTGCCACAAGACCGAACCATTTCAAAAAAGCAAAAAAAAAAAAAATGCCAATAAAAGTAGCTTATCACTGGGGTACAAGACTCAAAAATGTCATATTCCTGAAGATCTTGCTGCTAATTTTGAGAGCTCCTTAGAAATAATGAACAGAATTGCATAAAATTAGCTATCAGAAAGGGAACATTACAGAAATATCATTATAAGCAGTGACTGGAGCTGGTATACAATTCTAATTGTGCTGGAGCCACCCAGTATAAAGTTTAATCTAATTATGTGTATATGATTATATAGTCCTGAATTTTAAGAAGAAGAAAAAAAAATCACTGAGTAATTTGCAAAAGGAAAATCTAAAGTTAAGCGCCAAGATCTCTGTTTCAACATACAACGGACATTGGGAATGCAACCCAATTCCCTGGATGAGGTCTGTCAATCAAAGTCGATAGTTACTGGACTTGATGATAAAACCTTCAGCCCAAATCCAGGTCAGGATCCCACTTAAAATTGCAAGAAAACCCTCTGCTAATATTCACCATATGTGATGTACATTATGGTCTGTTCGTTTTGAGCCAGGAAACATTCTAAGATGAATGCTAACAGAGACTGAATTAGGTGGCCATTGGTGCTGCAGTTGTCCCACAGCAGATGTTCCAAACGAAAGTCTTGCTGGAAGTACATTTGTTGGCCACAGGTGGCTTCCAAAAGGATAGCAGTAGCACTTAGATTTATATACCGCTTCACGGTGCTTTACAGCCTTCTCTAAGCAGTTTACAGAGTCAGCCTATTGCCGTCAACAATCTGGATCCTCTTTTTGCCCACCTTGGAAGGATGGAAGGCTGAGTCTTGAAGCAGTCAGGATTGAACTCCTGGCAGTGGGCAGAGTTATGGATGGAAGGAAGGAAGGAAGGAAGGAAGGAAGGAAGGAAGGAAGGAAGGAAGGAAGGAAGGAAGGAAGGAAGGAAGGGAGGAGAGGGAGGGAGGGAGGGAGGAAGGAAGGAAGGAAGGAAGGAAGGAAGGAAGGAAGGAAGGAAGGAAGGAAGGAAGGAAGGAAGGAAGGAAGGAAGGAAGGAAGGAAGGAAGGAAGGAAGGGAAAAAAGAAGAGCAATAGCACCTAGACTTACATACCGCTTCACAGTGCTTTACGGCCCTCTTTAAGCAGTTTACAGAGTCAGCATATTGCCCTCAACAATCTGGGTCCTCATTTTACCATTCTCGGAAGGATGGAAGGCGGAGTCAACCTTGAGCTGGTCAGGATCGAACTGCCAAACTGCTGGCAGACTCCAGTCAGCAGAAGTAGCCTGCAGCACTGCATTCTAACCACTGCGCCATCATGTATTGGTTAATTAGGATGCTAACTAAGCTCATCCATTATCACTAGCTTCTCAGAACATCAAGACAAGAAAGCAACCAAACTTCATACATAACTCACTGGAAGTTTTTAAGAAAAGATTGAACAACCATTTGTCTGGAACGGTATAGGTTTTCCTGCTTGAGCAGGGGGTTGGACTAGAAGACCTCCAAGGTCCCTTCCAACTCTGTTATTCTATATTCTATATCTCCTTACACAATGAGATGACTAGAAAATGCAAGGATATAATCCCTAGGAGAGTGCAATACAACGTCGCCTGGGGCCCTGAGGGGGATGCTCACCATTGGAGTTGGTTGACTGGGTTGACAACTGGTTCATATTTATGATCGTTGCAGTGTCCCGGGAGTCACGTGATCACTTTTTGTGACTTTCTGACAAGCAGAATCAATGGGGAAGCCCAATTCACTCAACAACCGTGTTACTAACTTAACAACTGCAGTGATTCCCTTAACAACGGTGACAAGGAAGGTTGTCAAATGGTGCGAAACTCGTTTAACAAGTGTCTCACTTAGCAACAGAAATTCTGGGCTCAATTGTGGTTGTAAGTCAAGGAGCAACTGTACCCCAGCCAAGTACCAGCCTCTAATTCCATAGCTGTTTTTGCCCAATTCCCACATATGATAAGATTGTCATCCGCTCAAAAGCTGGACAGGGTAGTGGCGATGATGGTGACTTTGAAACTTCTCACAGAAAAATATCATGTAGTAGATTTATCTTGATTTATGGCATAATAAAACAGTTGGCTCAGTGAATAAGACACTAAACTTGTCAATCACAAGGGTCAGCAGTTCGGCGGTTCAAATCCCTCCCGCTGCATAACGGAGTGAGCTCCCGTTACTTGTCCCAGCTTCTGCCAACCTAACAGTTCAAAAGCGTGTAAAAAAAATGCAAGTAGAAAAATAGGGACCCTTTTGGTGGGAAGGGAACAACCTTCCTCCATGCACCTTCGGCGTTTAGTCCTGCCAGCCACGTGACCACCTAGATGTCTTCGGACAGCGCTGGCTCTTCGGATTTGTAAGAGAGATGAGCACTGCCCCCTAGAGCCAGAAACTACTAGCACATATGTGCAAGGGGAACCTTTACCTTTACCTTATGACATAATAAAGGTTTTCTTTGATCTCTCAGATTTCCTTACTATAGGAGCAACTCCGATGCAAATACAATTTTTGAACAAGATATTATCAGCTCTTGCAAGATATTCCAGACTTAGCAACGTTGGATCTGTGCAATGTACTTTTTTTACTCTCTCTTCCTATTTTCCTCACCCAACATATCTTGACAGGGTCTCTCCAAATCCTGCGCACATAGACTAAACTACATATTCAGAATAAATGCACATGGAATAACCCTACAGGGCCATATTCCCTTTGTACAGATTCTCACTTGAGACTACGTAGCACATCTGCATTGACCTAAGAACAGCAACCCATCTGAATGCAATGGAATTGCACCATAACCATGATCCTCTGCATGGAGCTATCTGGTGCACCAGAAAGTAGACTTGACTACATGTTCCTCCATTGGTTAGAGCTTTTGGGGGCTTGTGTGGCTATTGCTTTGTAGAAGAAAAAAACATTTAAACACAGCAGCCTCCATATCTACCATCTGACATTGTTCGTTCTCCCACAGGTTGCTTCACTGAGTTTAAGTACAGCTTTTTTTTTTTTTTTGAAAGATTGAAGACACTCATGATTTTGAGGAGAGGGGGAAGAACTTTCCACCTAAGAAATATCACTTGACACAAGATACAATCAATAGCAACCTGGTTTTACTTCTTTGCTCAACTTCCTCTCCAGCTTTAATAATGTTTTAGTGAATAGTTTCTGGGGGGGGGTTTCCCCCAGGGGTGGGCTGCTGGGGTTCACAGGGTGTCAGGAGAGCCCCTAGCTAAGATTCTGTGCAGTTCAGAGAACCCCCAAATCCCACTCCTGGCTGGCCCTGCCCACCCCTCCCAGGAATAGAATAGAATAGAATAGAATAGAATAGAATAGAATAGAATAGAATAGAATAGAATAGAATAGAATAGAATAGAATACTTTATTGGCCAAGTGTGATTGGACACACAAGGAATTTGTCTTGGTGCAAATACTCTCAGTGCACATAAAAGAAAAGATACGTTCGTCAAAGAGTCAAGAATCATAACATACAACACTTAATGACAGTCATAGGGTACAATCAAATCATACTGGGAAACAGTCAATATAAATCGTAAGGATACAAGCAACAAAGTTACAGTCCTACAATCACAAGTGGGAGGGGATGGGTGATAAGGAATGATGAGAAAATTAACAGTAATAATAGTGCAGACTTTGTAATAGTTGGACAGTGTGAGGGAATTGTTTGTTTAGCAGAGTGATGGCATTCGGGAAAAAACTGTCCTTGTGTCTAGTTGTTCTGGTGTGCAGTGCTCTATAGCGTCATTTTGAGGGAAGGAGTTGAAACAGTTTATGTCCGGGATGTGAGGGGTCTGTAAATATTTTCACAGCCCTCTTTTTGACTCGTGCAGTATACAGGTCCTCGATTGAAGGCAGGTGGGTAGTAGTTGTTTTTTCTGCAGTCCTAATTACTCTTTGAAGTCTGTGTCTGTCCTGTTAGGTTGCAGAACCAAACCAGACAGTTATAGAGGTGCAGATGACAGACTCAATAATTCCTCTGTAGAACTGGATCAGCAGCTCCTTGGGCACTTTGAGCTCCCTGAGTTGGTGCAGAAAGGGCAGATAACCCTTTGTTAACTTTTTTAAAGTTCACCCCTGGTTTCCCCCCTCAGATTAAACATGGTGACCTTGAGAAGCCCAATATTTTTAGATGAAAGAAAGTTCATAGGAAGGCAGATTAGCTTAGCTTGGAGGACTTAAGTGAGGTGCCAAAAAAACCTCAGTTAAATGTGTTGTCTTGCATTTGTCCTCCCATTGTGCCAGCAGTAGATGTATAACATCACCGAGCATATAGAGCAGACAATTGTAAGATAGTACATTTAATACCATTTCATGATTTCACTCATCCCTCTATTCTCTATGCTTCCTGATTAAGAATAAAATGTGTAGATTCTCTTGCAGGTATTACATAAACAGTGCCTGGGAATTTAGAAGATTCCTTTTCAAATACTTTTCGTGAGCACTTAAGTTGTTAGTTCCTGGAGACTATCATGTCTCCACAGTCAAGTTGAACATGTTAGAAATGTTCAGAAGGAATCGTTTTCTTGTCTAGACAAAGCAGAGTGTTTGTGGAGGTAAGAGGTTATTCCCTACTTCACCCCATCATTTGCTCAAGAGTAGCCTGTTGAGGTAGCCTCATGGAGGAAAAAAGGTTGTTTGGGGATGGAAAATCCAGATGTAAGGTGTTTTTATTTTGTATTGGGAAAAGAGTTTTGAGCAAAAGCCAAGGATTATATGAAACCCAGCCTCGGGTTATTTGACTTCAAATCGGGGTGTATGCATGTGTCACAAAGACCTAGTTGTCTACAACATGCTTAGATGGTTCTGTTAAAAGAAATCTCCAGGTCCAGTTCCAAGTTTGGAATAAAAGGGAGGCTGATTGGAAAGAAAGATTCTGTTTATTAGTGAACAGAACCAATGCACACACAACATGCAGTTCTGGGACAGCTGACAAAATGGAGTTGAGAGTAGATGAGTTTTATACCTTCTGGATCTCTGTGGGGTCATGTGGGGGTCATGGCTGGCTCTATAGGCGAAAGGGGAAATGCAAATCCTAGGTGTTTGTCTGAGCTAATTTTGTCAGCCTTTGGTTTGTTGCTTATCTGTCTGACCCAGTCTTTCTGAAAAGATTACCAAATCTGCATTTCTAAAAGCTGGCCTCCTCAGTTTCTGTTTGGGGCAGGGAAACTGGTTGTTGTGGCCTGTTGGCCGCTGGCCTCTCAAGCAGCCAAATCAGAGGAGGAGAAGGCGTGGGAATCAGGATCAGCATAAAGGCAACCTGAGAGCTCTGAAATGGCAGAGAGAGAGAGGTGGAGCCTGGGCCATCCATCAGCCCTCAGATGGAGAGTCAACAGCCCCCAGGTGTGGAGGTGGCTGATGAGGAAGTAGAGGAATAGCTGAGTCCAGTGTCTGACGCGTGGATGTGCAGAAGGCAGAGAAGAGGAGAGCAGTGGAAATCTGTGGGCTGATCCTTGGGAAGGAAGAGCCGTTGTTGCTAGCGAAGCTCCACCCAAGCTCTGGGATAAAAGGCAGGGAGTGGAGATGAATAGGCGTGGCAGACAACTATTCATCTTCTGGCCAGACAGACTTATTAGCCTGCAGTGGGAGAGAAACTTTTTGCCAGAGTTGCTGGCATTCCTAATAAAGGAATCTTTTGAGTTCAGGTCAGAGGTTTTATCATGTTTGGGGAACTGGATCAGAACACTGGTGCTGGTTTCTGCCTCCCTTAAGATTTTTTTTCCATTTCTCCTTTAGGGGAAATATTCCATCTTGCCCTTTTAATATTCCCCAAAATATTTCATTATCTACGAGGATAGGGGGGTGCTGACTGATCTATGGGCAGCTCTTCACAGTCACAGATTCTTCCTACAAAATCTATGCGGATACTTTCCAGGATCTATAAGTGACATTTCCCAGACATAGTTGCCTGCATTCATTTGTGGAAGAAACATAGCAACCTAAATTACAATAGATTTTTGTCTTATGACCACCATTAAGCCCAATGATCTGACCTAGGCTCCTTAGAGAGCATAAAACACAATCGTAGTCCTGGCAAAACCTCTTTTATTTCCACGGCTGTGAATTACGTTCATTCACAGCCTGCAAGGCTTCACAAACAGTCTTTCAGGGGAATGTTGATAAACATCCACCTTATCACACTTGGAATGCTGCCAGAGAACTAATGGCCAAACCCAGCGCAAGGCCAAACTTGACACAGAGTCCAACAGAACTTTTCAAAACTTGAATCGACCGAGTGAACTAATTGCTTCCTGCAAAAGCTCACATCCCGTTCGCTCCTCTTTTATGGGACAATGGGAGGGGCCAATCATCTCTGAGGTGTGGCCTTACTCTTGAATCAACCCTGCTTTCTCAATTGTTCTTGTATTCTGGTACCTCTGAGCATGCACAGGCTGGGAACCCGTTCCAGAAACTCTCCCACCTCACTGCTGCCTGAGTCTGAAGACAACTGATGACTGCCAGCCTGCCCTGGCCCCATCCCTGCCTCCGATGCAGAGCCCTCATCCGAGCCTTCCTCAGCCTCCAAGACTGGCCCAGTTTCCTCCCCAACCTCCTTGCTACTGTCTGGCTCTGCTGCTGGCTCTGTCAGCCACCAGTGGGCCACAATACCCAACATTTCCATTGCTAATCAAGACAGTTGTTAAGTGAGTTTAGCCCCATTTTTTCCTGCCACAGTTGTTAAGTGAATCACTGCAGTTGTTAAGCTAGACTAACAGTTGTTAAGTGAATCTGGCTTCCCCCATTGATTTTGCTTTTCGTAAAATAGCAAAAGGTGATCGCATGACCCCAGGACAGTGAAACGATCATAAATACAGGACAATTGCCAAGTGCCTGAATTTTAATCACATCATCGTACGGACGCTGCAATGGTTGTGTGAAGAACAGTCCTCAGTCACTTTTTTCAGAGCCGTTGTAACTTCAAACCAGAGGTGGTATTCAGCAGGTACTGACCAGTTCTGGAGAACCAGTAGCGGAAATTTTGAGTAGTTCAAAGAACCGGCAAATCCCACCTCTGACTGGCCCCGCCCCCATCTATTCTCTGCCTCCCATTGAGTCCCAGCTAATTGGCTGGGTCTTCTTTTGCACAGGAAAACAGAAAGCAGGTTAGTGGGGTAGGGAAGGAATGGGATATTGCAGTATCCTTCCCCTACCATGCCCACCAAGCCACACCCACAGAAGCAGTAGTAAAAAAATTTGAATCCCACCACTGCTTCAAATGGTCTTAACTTAAGACCTGCATCTTAAGGGCTGTCTAGATCCTGGAGTTGAAATCTCAGTTCCTTTAGAAGGCACCAGGAGAGATATCCATCCAGAATTAAGCCAAATATCCATCATGGTGTAATATGAAACTGCTCTTAAATGGTCCGTACTTTTTAGTCAGAGGAAGCATAATTTTGAAGTGTTTTGGTTCCAGAAAGTTTTCTAAATTCAGAATGCTTGAATTGCAAGTATAACTTGGATTAATCTGAGAGATAGGAGGGAAGCTGTTCTGTGGAAGCTAGCCAGTGGCCATTTGTTTGCTTTACTCACTCATTGTCTTTCCTTTTTTTTTAAAAAAAATGTTTCCTTACTAGTGGAAAGTAGGCCTTGGCCCTTTGCCAAACACCTGCACTGACACACTTTCTCTCACCGTGGGGCTGAAATTAACACATAGCTCTTAACGGACATTCCTTAGGCCCGGGTTCAATGGGATATTAAGAGCCATAAAGAGTCACATCTTCTCTCAGAAGTTATAAAGGGCAAGTCTGATTTCCACCAAAGCTTGCAAGATTTCCTCAACTATGCAGCAAACCTTCTCACCAGATCTCTGGAGGCTTCTAACTTATAGTCCATTAAAAGGGAAACTTAAAGCTTAGCCGTGATTTCTTTTTAACGGAGACATGCCATTGGGAGGAGTGGTAAATGAAAGAGGTGAGAGGCAGAAGTCGTGCAGCAGTAGAAAAACCCTGCCAGATAGCTTGCCCATCGTTAAATAGTTACAGGAATTGTTCTCCAAACTATCTGAAAGGGGCACCAATTCTAGACTATATATTTCTTCTTTTTTAATGATGCCTTGTATGAAGAGTTAACTGATGAAAAAAGAAAGCTCAGAAGAGAAAGAAAAAGTTTGACCTGACACGGAAGGTGTAGACCCGTGATAGCAAACCTACAGCATGCGTGCCAGAGGTGGCATGCTGAGCCCTCTTTGTGGTCACTCGCACCATCACAAGTTGCTCTTCTGGTTTCCAGCACACCAGATGGTCTTCAGGTTTCCGGCGCTTTGGCACATGTGAAGACCAGCTGGCCTGTGCGCGCATGAGCACCAGCCAGCTGATTTTCAGTTTTCAGTGCTCTGGCACGCGCACATGCGTATATACATTCCAGTTTGGTCACTCGGCGCCGAAAAGGTTCGTCATCACTGGAGGGAGGAGCTGTTTAGGATCAAGCAACCAGGGGCCAACTTGTCTCTTCTAAAGGCTCAAAAGTTGAACACTAATCTGGTTTGGCGGTCAAGCAAGCTATGTATAGATTCTACGTTGGCCTGCATTTCTAATGTTTTTAGTATAGTAAGCAGCCTAGATGCTGGTGAACGAAAGGCATGAATATGATTGGAGGAATAAATAACTAAAATTGCACAACCAAACCAGAAACAGAGAGATGGATTGTGCTGTCCCAGCCAGTCTATGGGAATTGGATAATTACTTAAGAATTGTGAGCTGTCCCCTTAAGGGAATGCATCATGGGAAATGTATTTATAGGTGTCCTGGAAAATGTAGTTCATGTCACGTGGCCACATCTGTAATCCTGATTGGTCACTAAATTGACCCTCGACGGGTTGGGGGAAGTTTCCTCTATTCTTGCCTGGATTCATGAACTCATAGTACCTTTTCTTTCTATCGCTACAAGATGGGTTGGGAGATAACCATCCTTTACCTGCAAGGTTAATACATAAAGGATTGGTCATTACAGAAGAACTTTGTCACAAATGTGAGTTATGAAGATACCTGATGTACCAATAAATGTACTTTGTTATGAATGTTTTGTGGAATTTATCTATCTGCATCCGCACAGCTACAAATCCACCTCTCTGCAAAATACAGAAAGGTAAAGGATGGTTATCTCCCAACCCATCTCGTAGCGATAGAAAGAAAAGGTGCTATGAGTTCATGAGTCCAGGCAAGAATGGAGGAAACTTCCTCCAACCCATTGAGGGTCAATTTAGTGACCAATCAGGATTACAGATGTGGCCATGTGACATGAACTACATTTCCCAGGATACCTATAACTACATTTCCCATGATGAATTCCCTTAAAGGGACAGCTCACAATTCCTAAGTAACTATCCAATTCCCATAGACTGGCTGGGACAGCACATGGATGAACAGAAATGTGAGCCTATGTTCCTTCACCATTGCTGGTTCTCAATTAATTGACTCATCAAGAATTTCAATGCCCATTCCACTTGGGAAAAAAAATCTGCAATGCCGATGCTATAAGAAATAATGCAGTGGTGGGATTCAAAATTCTTTACTACCGGTTCTGTGGGTGTGGGTTGGTGGGCGTGGCCATGTGACTGGATGGGTGCGGCTTTTCTTTTTTGCTTTTTTACTGCCCCCACCCATTTTTGGGAGCTTCTTAGCCTCAGAGGAGCCTCTGGGGGGATGGCATTTTTGCTCCCCTAAAGCTCTTCTGAGGCTCAGGAAGGAAGAAAACAGAGCATGGGAGGGGCGCACAGCACCCCTCCAAGCTCTGTTTTGGGAGCTTCCTAGCCTCAGAGAAGCCTCTGGAGGGGACGTTTTTGCTCCCCTAAGGCTCTTCTGGGGATCTGGGAGGCAAAATATGGAGGGGGGGCTGAGCTCCTCCCTCCATTTTTTGCCTTCCTGAGCCTCAGCAAGGGGAATCCCGGCACAGCTGATCTATGGACAACTGATTGTCGGGAGGGGAAAAAAAGAAATACCTTAGGCGAATGTCAGGCGGGTGGGTAAGCGAGCATCAGGCAGGAGAGCCAATGGATCAGGGGCGTGGCCAGCCAGAACTTACTACCGGTTTGGCGACCCATGCCAAATTCTTGCTACCGGTTCGCCCAATCTGGTGCGAACCGGCTGAATACCACCACTGAAATAATGGATGGAAACTGAACAAGGAGAGATTCAACCTGGAAATAAGGAGAAATTTTCTGACCGAGAGAACAATCCACCAACGGAACAGAAGTTGCCTTTGGAAGTTGTAGGAGCTTCATCACTGGAAGCTTTCAAGAGGAGACTGGACTGCCATCTGTCAGAAATGGTGTTGGGTCTCCTGCTTGGTCGGGGGGGGGGGGGGTTGGACTAAATGATCTACAAGGTCCTTTCCAACTCTGATTATATGTTATCTATATATGTTGATGGCACAGCAAGATGTCTTTACGCACAAAAATGGAAGGACACTTTGATTCGCGCAACGGACGAATGGCTGCAAAAGTGGATGGAGTGGGAAGAGATGGGTTAATTGCTTTGGGAGGGGTGCTCTGGAGGTAACATTTCTCTGCAGCCCACCAAAATTTTCTTGCGGCCCGCCGGTTGGCAACCACTGCTTTACAGCCCTCTCTAAGCAATTTACAGAGTCAGCCTATTGCCCCCAACAATTTGGGTCCACACTTTACCCACCTCGGAAGGATGGAAGGATGAGTCAGCCTTGAGCCTAGTGAGATTCAAACTGCCAAATTGCAGTCAGCTGGCAGTCAGTAGAAGTAGCCTGCAGTACTGCACTCTAACCACTGCACTACCTCAGCTCATAATACATAAATAACCTAAAATAAAGAGTTTCCATGCCACTGTTTTGGAGGATTGTCATGTGTGTGTGTATTTTGAGTCTGGTCTCTGGGTGTTATGTGAATTTCGTTGTATGTATACTGTGTATATATGTACAATGACAATAAAGAATTCAATTCAATTCCAGGAAGCTTAACAGGAAAGTTACCTGGTCCACACTAACTATCCCTGCTTCTCCCAGCTTTCAAGCAAACAATTTTCCAATCTGAATTGGCCACGCCAAGAGTAGCACTTCTGCTTTCTTCCACACAAAGTATGTGCTTTGCTGTTGAACTCTAGCTCTTTGTTTCCGGGCTGAAATGTAGGGAAAAGGTGAACAGTGATGGAGGAAATAACTCTTGTCTATTTCTTACCTATTTATTCGCCATTTGAAGAAGAAGCTTCCTCAAAAACAAAAATAAAAGCAAGTGATCCAGCACTATCCTCCACTTGTCCATAACTCCAAACCATCTATCAATTAGTTTCTCCTTTCTCTCCCTCCCTCCCTCCTTCCCTCCTCCCCTCTGTCTCTCATTTCTAATGAAATGAGAGCTCTGGGTTTATATAACAGCTTTTGGCAGGAAAATGAATTTTATGGTATCAAGAGACCACAGATGGAAGAGTTCAAGAAAGGCAGATGTCTTCGTTGATCCAGTGCCCTCACCGTGGGATTTGAGGAATGAGTGAACAGCGAAGTAAGCAGGGGTGGCTGCTGGGGGTTCGCAGGAGTTCAGGAGATTCTGTGCAATTTAGACAACCCCCAAATCCCACCCCTTGCTGGCCCCACCCATCCCTCCCCTCCCCTCCCCTCCCAGGAGTCTCCATGTGGCCCGTTTTGGACACAGGTAAGTGCAGGGCATGCGCAGAGTCTCGGGAGGGTGAAAAATGGGCCTCCTGGAAGTTTAGGAAAGCCAGAAATGGGCCTCTTTCCAGGTTCCGGAGAGTCTCCAGAGCCTGGGGAGACCATTTTTGCCCTCCTGGAGGGCTCAAAAAAAACCTCCAAAGCCCAGGAAGGGCAAAAACCTCCCCTTCCCGGCTGTGGTGAAAGAGGCCGTCTAGGTCACACCCACCATGGCCACAAACAGTGGTGGGATTCAAATAATTTAATAGCCGGTTCTCTGCCCTAATGATTTCTCCCCAAAACCAGTTCACCAAAGTGCTCAGAAAGTTAACAATTGGTTCTCCCAAAGTGGTGCGAACTGGCTGAATCCCACCCTTGGCCACAACCCACCCAGCAACCGGGCAGAAAACCCATTGCTAAAATGTTTGAAGCCCACCCCTGGAAGTAAGGCATAAAAAACGCAAGTGGGCATTGTTTGAAAGATGGGGTGGAGCTCTCAGAAGGTGGTGGAGGCCCAGTCCATTGAAGGTAACTCTGTAGATTTCAGAGTACAGGGTTCTTGGTGCTCATTAAGCTTGGTAGTTTTCTTGCAGATGTTTCCTTCAGTGGTGGGATTCTTTTTTACTACCGGTTCTGCGGGCGTGGCTTGGTGGGCATGGCAGGGGAAGGAGACTGTAAGATCTCCAGTCAGAGGTGGCATTTGCCAGTTCTTCGAACTACTCAAAATTTCTGCTACCGGTTCCCCAGAATTGGTGAGAACCTGCTGAATACCACCTCTGGTTTCATTATGAACTAGGTTACATCATCAGTGTTAGAAGAGATTGGAGTTTTCTCTCTGTTGTTATAAACATGGAGCAAACCTCACACTCACTCAGCCTGATGATGTTACCTAGTTGGGTCATGAAATGTGTGAAAGAAAGGAGCCCACAGTTTAACCCTGAGCTATTAATCTTCGCTTCTATTGGTATGTTACAGTACCACTATCCAGAGTTATGAATTAAAGCAAATTAAACTTACAAGTCTCAGATTTGTAACTTGGGGCATTTTCATCAAGAACTCTGCGCCAGTTTAAAACCAACTCCAGATTTGTGGTTTCTCCAACTTGCCAGCACTCAAGAGGTAAGCCAGTTAATCACTGACTCCTCTACGATGTACTTGAAACTGCAGTGAAGCTAATGTTTTCTTTGCATTATTAAAGCTCTCTAGCACGCTTTCTCACTCTGGAGGAATTCTTGCCTCACTTTCACTGCTCATTTCTTGATTTCATCCATCTTAACGGCCCTTTCAAAGGAAAAAAAATGTAGCTGTCCCCTTGGTTCAGCTTAAACTTCTGTTTTCTTTTTCTTTCTTTCTTTCGTTTTTTACATACAGGACAAATCCACCCAACATGGAGCAAGACCATGGGAGGAAAGGAATGGAAGCAATTGGTTGTTGTGGTTTCCTTTGTCATGGAGTAGTGGTGAGTGGATGTTGACTTCTCCAGGGACTGTGACACTACTGGGTAGTAGAAGAGGAAGAAAAAAAGTGGACTGTCTTCAAACTGCTTTGCACAGAATAGAAATGATGGCAGCAATGTCCTTAAGTAAGACTGGGACAAAGAAGAGAGAAAGAGAGAGGGGGAGAGAGAGAAAGAGGGAGGGAGGAAAATCTACATATAGTCAACTTACAACTATTTATTTAGTGATCGTTTGAAATTACAGAACTACAGATGTGACTTATCAGGTCTATGACAATTAACCACGGCCAAGGTCGCCATGGTCTACTCACCACAGCCAACCTGCCACAGCCGATTGATTGATTGAATTTATATTGCTGCCTATTTGCCAATGGCGACTCGAGGCGACTTACAGAATGTAAAGCCAAATTTAAAACAAAAAACCCAATAAAAACTAACAAAAAGTATCAAATTAATAAAGTACAAAAGAACAAAATCAGGGGGGAGAATTATTTTTATTGCTGCAGGACAACTCACTGTGGGACAATAGTTATACCAATATCAAAGAAATGTTGGAATAGAATCATTACAGACAGGACGCAAAAGGAGGCAGAAAATGAAATGTGAATGATGAAAATTAAAATAACTTATTATTTATTTTAAATAATTAAATGGAATTGTTAAATTGTCCTGCAGCGAGTTGTCCCACAGAAAGTTGGCTGTGGAGAGTTGGCTGTGACAGTGGTGGGATTCAATTTTTTTTACTACTGGTTCTGTGAGCATGGCTTGGTGGATGTGGCAGGGGAAGGATACTGCAAAATCTCCAGTCAGAGGTGGGATTTGCCTGTTCTCCTAATTACTCAAAATTTCTGCTACTGGTTCTCCAAAACCGGTCAGAACCTGCTGAATACCACCTCTGCTCCCTACCCCACTAACCTGCTTTCCAGCTCCGTTCTCCTGTGCAGGGCAACCAAAGAAGACCCAGCCGATCAGCTGGGACTCAATGGGAGGCAGAGAATAGATGGTGTTGGCAGGGCCAGTGAGAAGTGGTATTTGCCGGTTCTCCTAACTACTCAAAATTTCCATTACCAGTTCTCCAGAACCGGTCAGAACCTTCTGAATACTACCTCTGGGCTGTGGCGAGTTGGCTGCGGTAAATTGTCCCATTCTGAGACTTACAACCAATGTTCATGCTTACAATGGTTGCAACATCCTCATGGTCATGTGATCAAAGTTTGGGCCCTTGGCCACTGGCATATATTTACAACAGTTGTAGCATCCTGGGGGGGGTCATGTGATTGCCACCTTCTCAGCCTGCTTCCAACAAAGTAAATAAGGCAAGGGGGTCAAATTGGTGGCCCAAGGGCCAGATGATGCATCATGAACAGGCCATGCCCACCCTGGCTCCACAAAGGCAAAAAAGTCACATGGTGTCATGTGACTCAATTGAGTTTGACACCCATGCAATAAGGGAAGCTGGATTTGCTTAATGAGTGTGTGATTAACAACTGCAATGATTCGCTTAACCAACATGGCATCTATGATTGTAATATGGGGTGTGACTCTTGTTTAACAATGGAAATTCCTATCTCAACTGTCAAGAATAACGCGTGTCTTCAGCAGAAAGCAGAATACACCACAATTGCAGGAAGTACCTATTCCCTCTTGTTGAGTAGTGAGGTTTTTAAACGTCACTGCAGAGACGCCCAGCATCTCCTCCGCTGCTGGAGTTGGAGCACATCTTGCATTAATTATGTGGCTTGCTGTGAAGTCTGGGAGCTTCACAATTTAAAGCAAGCACCATTAAAATAGCGGAAATAATCTGCATCTGGTCTGAAGGAGATGTTCTTTCTGTCTTCTCCATCCTAGCCTCGACGCTGACAGGACTTAGTTACTTCCCTGAAGTGGGTGGTAGGAAAAAGTAAGGTTTCCATTGGTGGGAGTCAAAAGATTTTCTGAAAAGGGTCTCAGAGGCATTTGGAGATGCCATGGATGGGGGGGAATTAATCCTCCCCACACACAAGGCTGTGACCCCAACCAGTCCTCCTAATATGCCAAGGATGAGATCTTTCTAATCCACTGATAAGAGTGTGATACCGCATGATTAACATTGCACATTGATTGTGTTCACAAAACATACTTAAGCAGGAGGGCTTAAGTTGTTCCATAAAGCTTGGCAGTATACCTTGTGTAGCCGCTAGTTTAGTTTAGTTTAGTTTAGTTTATTGTCATTGCACCTCATACAATGAAATCAAACACCATCTTCAGTGCATATCAAAATAAACACAAACGCCCATCCTTCACCCTCCACAGATTGAACTGAAAACCCCTGACATCGCACCAACACTGCATTATGCAGCACAATTCAAAAGAGGATAGAGTTGGTATTCAGCCTACTTATCTTTGTTTTTATTATTCTGTACCGTCTGCCAGATGGTAATAGTTCAAAAAAATGGGTTCATTCAGTTGTTGTTTTCTATGAAGTCTCAGGTAGTATAATCTCTGCTGGGCCCTTTTGATCAAAGCTGCAATGTGGGCACCCCAGGTCAGGTCCTCTTTTAGAGTAACACCCAGAAACTTAAAACTGGCCATTTGCTCCACTCGGTCTCCATTAATAAGCAAGGGCTGGATGTCTGATCTATTTCTTCTATAGTCCACTATAAGCTCCTTGGTCTTATTTGTGTTGAGGACTAAGCTATTGTCTCCACACCATGAAAGCAATCAGTCCACCTCATCTCGGTAGGCAGACTCACACACATACACATGGAGATGAGTCCCACCACTAGTGCCAGCCATGAGTGGATGGGGCTCAAAACTTTGTCTCTCTGTGCATTTGGGAATGTGTGTGAGATTTTTTAAAGAGTAAAATCATCACAATAAGATTCACCAATACTTGCAAACTCCTTCATCCAGTTCCCAACTGCTTCCTACCCAAAACATGCAAAGCCTAAAAATAGTGAGCCTTCAGTTGATGAAAGAATATTTCTCAAGCTTAACTGCTACAGACACATATTCCATTGTGCAAGTGAAACTCATTGCTGTGTTGGACCATTTTACTTTTCAGGTAGAGTTGGGTAGAGACTGAAATGACAGAAAATTCTTATGTACAACAACTTCCTTTCCTTAAATAGCTTTTGAGGCAGGATGCTATTCTTGTCTTCTCTCTGAATAGGCCCAAGACATTCCTTCACCTCACACCTCTCTCCTTCCATCCTGAAGTAGAATAGTCTCACACTTAAGCCTACTTCTTCACCACAGTTAGTGAGAACCAAGATATAACACCCAATCTGAGTTAAAGGTCAATTCTTCAGCCACTCATCACAACATCTAGATATCTACAAAACTTGTTGAGTTTCATTTACTGAGTTTCCAAACATATTTATTCTGGATCTTCTTATGGAGTAAAAAAAAAACAAAAACAGAAAGTAAGAGGGTGTGATTTCTCATGATCTCCAGGATTAAATTCTATGGAATGAGAAGTGAAAGAGGAAAAACGAGACGCCTTTGCATTATCTATATAAAAACATTAATTTTCCTTTCTTTGTTGTTGTTACAGAAACAGGAAAGTGTAGATCTGATTTCTACAGCTCAAACACAATCACCTTCCTTCTCTGCAAAGAACTCTCTAACCAGCCCAAAAGTTGTATCCCTGTTGCCATATACACATCATTTGCAAAGTGTCATGATGTTGCCAGTGGGAAGAATTCTGCTCTCTCTTAGAACTGATGGGAAATCTTCCAGGAATCACTTGGCTAAAACAAAGGACTCACCCAGTGAGTTCATGATGTGCACTGACATCATGTGAAGTTCCAGCATCTGATGGGCAGAGGGAGAACAGCCCTAATGTGTTGGCTTTCATTTTAGATGGAATAGAAGAGGAAAGAGTGCAAATATGTCTAATTCCCATGTCTTCGTTCAGCACCTTCTAGGCAGCATTATACCAAAACATTAAAGCCAGTTACATTCATTTACAAGTTCTGTCATTCCAAACGAACAATGTTATGGTTCTTTTTTAATGCCCTTCCCTTCACCCCTTATTGTTTAGTTCATGCACCCTACAGCCCATCAGCAGCTCTCCACCCCTCTCCTTTCTCCCACCCCTAAAGTCCATTGAAACCAGACAGGGTTCAATTGGAATTGGCACATGATGCCCATCTTATTAGGTTTGTGAGAGATCATTAAGAACCAAGTTATCTAAGAGCATCTTTGATTTATTGATGTCACCACATATTTCTATTGCTGATCGGCTGGCTGTTTCATGCTTTTATCTCTGATTTTTATGGGGGCGGGTTAGGAAAACTGCTCCTTTGTTATTGGTGGGCAATTAGAATTCTTATTATGTTGGCAAACCACAAAGGCGGACAGATTGTGGGAGGTAAAATTTTAACTAAATGGAGGGCTAAACAAATAAAGATGCCATTGAACTTTGGCAAAGCAATTGAACCCCTCCAAAAATGCAAAGTGGTGGGTTTGATACCATTTTAATGAAAGACCCCATGGAACGGAGAGTGTCGGTCTTAATAACAGGCTTATCAGACTTGGGGTGGGGGGAGTTAACCTTCTCTTTTGAGTTATGATGTTGATGATTAGACAGGGCAGATTATAGAAAGAAGAACAATATGGTGCAACTTTAGAGAGAGGGATCAAAGTATACTTGTACCTGTAACTGATGTGAAGACTATCGGAAGATTCTTATTTTCTTCCTTTTCCTTCTGTTTTTCTTCTTCCTTCCTTTTATTTTTCTTCAACTTATCTTTCTTTTCTTGCACCTTTTTGCTTTCTTCCTTGCTTGCTTGCTTGTGTTCCTTTTTTTTTTCTTCCTCAAAAAGTTCTACCTTCCCATAGAAAAGCCAGCAAGGAACACTAAAAATCAACATCAGACCCATACCTATGTGATGGCCATCTACTTTGACCTATTGCTCTCATTAACCATGGGCTAAAAGAGAACCAACCTCTTTTAGGTAAGTTGAATGAGTAGAGAAAGGCCAAACAACTTCTTAATTGGATCAAAATGCATCCCTTGAGACTTTCAATAAGAGATTGGATTGCCATTTGTCAGAAATGGTGTAGGGTCTCCTGCTTGGGGGGGGGGGGGATTGGACTAGATGACCTACAAGGTCCCTTCCAACTCTGTCAATCTGTATCTGTAAAATTTAGTCTGCTTTGCCCTGCCTTAAGCAAATTTCACGTGCAGATGTGACTTCCATCATGTTTGTCTTGATCAAACCGGAGCACTTCTAGTAAAGAAGTCCTGATCTATATCATGTCATATGTAGTCAACTAAGTTGGGCTGGCAGCTCACACACAATCATCATCATCATCAGTTTTATGATGTTCTGTGCCATGATATAAAAAAGATGTTGAGACTCCAGAAAGAGTGCAGAGAAGAGCAACAAAGATGATTAGAGGATTGGAGGTTCAAACATATGAAGAATGGTTGCAGGAACTAGGCATGGTTAGTCCAGTGAAGAGAAGGACTAGGAGTAACATGATAGCAATCTTCCAATATCTCAGGGGCTGCCAGAAAGAAGAAGGAGTCAAGCTATTCTCCAAACCACCTGAAGGCAGGACAAAAAGCATTGCATGGAAACTAATCAAAGAGAGAAGCAACGTAGAACTAAGGAGAAATTTTCTAACAGTAAGAACAATCAGAGGAATGACTCGCCTCCAGAGGTTGTGGATGCTCCAACACTGGAAGTTTTTAAGAAAAGGTTGGACAATCACTTATCCGAAATGTTATAGTGTCTCCTGTTTGAGCAGGGGATGGGACTAGGACAGGAGTGGGATTCAAATTTTTTAACAACTGGTTCTATGGGTGTGGCTTAGTTGGTGGGTGTGGCTTGGTGGTCATGTTATTGGCTGGGTGTGGCCAACTCAATATCACTCACATCAAGGCACGCATCTCCTCGCCTGGCCTCTCATGGCTTTGGGAATGCTGCAACAGTTGTCAGTGTGAAAAAGGGCCAAAAGTCATTTTTTTTCAGTGCCATTGTAACTTTGAATGGTCATTCCACACAAGCAAAGTACCAGCAAAGGAGGGGAAAAAAACTCCAGAGAAGTTCCTGAGACAGGAAGTCTAGTTCTGCCAAGAACGTAATAAGGGTTAACGGAGAGGCAGTTTCTGTAAGCAACACCAGAATATTTCCTTCCTGCCTTCCTTACAGGATTAGGCCAGTAATTTCTTCTAACAACCGGTTCTCCGAACTGCTTAGAATGTTAACAACCAGTTCTAGTGAATAGGTGAGAACTGGTAGAATCCCACCCCTGGCCTAGGACCTCTAAAATCCCTTCCAACTGTGTTATTCTGCAATATTCCATTCCTTTTCAGAAAACAGTAGTAGTGTCTTTAAGGCTGAACTTGCAAAGCTGTGAAGGAGACAATATTCCCAAACAAAGCCGCATTCAATTGATTAATGGTAGCCACCACCATACTGAACAGGTTAACTTGGACAATTAACTTCCATCATTTCAATGATGATGACATTAAGAGAATTACAGCCCAGCTAATCTAATGATTGTCTGGCAGGGAAAGGTTTACTGGCAGGGAAACATTTACAAAAAAAACAAAAACAAAAAAACTACTGATGGCAATGAAGCCCTGGAAAAATAAGAAAAGGAAGAAAATGGAAATGCTTCACTTTGGATTAGAGCTTCTGACACATAAAGGGAGAAATCCAGATCAGGGGTGTGGAAACATCTCCCACAAATATAACTGAGTTTGTTTGCCTATGCGTTGAAATGATAGGAACAACAACCATTCAACTTGAGCATACCAAGAAAGACCTCAATAAAACATGAAGCCCATTACCTGCTTAAATCCTATCCAGGCAAAAAGAAAATAAAGAGTTATTTAACTCCTATGGCACAGGAGTTAAAATGCAGGTAATCTCTGCCCACTGTTCGATTCTGACCGGCTCAAGGTTGACCCATCCTTCCATGCTTCCGAGGTTGGTAAAATGAAGACCCAGATTGTTGGGGGCGATATGCTAATTTTGTAAACTGCTTAGAGAGGGGCTGTAAAGCATTGTGAAGCAGTCTACAAGTCTAAGCACTGCACTCCAGAACAACTAGACACAAGGACAGTTTTTCCCCGAACACTATCACTCTGCTAAACAAATAATTCCCTCAACACTGTCCAACTATTTACAAAGTCTGCGCTATTATTACTGTTAATCTTCTCATCACCCCTTATCACCCATCCCTTCCCACTTGTGACTGTATGACTGTAACTTTGTCGCTTGTATCCTTACCATCTATATTGACTGCTTCCTAGTATGATTTGATTGCTTATTGTACCCTATGACTGTCATTAAGTGTTGTACCTGATGATTCTTGACTCTTGATGAATGCATCTTCTCTTTTATGTATACTGAGAGCATTTGCACCAAGACAAATTCCTTGTGTGTCCAATCACACTTGGCCAATAAAGAATTCTATCATCTATTTTTCTATCTGTCTGTCTGTCTGTCTGTCTGTCTGTCTGTCTGTCTGTCAGTCTGTCTGTCTGTCTATCTATCTATCTATCTAAGTGCTATTGCTGAATCTCTCTCCATCTTTACCGATGGTTGATATGGACTCACCCCCCCAAAAAACCCTGAGAACTTGCTTTCCTATTGGTCAAGAATCTATCACACAGACCAATCACAAAGTATACTTCAGTTGTCAGCATCCATGCAAAAGAAGTGAAATGAAGCGCCACTCCAGAGAGGCACTTAAAAAAAAGAAGTCCAACATCAGATCTTAGGATTTACTAGGAGGAAGCTGTGGGGGCTGTGACGTTTCTAAAGTGTGGTGCAACTGAACGACAACCACACTCTCCCCTGATCTCCATGGGTTTGTGAAGAATATCCCCCTAAGCCTCAAATGAAAAGAAAAGAAACCACATTGCAAGGAATAGAGTAGCAAATCCTCCTCTAATTAAGAACAAATCACAGGATTCCCCTTGAAGGACAAAGAGTCAGGCAATTAGATGAATGGAGTTGTTTACCCCAGCAGTAAATAAATCTTCCCATGAAAAATGAGACCTCCGGGGAAGAAATAGTGAGTTGAAAACTCCACTAAAAGCAAAGCCAATGATGCCAGCAGAATGAAGAGCCGACAATTAAATTGGCTTTTTGTCATTACTCTCTGGGCAAGGAGAAGACTTGAGATTGCCCACTAGGGCTCCATGCAGATTTGCCTCATGAGGAGACCCATAAGACAGAGGTCTAGAGTGGATTTAGAGCTCTGAGAGATTAGGGAATAGCCATCTTTTTGCTCAAACAATGTTGTGGCTCACTGGCGGCTGACAGAGCTGGCAGCAGGGTTGAAGAGTAGCAAGGAAGTTTTGGAGGAACCTGGGCCAGTCTTGGAGGCTGAGGAAGGCTCAGATGAGGGCTCTGCATCGGAGGCAGGGATGGGGCCAGGGCAGGCTGGCAGTCATCAGCTACCTTCAGATTCAGGCAGCAGTGAGGTGGACGAGTTTCTGGAACCGGTTCCCAGTCTGCACATGTGCAGGGCTACCAGAAGACAAGAGCAATTGAGAAAGTGGGGTCAACTCAAGAGTAAGGCGGAGATGATTGGCCCCTCTCTTAGGAAATAAAAGAAGAATGAATGGGACGTGAGCTTTTGCAGGAAGCAATTAGTTCACCTGGTCGATTCAACTTTGAAAAGTTCTGTTTGACTCTGTGTCAAGTTTGGCCTTGCCCTGCATTTGGCAATTAGTTCTCCGGCAGCATTCCAAGTGTGATAACGTGGGTGTTTATAAACATTCCCCTGAAAGACAGTTTGTGAAACCTTGTAGGCTGTGAATGAACGTAATTCACAGCTGTGGAAATAAAAGAGGTTTTGCCAGGACTAAGATTGCGTTTTACGCTTTCTAAGGAGCCTAGGTCCAGGACAAACAATAGTCTTCTAAAGGACACTGGATTCACATACCTACTTCTCTATTGATTTTTGTAAATTGCTTGTTAATTGCTCTGCCATGGTGGCACAGTGGTTAGAATGCAGTATTGCAATCTAATTCTGTCGACTGCCAGGAATTTGATCCTGACTGGCTCAAGGTTGATTCAGCCTTCCATCCTTCCAAGGCTGGTAAAATGAAGACACACAGATTGCTAGGGCAATATGCTGATTCTGCAAACTGCTTAGAGAGGGCTGTAAAGCAATATGGAGCAGTACATACTATAGGTCTAAGTGCTAGTACTAGTGCTTTTTAGCTATTAGAAACTTTTGGATTGACAGGTTTTACATCACTTGGTGAATTTCCTTCAATCTTTAATGAAAGAAGTTTAAATTTGACATTAATGTAGAATAAAGCAGATATTTTTGAACAAAGGACTCCGAAGATAATGTTTAAATACTCAGAAGATAGTGTTTAAAAGATGTTATGGAAGAAGAACAAG
The DNA here is from genome assembly GCA_023653725.1 of Bungarus multicinctus. Classification (NCBI taxonomy): domain Eukaryota; kingdom Metazoa; phylum Chordata; class Lepidosauria; order Squamata; family Elapidae; genus Bungarus; species Bungarus multicinctus. Next base: position 18,706,787 of record CM042837.1, on the reverse strand, counting down.
TTTTGCCAGACATGATTGAGATTGATCTGAAAGTGGATTTAAAGATGCCAGGCTACAAGAATGATGTAGAAAAATTATTGCATTGAACATACAAAAGAAATCAGCTGATGTCTTAGTAATTAAAAAAGATATACAAATAACAAGTCACCTGAGAATTTTCCTATATTGAATTCAACAAAGGAACTTGTTAAACCTTTGAAGAATTTTGTGAGATTGGGACAGGGGAAAAATGAAGAGAAATCACATTTTAGGACGTTATTTGAAGGGACTAAAGATCAAGACTGTTAAAAGTAAAAGGAAGAAATATAAAGTTGTTTCATTTGATCAAGATTAAAACAGATATATTGTTATCTCTGGTAAGCCTTAATGAAATTTTGCTGACCAAGACTGAATGACATGGCTTTATGGATTTGTTTATAGATAAGAAATGAGATATAGGAAGAAGAGATTCATTGGTAGAGAAGGTAAAAACCTATTTTTTTAATTGCTTATATTTGTGGTGAAGGTGGAAGTTTTTCTTTATGTATTTTTTTCTTTACTATATTCTTTTTTCCTTTCTATTTTTCTTTCTATGTTTTTCTTTTCTGCAGAAAGAAAAAAAAGATAAACTTGGAAGGAAATAAAATCCAAAGTAGAATGCTTGGAAGAAAGAGAAAAGGCTCTACGGTAATTACTCTCAAGTCCCTTTAGACCTTCTTTCAATCAAGGTTTCTGAAAAGGCTTTCAAGAGGAAGAGGCAGCTGTATCCTGAGTTTGGAAAAGAAAGCAATGTCCTGATTCTATTGAATACATAAGAAAATAAGAGCACTAAATAAATAAGTACATAAGAACTTCATGTAGCCCGGCTCTCTTACTTGCTCTTTTTTCAACCTTTGAACAAATGTTTGTACTACAGTTCCCATCATTCCTCAGTCCTGCAGACATTCCTGGGGTGCTGATTGAGCAGGGTTGTAATCAGCTAACCATACAGCCCCAATTTAGGAAAATTACTCAACCGTAACTGGAAGGACAACTGCTTCTGACCGTAGAGAAGCTCTATGAGAAGATCATAGCTCTCCATCCTAAGTTCTTAATCTTTGTAGCAAGAAAGTCCACTGAGTCATTTCTACCCCAAAGAAATGTTTTATCCTGAACTTGCTATCTGATCAGAGGATGTCCTTAAGTTTGGGGTAATCCACAACTTGAAGTCCTTCCGATGTTTTAAACTTTTAACCCTTGTTAGGCAACAAACTGTGGAAGTTGTAGTTGAAACACAGCTTGTTCTGAGTCATGCAGAAGAAGCAGAGCTACAACAAGCAGCAAAAAAGTCTTCCAATCCACACCGATTTACGTCTTGTGTACATTTCACCTCTTCTCACCCCTTTAGTTTGTCTCTCCTCTAAGTGAGAGACAATGGAAACCTTCTATTGCATTTACAGATGGAACTGTCCAGACCAAGAGAAGGTAGATATCTCTAGTTTATCCACAGAGGTACCAGACTGGAGATCTAGCAGCAGGAGGAAAGAAGGAAGACTCCAAAGTCTTCTCAGTAATTGTTACAGTTCTTGGTCAACAAGGCAGCCTCTTCAATTCTGTCTTTCTCCTAGGACCCATTTATTAATCTCATTATAAACGGTGCCACAAATGTTCCACCCCAAAAACTAGGTACAAAAAGAATTTCAGGTGTGTCAGATTGACGGCCAATGGCTGCAGAGAATCACAAATGTAAGTTTTGCGGGAGGTGAGCTGTCAAAGACCCCCAGTCCTGAAATGATCCTTCCAGAAACTAACCGTCCCAAAGGTGCTTTTTTCAAGAGGCAACTGGACTTCCTGTTTTTTCTTAGAAGACATTTCGCTTCTCATCCAAGAAGCTTCTTCAGAGCTGAAGAAGCTTCTTGGATGAGAGGTGAAACGTCTTCAAAGAAAACGTCTCCCTTGAAAAAGCACCTTTGGGATAATCATGACCTGGAGAACTGAGAATCTCCATAAGTCACTTGTTGCCTTCTCCCAGCAAAGCAAGATGTTCTAGAACAAGGCTGTCCAACCTCAGCAACTTTTAAGATCTGTGGACTTCAACTCCCAGAATTCTGGGGATTGAAATCCACAGTCTTAAATTGCCATGGTTGGACACCCTGATCTGAATGCCATTGGCCCACCCAGCTCATCCATCTAAGTGACAACACTCAGCTGGCCTTGCCTGGCAGGCATTCCAGCCAGATCCGTTGAGCTGCGGGATGGGAGACCACAAGGAAAGGCCAGAAATGTAGATTCAACCAGGAAGTCAATACCCACGAAGAAAGGAAAGGCCCAAACCACTTCCATGCTGCTAACAAGGAAACAAGAGGTGGATATATCCATGAAGTCAATCAGGCTGACTTACCTGGCCTCTCCTTACAAGTGTGTCCATACAAGCAATTTGTATCAACACTCCCCTATCAAGCAGGCAAGCTTTACTCTGTCACAATAGCAGGTGATGCTCTCAATGGGCACATTTTGAAAAGGGTCTTTGACAGCTTGTAGAACCAACCTCTTCCCACCCTCAGACCACTCCTCCCTGCTTATTTGGAAGCTGCTACATACTGTGTCTTATCCCAAAGATGCTTTTTCTAAGAGGCAACTGGATTTGAAGATGTCTCTCTTCTCATCCAAGAAGCTTCTTCAGAGCTGAAGAAGCTTCCAGGATGAGGAGAGAGAGCTGAAGAAGCTTCTTGGATGAGAAGCGAAACATCTTCAAAGAAAAACCAGAAAGTCCAGTTGCCTCTTGAAAAAAGCCCCCTTGGGACAACCACGACCTGGATGACTGAGAATTTCCATAGACAGACATGCAGTGCCTTGCTCCAGCGGGATGCGTCCGAGATCCAGTTTGCTGCCTAAAAAAAAACTGGCCCGGAAAGAAACCCAGTCAAGGGAACAAGGAAGATTCCATCACCCACCATCCTTGCAGAAGTTTGCACCATCTGCACCACATCTGGATTCTTACTGCACCTCCTCCTCCTTCCCTTGTCCCGCTGCGAAGACGGTCGCTCCAACACGGGAGAGCTCAGTGCTTCTGGGGGCGGCGAGGGTCGAAAGTATCTCCTCCTCCCGCCCCACGTTCCTTCCCCTTGCCGCTTGCAAAGGCACGCAGCCCTCGCGGGAGAGGACAGGCAGAAGCACCCAGAGGGGGAGGGAGAGAGAGAGATGGGCCCCTAAGCTTGCGAGGAAGCGGGAGACTCGCTCCAAGAGCACAGGGAGCGGAGCCGCCTTCGCCGCCTTCCCCGCCTTCCCTCGGCCGTCCCGTCCCTCCGGTCCGCTGGAGCTCCCCACCCACCCACCCACGCACACGCACACGCACACGCACACATACACACCTGTTTGGTGAAGAGGACGGCGGTGTCCCAGTACTCGGGGTGCTTGTCGCTGCCCTTGTTCCACTTCTTCTGCCAGACGCAGAAGTTGCGCAAGGTCAGCGCCGCGTTGCTGGTCACCTTGGGACCCTTGTCGTCCTGCCCGATGACCATGAACTGGACCACCGCCAGGTTGATGGGGTTCTGGATGCTGGGGTGCCGGTAGAGCCGGGCGGCTGTGGCCATCAGGGTCAGCAGGTAGTGTTGGAGGTCATCGCCGTGGAACTTGACCATGGACTCGTCCGCCACCACCAGCGTCTCCACGTACCTGGGGATGGAGACGAAGCGCTTGGCACGGCCGCTTTTCCTGGCCCCCGCGGGCATCATCCCCCGGGCCGTCTCGTTCTGGCTCAGAGGCTTGGCCCCGCCGGACCCGGAGCCCTTGTACTTCTCCAGGGCTTGCACCAAAGCCGGGTGGGAGGCGGAATCCACCCCGCAGCGAGAGGTGGCCGCGGCGTGGCGAGGCGCGCTCCGCCGCTGCAACAGGTGCGCCCCTTGGCTGTTGCGCAGCGCCTCGCCGCCGCCCTCGGTGCTGCTGGCATTGCGGACTGGGCTGATGAGATATTCGGCCCCGCGGTAGCCGAAGGCGCCGGTCAGCCCTCCGCAGAGGCTCAGGGCGGCGAAGGAGTCCCGATCCGAGTTGACGTCGCCGGAGTAGAAGCAGCGGCGCAAGTCCCGGTGCCCAGCCCTTCGCGGAGCGCCCAGGTACCGGGTGGCGAAGGCGGGCGCCAGGAACTGGGCGTCGGGGCTCAGGTTCAAGTAGAAATCCTCCTGGAAGGCGGTGATCTGGAAGATGGCCCCTTGCTGAGGGGGCTCCTCGCCACCCCGCTGGAAGTACTGCCGCCCGTTGAGATCCGGATCCAGGCGGATGGGAGTCACAATCTCCGTCGGCATCGGCGCGCTCAGGCCGGGCAGCAGGGCCAGGCACAGCCAGAAGGACCCCCGCAAGAGAGGCGGCATGGCTCGCCTGGGCCCGGAGGGGGAGCTGGCTCGCCTGGGCGACGAGGTCACTGGCGCATCCGCCCGGCGGAAGGCAGAGTCCCCGGGTGGCTCCGGAGCCGGCGCCCGTTCCGCCCTCCGGTTCCTTGGCCGGCTTTTAAAGAAGCATCTCCTTCTTCTCCTTCTCCTTCTCCTACTCCTACTCTCCCGCCGCCGCCTCTTCCTGCTCCGGATCTCTCTGCCCCCCCGCGCCCAGCACCTGGATTCTCCAAAAGGCGCTGTGCTTGTTAAGGCTTTATATACAGGGCTGTCATGTGCCAATTTTCTCTCTCTCTCTCTCTCTCTCTCTCTCCCCCTCTCCGACGGAGCCCAAGGTTTGTAATCAGACTTTCTTTTTGTGTTTCCAAGGGGAGGTGCTGAAAGCTCTTATTGGGTCCGCGCGCAGCCACTTGAAGCTCGCGGAGTTCCTCGTTGGAGCTCGGCACCGGCGCTTTCGCCTGCGATTTAAAGAGGCAGCGCCGGAGATCGGCCGGATCGCCCAAGTTTAGCTGACTGCTGCGGTTCACCCTCGCCCCACCCCACACCCACCCTGTCTCCTCCTCCTCCTCTTCCTCCTCTTCCTCTCCTCCTCCTCCTCCCCCTCCCCCTCCCCCTCCCCTTCTTCTTCTTCTTCTTCTTCTTCTTCTTCTTCTTCTTCTTCTTCTTCTTCTTCTTCTTCTTCTTCTTCTTCTTCTTCTTCTTCTTCTACTCTCTCTCTCTCTCTCTCTCTTTCTCTCTTTCTCTCTCTCTCTCTCTCTCTCTCTCTCTCTCGGAGGAACGTCTTGTAGTGCTGCCGTGTTTGGTGTGCTGGTTCAGTGCAGGCTCTCTCCCACTCTCTCCCCACCCTCCTTTCTCTCTGATTAAAGTTTTTTTGAGCCCACTGTTTTGGGGTTATGTTTTGTTTACAGCCAAATCTATTAAGGGTGCCTGATTCCCACAACCGTTGCCTAGCTAAAGGCAGCTGAAGGGGTACTGCACTTGAAGAGAGACCAGTGGCCTGGCCCAACAATGTATAAGGCTGCATGACATCGGATGGATGGGTGGGTGGGTAGGTAGGTAGATAGATTAGAGAGAGAGAGAGAGGGAGAGATGAGAGAGAGAGAGAGAGATACAACACAGGAGGCTGATAGACACACAGCCACATATTCTTACAAAAAAGCCAACCAATCTTCAAACATCAACTCCATCAACCAATCAAGAAATAACAACACAGCCAACCAGCTTGCTTACAACAGAGCTAGCACACCACACCTCCTCACCAGTATTTATAGAGAGACGGCAGCTCCGATCACACTTTGCTCGCACAAGCACGAAGCCTAAAGCACCAGCCTTAAGATGGCGAGTGGGACCTCGTTGAAACATCACCACGATACTCTCAATCTTACACAGGAAAAGACCTGAATACGCCAAGACCTGCATAGATAGATAGATACACGGATACAGAGGTACAGACATACAGAGGATAAATAAAGACATAATGATAGAGAATAGATGATAGATAGATAGATAGATAGATAGATAGATAGATAGATAGATAGATAGATAGATAGATAGATAGGAGATAGATAGATAGATAGATAGATAGATAGATAGATAGATAGATAGATAGATAGACAGACAGACAGATATGATAAATAAGAGACATAAATGATAGATACAGATTGATTGATTGATTGATTCATTGATGATAGATTAGATAGATAGATAGATAGATAGATAGATAGATAGATAGATAGATAGATAGATAGATAGATAGATATTCTATTGTTGAACAGGGTTAAGAAAAACCCTGCTAGATGATACCAGTCTAGGCCAATTTTCTATCCCAAAATAGCTGACCAAATGCATTTGGAGGAACTCCTAAGTAGGCCAATGTCAGCATCCAAAACTGACACTCAGTGTGGAGACTTTCCGTATTATGAATGTACACCATAGTTTAATCCAGCCAGTAGATCGATCGGTCATGTAGACAAGCTGATTTCTGACCAGCAGGTCCTTGCCCTAATTCCAGGGACTGATCCTGAACTTCCATGCTTTAGACAATGTTACATTGAACACCCTGATTGCAGGAAATCCTCTCATAATGGGAGGCTAGGCCAGCTCACTGTGCAGCTTGGAATAATGGTGTTTGCCTAGTAATTAAAGATGGGTTGGAGAGCAGGGAGGGAGTTAGCACTGAAACCTGTTTTCTGTGTTTGAGGGTGGGGAGAAGAGAAGGAAAGTGATTGTTGTCTAATTAAGAAGCCCCTTGGAGATGGGTTCATTGCTCCCATTGTGGGAGCTTGCATATGCAAGTACTCTTCCACTTATAGCAATAGCACTTAGACTTACATACCGCTTTTGATCTTGGCAACCTTAAGACTTGTGGACTTCAACTCCCAGAATTGTTTGTATGGTCATGCTTGAAGAGGAAGCCAGGTAAATCAATCTGGTGACTTCATGGATATATCCACCTCTTGTTTCCTTGTTAGCAGCATGGAAGTGATTTGGGCCTTTCCTTTCTTCTTGAGTATTGACTTCCTGGTTGAATCTACAATTCTGGGCTTTCCTTGTGATCTCCCATCCCGCAGCTCACTGGATCTGACTGGAATGCCTGCCAGGCAAGGCCAGCTGGGTGTTGTCACTTAGAGGGAATGAGCTGTAGGGGCTAATCACTCTCAGAACAGGGGTGTCCAATCTTGACAACTTTAAGACCCATGAACTTCAACCCTCAGAATTCTGGAACTTGATCTACAAATCTTAAAGTTGCTAAGGTTGGGGACCCCTGAGTTGGAAGCTTTTTGCTAGAAGGTGACAAGTGGCTTTAACTATCTTTTTCTTCCTAAAGGTAACATTAAGTCACATCATTAATATAATTGATCACTATTACTATTGTTGTTGTTCTTATTTACTACATTAAGTGTATTGACCCATCCAGCTATCCTTGTAGGCTTTTTTCTAAACTTTAAAGATTTACAGAGATACAGCTTGAAGTGTAGGACCTCATACAATTCTGAAATCTAAGCTTAACTTTTATGTCGTGTGGGCGGGTGTGTTTATGTATGTTCAGAACCCACTGGGATGCATGTGGACCACATGCCAAAAGATGCAAGTAAAATAAAATCCACCACTCCAAATGCAGATCTTTCCTAAAACCATGAGTGGGTGTGAGAGAAATGATGTTTCTTTCATGATATTGTTCTTGCTTTTAAAATTGGAAACCTTTAAGTGTTCTTAGGAGTTGGGTGGTCTCTAAATTAATTACATACATACATAGATGCATGCATGCATGCATGCATACATACGTGAATAGTTGGCTGGATAGATGACAGATAGATAATGAAGATAAATAATGAAGGTGATAGGATAGATGGATGGATGGATGGATGGATGATAGATAGATAGATAGATAGATAGATAGATAGATAGATAGATAGATAGATAGATAGATAGACACAGAGAGATAGATAGAGAGACAAATAATGAGAGGCAGATGATAGATGATATAAATGGATGGATGGATGGACGGATGGACAGACAGACAGACGGACAGATAGACAGACAGATAAATAAAGATAGATAGATAGAGCAGATAGATATGATAGACAAAAGAGACATAATGATAGATACACAGACAGATAAATAGACAGATGATAGAGACATAATAGAGAATAGATGATTGATCGATAGATGATTGGTGATAGATAGATAGATAGATAGATAGATAGATAGATAGATAGATAGATAGATAGATAGATAGATAGACAGACATAGATAATGGATGAGAAAGTGAGAAAAAGAGAGAGATGATGGAAATAGAAACAGAGACAGATATGATGGATAGATGATGATTGAGAGATAGATGTGTGTGTGTGAGAGAGAGAGAGAGAGATCTTAATTTATGGAGAAAACATAGAATGGGAAAGAATTAAACTCCTGTAAGTATGTTTTAATGAAAGGATTATATAATCATTCAGCATCAGAAACAGATTCTTTCTTATGACAGGTCCTTAGCTGTGGAAATGTCTTTTGGATGAATTGCACTTCCACCCTTATTGGTCAGTGTTCAAATCCACTTTAGGATGCTGCATCTTGAATGCTTTAGGAGCTCTTTAACTGTTCTGAGTACATGAAAGAAATCTGATAGTAATCTTGATTATGTGCAACTATAACTCTGGTTTGAGAAATAATATATTTTTTTTTTTATCCATGTCTGCAGAGGAAGAAGGGAAAGAAAGGAACGAAGGAAAGAGGGAGGGAGGAAGGAAGGAAGAAAGGAAGAAAGAAAAAAAGAAAGAAAGAAAGAAAGAAAGAAAGAAAGAAAGAAAGAAAGAAAGAAAGAAAGAAAGAAAGAGGGAGGGAGAGAAGGAAGGAAGGAAGGAAAGAAGGAAGGAAGGAAGGAAGGAAGGAAGGAAGGAAGGAAGGAAGGAAGGAAGGAAGGAAGGAAGGAAGGAATGATGTTACATAGAGGAAGGAAGGAAGGAGGGAGGGAGGGAAGCAAGGGAGGAGGGAGAGAGGGAGGCAAGGAAGGAAGGAACATTCATTCCCTTCTTTGTTGGCTTCAGCATATGGGTAAACAGTATCAGATCTGAACTTCACCTCTTTGCCTCCGTGTATACATAATTTCTAAGGTAGCACATAGAAATGGACAATTCTTTGATTTTCATATTTGCATTTCAAGCACGGAACTACAAAGGTAAGGGAAGAATGAGGAATGGGGTCATTATTTGCTGAAGTCAACAGGAAAGTTCTCCCCACTGAATGAGCTCATAAAGAATTTTTGGCAGCGGTTGAATAAGAACCTTGATAAGGGTGGGGCTTGAAAGCGGAGCGGTGGGTCAGCCTCATCCGGGAGAATGTGGAATCTTGAAAAGTAGCCGATAACAATTATGTAAAAGCAAGGCTTGTTTTAATTGCTGGTTGTATAAAGGCAGCAAAACACACAAGAGACAAAAGTACAAGCAGAAAGGATTCGGGGCTACTATGCTATAGTTGAAGGTGTGGTCAGGCCCAGGAGAATGTCGGTTGTGGGGCAGGGTACCATTAGAAATTGAGAATCAGGAGACATTCCTCATTCCATAATTCAGTGGCCTTGCAAGCTGGAAATACACAAGGCTTCAATTTCAGATGAATAGAATAGAATAGAACAGAATAGAATAGAATAGAATAGAATAGAATAGAATAGAATAGAATAGAATAGAATAGAATAGGGAATGGGAATGGGAATGGAATGGGAATGGGAATGGGAATGGGAATGGGAATGGGAATGGGAATGGGAATGGGAATGGGAAGGGATAGAACAGAATAGAATAGGATTAGGAAAGAATGGAATGGAATGGGATAGGATAGAATGGGATGTGATGTGATGGGATAGAATGGAATAGAATAGAATAGAATAGAATAGAATAGAATAGAATAGAATAGAATAGCAGAGTTGGAAGGGAACTTAGAGGTCTTCTAGTCCAACCCCCTGCTCAGGCAGGAAACATTATACCATTTCAGACAAATGATTATCCAATCTCTTCTTTAAAACTTCCAGTGTTGGAGCACCCATAACTTCTGGAGGCAAGTTGTTCCACTGATCAATGTTAAAGTCGTCCACCCTAGGGGCTCCCATTGAAGCCAATCCTGAAAGAAGAACTTCAAAGGCTACATTCTTTGAGAATGGAACCATGGGCCTTTTTCCTTTTGATAACATTTGTTTTCCAATCCTGGAGAACATATTCAGCCTTGAAGCAGGGCAGGGAAAATGGAGTTCTGAATTTCAATGGCAAAGGAGGGGGCACTGCTGGAACTACTGAAGAATCAGGTTAGGAATTGATTGCCATTGAGAAAATAGACCTTGGTGGTTGCTAAAAAAATCAGCATCAAATTGATTGAGCTTTATCTAATCGATCAGGATAGATAGATGATGGATAGATAGATAGATAGATAGATAGATAGATAGATAGATAGATAGATAGATAGATAGATAGATGAGAGAGAGATGAAAGAGATACACAGATGAGAGAGATAGGTAGGTGGATGGATGGATAGATGATAGATAGAGATGAGAGATACGAGACACATCGGACATCCTAACCTTCCGGCGTGCAGTCAAGACCTTACTTTTTAAGCAGGCCGGCCTAGCCAATTAAAGATTTTCTGAGATTTTTAAATTTTAGATTCAAATAAGACTTTTAATTCTATTTGATGGGACTCAATCATTTACTTACTTACTTATTTTACTCATTTATCCTATTTTCATCTATCTATATTCAATTCTGAGTTAATTACTGTTACTGTTGACTGTATCTTTATATGTTTAGACTGTACACCGCCCCGAGTCCCTTTTGGGAGAGGGAGCGGTATAAAAATACGATAAATAAATAAATAAATAATAAATAAATAGATAGATGAGAGATAGATAGATAGATAGATAGATAGATAGATAGATAGATAGATAGATAGATAGATAGATAGATGAGAGAGAGATGAGAGATACACAGATGAGAGAGATAGGTAGATAGGTGGGTGGGTAGGTGGGTGGATGGATAGATAGATAGATAGATAGATAGATAGATAGATAGATAGATAGATAGATAGATAGATAGATAGATTAGATAGGTAGGTAGGTAGATTAGATAGGTAGGTAGGTAGGTAGATTGATTAGATAGATAGATAGATAGATAGATAGATAGATAGATAGATAGATAGATAGATAGATAGATAGATAGATAGATGAGAGAGGTGAGAGAGATACACAGATGATAAGATAGGTAGGTAGGTGGATGGATGGAGAGAGAGAGAGAGATGATTGATTATTTTTAATTGAATTGTATTTGTTTATTTGTCTCCCACCTTTATTATTTTTATAAATAACTTTGGGTGGTGAACAGATCCAACACACTTTCCAACTCCTAGTTTCCACACAGCTGTGTGGTAGATTGGGCTGAGAGAGAGTGGGACTGACCCAAAGTTATTCAGCTGGCTTTCATGGCTAAGTTAGGATTTGAACTCATGGTCACCAATTGTCTAGCCTGGTACCTTAACCACTAGACCAAACTGGTTCTCAAGATGGATGGATGGATATTAGCTAAATGATAGGCAGGCAGGCAGGCAGGCAGGCAGGCAGGCAGGCAGGCAGGCAGGCAGGCAGACAAAATGTCTTAGGAAAGCAGGATCAAAACACACAATGATAAAAAAATCAAAAATCTGGATTTTGTTTTTACTTTCTTTGTTCCTCAAACCTTGTTTCTTGTTCTGAGTCATCAATAGGAACTTGATCTCCCCACTGAAATGTGTAGCGAGCCCCTTGGAAAGGATTGTGACTGGTGGGGGAAATGCATGCCTTATTTACTTGCCAAATTGCTACTTTTTGAGCATAGATATGGATAAACGGGTTTCCATTTTGGAAAGAGATGGAAACATCTGGAGAAGCATTCAGAGGCCAGTCACAAAAAGCCACTTTTGTGCCACCAAAATCTTAGCTCAGTTGGAAAAAACAAAAGGGGGAAAAAATGAAAGGGGAAGATTCTGAAAATGCATTCCTATTTTATTACTTAATTTTCCTCTTGATGTACTTACTATTAATGTACTCAGTCAGATCCCTCACACCTTGGACATAAATTGCATCAATTTCTACCCTCAAAATGACATTATAGAGCAGAACAATGACACAAGGACAGTTTTTCTCTGCATGCCATCACTCTGCTAAACAACTAATTCCCACAACACTGTCAAACTATTGCAGATGATACAACAGTGGTGGGACTCATCTCCGGGGGCGATGAGTCTGCCTCCCAAGTCTGCTACTGATTGCTTTCATGGTGTGAAGACAATAACTTGGTCCTCAACACCAATAAGACCAAGGAGCTTATAGTGGACTATAGAAGAAATAGATCAGACATCCAGCCCTTGCTTATCAATGGAGACCAAGTAGAGCAAGTGACCAGTTTTAAGTTTCTGGGTGTTAAAGAGGACCTGACCTAGGGTGCTCATATTGCAGCCTTGGTCAAAAGGGCCCAGCAGAGATTATACTACCTGAGACTTCTTAGAAAACAACAACTAAATGAAAAACTACTGGTGACCTTCTACCGCTGCACCATAGAGAGCATTTTAACATACTGCACCTCTGTAGGATTTGCCAATTGCACAGTGGCAGATAGGAAAGCACTCCAGAGGGTTAATGTCAGAGGTGGTATTCAGCAGATTCTGACCAGTTCTAGAGAACCGGTAGCAGAAATTTTGAGTAGTTCAGAGAACCGGCAAATACCACATCTGACTAGAGATTTTACAGTATCCTTCATCTGCCACGCCCACCAAGCCATGCCCACAGAACCAGTAGTAAAAAAATTTGAATCCCACCACTGGTTAACATCATTGCCCAGAAGATCCATGGGTTGCCCTTTCCAGTCTTTGGAAGAGCTTTATAGCTCTCACTGCCTTAAGAAAGTTCAAAACATGCTCAAAGATCCATCTCACTCAGGGCACTCATTGTTTTTGAACTATTACCATCTGACAGACGGTACAGGATAATAATAAAAACAAGGATTAATAGGCTGAAAAACAACTTCTATCCCAGGGCAGTAGCTCTATTGAATTCTACTCTATAGTACACTGAAGATGGTAGTTAATTTCATTGTACGATGTGCGATGACAATAAAGTAAAGTAAACTAGACTACAAACCCCAGAAGTCTGAAGCAGAATTATCATGGTGGCTGGGAATTATGTATCTGGAAATAGCATAAGAGATCTTCACATCTAGAATCTTAATCTCCAGAGCACTCTTTAACTTTCTGAATCCTCCATCTTACATCAACCAGGCTAAGATGTCATTCAGTATATTCAAGGTTTCAGATTTTTCTATACTCCTCACCTATTTGTCCAAAATCATTTTTTTTCTCCCTCTTTTCGATCTGGAAACCATCATTCTATTTACAGACATAATTTTTTCTGTCATTTCATGTTATTCTGATTTGTATTGTGGGGGGCACGAGGGGGGAGGAAGCACGTTTTGATCCACTCCCAAGCTTTGTTTGAAAAGTCAAATAATTAAAACCAAGAAGAATGCAGATGCAAGAAAAACTCAGCGATCTCAATGAAGTCCTGTGGTGTTTTTTTTTTTTCCTTTTCTTTTTAAATTAAGTTGCTGTTTCTAATAGAGTTCTTTGGAAGGTTCCAAGCCAAAGATAGACTGGAAAAGGCTTGAAATGGCAAGGAAATGTTGGCTAGCTTTGCTCTGCACTTGTCTTCACTCAAAAGGCTGGCAGAGGAATGAAAGCTGGATTTTAGCCCGAGAGAGTTGAAGCTGCATTCTTCCTGTTCCCAGCAGCCAATTGCTCACAGACTGACCAAGAAGAATGGACTCTCATTGCAAAAAAAAAAAAAAACACCCCAAAAAACCTGGGTGCAATGGAATGCTTACAGTTCTACATAAGAATGATTGACTCTGTCATTTGTTCTTTTATAATAGTCTGGTTTGGTACAGCAACCAAACAGGACAGGTAGATACTCCAAGGCAGGGGTGGGATTCTACCGATTCTGTCCACTTCTGTAGAACCGGTTGCTCTGAAGAGCAGCAGACAGAGCATACATAGAACCGGTTCTATGTCTGGTGCTGTTTTGGCCTGCCCGCCCGCCCGGGCTCTTACCTGACCTTTATTTCCTGCTTTTTCAACTGCAGCTGCTTTGCGCGACACAGCTGTGGTTGAAAAAGCAGGAAAAAAGGGCTTTTTCAACCGCTGAGCACCCACGTGCAGCGCTGGTCAACTGTCCAGGCAGCTAGCTGATGATATATGCGCGCGCAAATCAGGAGTTACACCAGTCGGATCCCACCCCTGCTCCAAAGGATAGTTAGGACAGCAGAAAAAAAAAACATTGCAACCAGCCTGCCTTCCACTGAGGACCCGTATACTGCACGGTTCAGAAAAAGGGCTGAGAAAATATCTACAGAATCCTCACATTCTGGACACAAACTGTTTCAACTCCTCTTCGATAAGGTGTTTTACATGACTAGGGGTGTCAGACTTCGAGGGCCAGATCAGCATTGTAGTTCTCTGCGGGCCGGAGGGAAGGAACGGCGTGGGGGAAAGAGGACAGATGCCTCCTGCAGCACTCTGCTGGCCAAAATGGGGCATGGGGGGAGGGGTCTGTGCAAGCCCCCCACCTCCAGTGTGTCATTTCCACTCTCCATGGCCTCTTTGCAGCACTTGGCCGGCCATTTTCAGGGCTGTTTTGGGGGGGGGCTGTTTTGGGGTCCTTTTTTGGGCCATTTTTTGGCCCATTTTCGGCCGGCTGAGTGCTGCAGGGGCCACAGAGAATGAAAACAAGGTGTGGTGGTGCACACAGCCCATTTTAGTCGACAGAGACATCATGGGGCGGTCCTTTGAGATGTCCAGGCTGGCCAATTTTTTTTCCTCCTCACCAGCTAAACACTTAATTTCCACAGTTCTGTCTAAGTATGTTCACCCATATAGTATGGCTATATTACCATTATCCTTCTCATTTATTCCGCTGCCTTCTTTACTGGTATCATTATTATGATTATCACCCTTTGTTATTATGATTATTATTACTTTGTTGCTTTACATGTACAGCTTTTGCACCAGAGACAAATTCCTTGTGTGTATAATCACACTTGGCCAATAATGTATTCTGTTCTGTTCTGTCCATTCTGTTCTACTAGACAATTCATCTTGGACATAGCATTAAATTTGCATTTGCTCCTTTCCATGCCAAAGGGAGCTACAGGCAATCCCAGTTCCCTTCTGAGCACGTCTGAAGGAACTGCCACATTGACACATTATAGTCTCTAGGCATTAAAAAAAGACCATCCATAGTCTGCTCGTCATAATTACATCCTTGGTCCCGCTGTTTTCTTTGATCGGGCAAAAGACAATTATCTTGCATTTATTGCTGACTGGAAATCCCTTTTAGACTTTTTACATGAAGCGAGGGGGGCGGGAAATGAGCATATGATTTATGGTTTTGATGATTAGAGAGAATAGATAGAGAAAAACAGAGTGGTGGTGTAACCATAGAGCAAGAGGTAAATTATGATAATGTAGCTGTAAGTGCTGTAAAGAAGATCGGAAGCTAATTCTTTGTATTTTTATATTTCTTTGGGGTTCTGAAGTCTTTCTTTGTTTTTTGTTTTTCTTAGCTTTCCTTAGTTTTTAACTTCTTTCTTAAAATTTAGAAGGATGAATGGATGGATAGAAAGATAGGTAGAAATATAGGATGGATGGATGGATGGATGGATGGATGGATGGATGGATGGATGGATGGATGGGAGATTGGGTGGTGGGTGGGTGGGTAGGTAGAAGGATGGATGGGTGGATGATGTTGTGGTGGGTAGGAAGGAGGGAGGGAGGGAGGGAGGGAGGAAGGAAGGAAAGAGGAAGGATAGGACAGGAAGGAAGGATAGGAAGGATAGAAGAAGGAAGGAAGGACAGGAAGGAAGGAAGAAGGAAGGAAAAGGACGGACGGAAGGAAGGAAGGAAGGAAGGAAGGATGGAAGGTTAGGTGTGTTTGTTGGTGGGTCAGGTGGCTGAGGGATGGATGGATGGATGGATGGATGGATGGATGCGCTGGATTGCAATCTGCATCTCCCTTTCCCTCCTTCTTGCCTGAACCTTTCCTGGAGTAGCACTAGAGGCTTGTTGAAGATTATATTCCCACCGAACTTTTAACTTGAGTT